>JAEQBH010004463.1:0-360661 GCA_016808115.1 Tetrastigma voinierianum
ATCCGCATGTCGGCCGCGCGGCGCCTCCATATCTGGTAATGAGGACTCGGTGCTCCCGGGTCCATCGGAATGCGTCAGCTCGGTGGTGAGCAGGGTCTGATGCGGGGAAGGGTGGGGAGCGGCACGAGGCTCTTTGGGGTGGTGGCAAAGGTGGTGAGACGGTGGTGGTGGAGGTGGGTGAGACGAGGTTTGGCCAATGTCCTCTGGGTGTCGCGGGAATCAAGCCTGGCCCAGATAATCGGAAGCTCGTCCTAATTAAGAACCGTGGCCAGTATTGAGCCTCGGGTTGCGGGACACCGGGTGTGTCGACGGCCAAATATAGCCTTGATTGGATGAAGCCGGGCCTCATTATGCGTCAAGGGGCACCCGGCTTGTTTACCTGACCGTCTCTTGAAAAGATTGCGGGTTCATCTTCGCATCCGGTTATGGAGGATGGCATCCTCGATGCTGCTGACTCGAATGGGATATCACGGATGATGGCAAAGTGGCGAGGATCATTGAAGTTTGTCACTCACATTAAACCATCGGGATAAGGCGAGTGATGAAGTGATGCCAAACCGCGAATCTGTTAAAATGCTTG
Organism: Tetrastigma voinierianum; assembly: GCA_016808115.1. Taxonomy (NCBI): domain Eukaryota; kingdom Viridiplantae; phylum Streptophyta; class Magnoliopsida; order Vitales; family Vitaceae; genus Tetrastigma; species Tetrastigma voinierianum. Next base: position 581 of record JAEQBH010004463.1, read on the forward strand.
GCGCTGAAATTGACGCATGGCCGCCTTTATTGATCCTCCGCTCCTGGCGCTGGTGTCTTTCGAATGACCTCGGTATCGGTGCTTTCAGCGGAGGCGATCAAAGGGTCCCGGTGGGACGTAGTAGGCCAGAGCTATTGATCGATACGCCTTTGATCGACCAATACACCTCGCACCTGACCTTTTGGGGACATGGGAGCGAGGTTGGCGATAAATTCTCGAACTCGCTCATTGCATTTGGACGAGGGGGTTGGCATCAAATATACCTTAGCCTCGATTGTCTTTCTAAAGAAATCGTGGGTGATGACCCCTTCTCCCTTAATGAAGGATCGGTTTTGCAGATTGTGCTAGCAGATCCAGCGGCCCACTCAGCGTTGCCAAGCGTGAGGGCATCGAGCGTGGGAGTTGGGTCCTCGTTGGGCCGGCTCAAGCAGCCGGCGGCCACGCCTCTTGCCAGGACATACTAACCTAGACAAAAGCTTCGAACACCTAATGTGTACCACACAAAAAAAAAAAAAAAAAAAATCAACTAAATAACTACCTAATAAACTCAACAAAACCTAAATGGGACTCAGACCCTAAAGGAACCTAGCTTCTTGAAATGAATTCCTAAAGACATAGACTACACAAACGCTAGAAATGAACCTAGACTACTGTACCCAGAAAGCTAGAATCGGGCACACGGTGGTGGAAATGCCACTATGACTGGCTTGGCCAAGGGTGACTTACGGTGGTCGACGAAGTGGTCTCAGGCCGGGACTGACAGACTCCCGGCAAGGTTTGGGCCACGGATGATGCGAAGGAATTTCAGTTTGGAGGAAAGGAAGTCTGATGAAGGTGTAAATGAACCATTCTTGGGCTAAACGGCCCGCGTCGCGACGTGCGGGTTCACGTCAGCGGCGTCGCGGGGACATGACCAAATGGCGTCGCTGACGTGCGGGATACGTCGTGGCGTGAGATTCCGATCCGGCGTGGGAATTCCCGCGTCGCGGCGTGAGGAGAACTTCAAAATTGGCGTGGCGACAGAAATCCGCGATCGCGGCGTGGTGAAGATGAAATTTTGGCGTCGGCGATGGGATCTCCGCGTCAGCGGCGTGAACGAAGTGTCTCGCGAAATTTTAGACACACTACTCGGCTTGACTTACCGAGGGGGAACTCTCCACGCGTGAAGCTTCATTCGGGCGTGAACGCATTTGTAAGACACACTGCGGCAGGATCTGCGATTAAACCAACAAAGCGAAGTACTGATCATGAACACAACTAGAAACCAAAAATTCTTGAAATAACGATAGAACTTGGCTTTGAATTTAAGGAACACTTAGGTTTGCGCAAAGAAAGCGCTATATTTAATAGATTGTCAGCGACCCTGAAACTCAATGTGATCAGGAACTCAAACTCCTGTGATCGTTGACTATACTTCTTCTGCATTTGTCAAAGGAATGGCTTGCTTGTCTATGGCTTCGCCTCCATGAAATGCGGCTTCAAGCGTTGGGTGGCGGCTTGTGAATATCTTGCTCTCCGGGATGTGAAACCGCGCGTGAAAAGACCTTTGTTACGTGAAAGATCGGACCATCGAGACTTCAATTTCTCGGAAAAAAGCTTTGATCGGGGTGAATAGAAGGACTTGTTGTAAAATGGTAAAATTCTTTTACGGTAGTAATGCTTGTCGTGCAGGGCGTGCTTTCCTCTTATAAATACGAGGCGTTCCTCATATGCTTACGTTTACGAACTCATCTAGCTCTTGAGTTGGGTGATCGTTTTCACCGACCAAATCTTGTCCATGTTTGGTGTCGAGTATTGATGTTTCGATGCTCAATTCTCTTTTGGAAATTGGCACGCTTTACCAAACAAGTCTGACGGGACATACTGCAAAAAGGAGTTTTAAATGCGGTGCGGTATGCCCGGGCGCATCGTGCATCTTTTAAGACGATCCTTCTTAGGTTATTGTTGTCTTCTGGTGCACTTGATTTCTCGGTTGGATACCTCTCCTTGCCCGTTTGATTGTGGGTGGTGAATGCGAGATGTACGATGTGTGTACTTTTCTGAAACCTTGTCTATTACCTTATTGTAAAAATCTTGCATTATCTGTGATTAAAGCTCGAGGAGTTCCAAAACGTGAGAATATATTACTGCGTAGAAATTGAGCTACAATCTTGGCATCATTGGATAAGTGTTAAGTCCTTCTACCGCTGAGACATAGTCGCAGCCAATGAGATGTATAAATTGTTGTATGATGCGAAATAGGTCCCATGAAATCGATCCCCATAAGTCGAACAACTCTACCTCAGATAGGATGCATGGGTGGCTCGTCACTTTCTAGAGATATTTCCCGTTCGTTGACATTTGTCGCAGTGAAGCGAATTGATGAGCATCTTTAAATAGGAAGGCGATAAAAACCCGATTAATAGAACCTTATTCTTGTTCTGCGGCCTGCAAAATTATTCCACACCGCGATAGAGTGTGACAATGGTTGGAATCTGCAGGCATTTCATCTTCGGGCACACATCTCATATCACTGTTGATAAACCACAGTGCAGCAAGAATTTAGCTCTTCCAAATAGTAGTGCTTAAGGTGTCACGAAAAGCCTTTTCTTCTTCGATAGTTAAATTCGGAATCACTTTGCCTGAATAGTTCCACATGTCTGCAAACCGAGCGCCTCTTGTCTCAAATAGCGAAAAGTTTCTCGTCACGGAAATTCGTCATTCATAGGAACATCATCCTGGCCCACTCCCGGTCTCGAAAGGTGATCTGCCGTAAATTTGATTACCATGCTTGTGCTTGATTTCTCGTCGAACTCTTACAGAAAAGACCCACAGATGTCGGGTTTTGCATCTTTCTTGGTCATCTTAAGTACTTAATGGTAGAATGATCGGTGTGCACCACGACTTTGTTGATCAAATATGGCTGAATTTGTAATAAAACTGATAGCGATAGTTCTTCTCTGATAGTGGCATAATTAGTTGGCGTCATTAAGAATCACCTTGCATAGTAAATCACCTGAAATATTTTCTCTCGTTTACCCTTTTAGTACGCCCCAATCGCATAGTCCTTGCATCACATCGCTCGAATGGAAAAGACCAATGCGGAGATACAACAATAGGGTTTGAGATCAACTATCTTCAATCTGGTAAAAAGCAGCTGTGCAATTGGGGTGGTCAGATAGGATCCCTGGTAACAAATTAGGCTGATGGTTTATGTCTGTAGAAATCCTTGATCGCGCCTATAAAATCCAGCCCATGGCCTAGAAAACTTGGATCCCTTTCCTTTGAAGAAGATTAGGTAACTTCTCAATTGTGATCTTCGCCCACATCTACCTCTATCCCTACTGGATTAGGTGTCGAGAGACCACCCTCTTTGTACCATGAAATGGCACTTTTCAATTAATTACTAAATTGGTCTCTTCACATCTTGCTAATGCAGCTCTCAAATTTGCTAGACAATTGTCAAATGAATTTCCCATTCTTGAAATCGTCAAGTGAAAATCTCGATCGTCTTACTCTGCCATGTCGGAGAATATGGCCATCATGCATCATTGAAAAGTGCCGGGCATTGCATGGTCCAAGGGCATCCGCCCGGAAGCCCAGATGTACCATAGGGGCAAGTGAATGTTGTCTTCTCCTGATCTTCGAGCTATAGCGATTTAGTTTGTAGCAAGATATCCATCAACTGATAATATTCATACCCATTTGTCGATCAAGCATACGATGCAGAAATGGCGGAGTGAAAGTGATATTTTCAAGTGGCCTTGTTCGACTTAGGTAATCAATACAAATTCTCCACCGTGCTTGTTCCTAGGCAGCGATAGATGTGGAGTCCTAATAGCAGTTGTTCCTCCTTTTTCGGCACTACGAAGCTGGGCTTACCCGTACCTTTATCAAAATGGGATAAATCACCCGATGTCCTAGCCATTTAGAACCTCTTTCCGAACTACCTCCTTCATTGTCGGATTTAACCTCCTCTGCGCTTCCCTTAGAAGGTTTATGCCCATCTTCTAATAAAATACGATGCATGCACATAGAAGGATGAATCCCTTTTAGATGGTAGAGACATCGAGTGCGTGTGTGATCTGAAGGACTCTCGATAGCTTCTCTTCCTCAGGTCACGGTCAAGATGCGTGTAATCCCACGGGTAAGCGTAGATTCGACTCCAAGGTATGCATGCTTCAAATGGCTAGGTAAGAGGTTTTGTTCCATTGTGGGTGGTTGTTGATCGATGGAGCAGGCGTTTGCTCCTTCGCGGAGATTCGAGTATTTCCGTGCATTGTCCGAAGAAGTCCATCCATTGACATATTCTTACGCCTGCCGCTCGGGTTCTGGATCATTTCCACTAGGCTAGTCTCGAAGGGTGGAAGTGAGACCACTGGTGTTGAACCTTATAGCACCCCAAGGTATATCGACCATTAAGCACGTATCACTTCTGTTGGGTGTCTCAGCCTGAACATTAGTTGCATGCTTCTTCTTGTACTCTGTAGTTTGATTCAGCCCTCTGCACATCAATCATTGCCCTGCTAGTTGCTAGAAAAGGTCTTCCCCGAATGTCGGTATTTCTTTGTATCTTCCTCCATGTCTAAAACTATGAAATCTCTTTGGAAAGATAAACGGTGACCTTTCTAAGACATCTTCTATTATCCACTCTCGGGTGCTTCAAAGATCTGCTACAAAATTTGATGGCTGTAGTCGGACGGGCTTCTCTAATCCTGGCGCTTAAAGATGGATAAGGGCATAAGATTAATGCGGCACCCCAGGAATCCACACAGCTCTCAAAAATAGCATTTCCAATTGTGGGATATTGTACGCAGATCTTTGACCTGCGGTAGCTTCCTCACGAAGATGTACTTGCATTCCTCGGTTAAGTTCTTAGTCTCGAAGTGCGCCTAATCTTCTCTTACGAGACAAAATGTCTTTCTGAACTTTACATAAGCTGGGCATTTGCTCTAGGGCATCGGCAAATGGGATGTTTATATCTGACTTTGAAAACATCCATGAACCGTGAATTGTTTATCGATTTATGTTTGCGAGGCGTTAATGGGTAAGGGACGACATGTTGGCGCTAGCCGCTCGAGTCTCTGTATTTATTTCTCCTATTATTGTTCTTTGGCGCATCATCTTAGTTACATTTTGGTGATCTCCTCGATCTCTAGCGCTCTGATTGGGGAGTTTACTTGTGATTCAATTCTCTCGAGCTTCGGCATGGCCTTTTAACGTGCTCATTCCCATCTCTTCTTGGGTTTACCTCTGGTGCTTCGACAAGAACCGGTTGCCTTTACGTAAGTAAGCTTGCCATTTGGCCGTTGTGCCTCGAGCTCGCCGACGTCGCGCCAGTTGTTTAAACGTTTGCTTCTTCTTTGCATGTTCGCCTTAGTCTCATTCATGAGCGGAATAGAAATTAACATCGTCTTTAGAGCATACAAATCCGGCTCTTTTCGGAAATTGGTTCATTAGCTTTGATTTGATGGCATATTGTTACAGTTAATGCATGCATCCATACCCTTGATTGTTTAGATATTTCTGATTCTGATTATTCGCCACCCCTTGTCCACGGTCGATTACGGTGGCTGTTGCCCGTCGGTCCTTCTTCTTTGTGATTGATTCGATTAAACCTCGACACGTCTTGGGCTTGCTCCTTGTAGGGTTCTGATGACATTCTACTACTATCTTTGTCCTCCCTGGAATTCACCTGACTCCATGGGGTAAATTACGTATAACATGTCTTTGTTCCTGGCACTGTTGATTGTTTGGTCATTTGAGTACGTGATGATTTACGGATTGTTGAGGGTTGCATTATGCATGCCTGCCCAGGTATTCTTGGTGTAGCCTTCTCCCTAGGCCCAACGATTAGTGTTGGTTGCGACATCTTCCAATATCTCATCGCTGCAGTGCGTGGTTTTCTTGTCTGGATCCTCGGTTGAGGCATCTATCATTGTTCGAGGTTGCATTTCTGGTATTGTAGAAGGTATGGACTTGCATCCATACGGTTAGTCGGTGGTGAGGACACTTCATGATAATTCATGAAACACGTCATGCCTGCGCGAGATTCTCCCCCTCTAGTTGACCAAACGTATTGATCTCTTGCACAAGTTGTGCAATTTTCGAAGGTGGAAAGAACTTGGTCAGAAACTTTTGTACCAAATCGTTCCATGTAGTGATGGAATCTGGTGGTTGACTGGTTAGCCAATGTTTGAAACCTATCACGAGTGAAGTGGAACAACATAATCTAGAGCTTGTTAACTCAGTTAATATGATGGTATCGCAAACTTCGGAAGTTAGTCAAATGCATGTTAGGGTTCTCATGGGGGTAGTCCAGTAGACAGTATGTTCTGAAGCATCTGTCTTTGTATTTGACTTGGTCAGAATTGTTTGTGAATGGTGGCGTCGATCATTTATCACGAACTTGTTGGTGGTAAAAGCAGACTCATCTAATAGCATGTAAGGATCATCTTGAATTTATTATATAAATGGCTGGGCGTGATTCATCAAGTGATTCCCATTTCGACCCTCTGTGCGTGTTGATTTGTTTTCGTGAAATCTTGTTCTTGATGTTGCCATGTTATTGGAATTCTAGTACATTCACGTTCTCTGTTCTCGGCGCAATCTGTGCAGAAGTCTTTCTGGCTCAGGATCACACAGGTGTTGATTAATTCGATTTTCTTTATCATGTACTCATTGAAGAGCACAATATTATGATAACACACATTAACAAAGCAAATTACCGACACTTGTAAAATAACAAAAGAAACGAAAAATTTAGAATACTATCTATGTGCTCTTCTCTATATCAATTTAAACCTTTCCGACAGCATCAAAAACTTAATGGTAGATAGCGATGTGTAAAATGTGTACTAAAAATGCGCAAGTGCTACTGCGTAGCCAAATATCTGTTATGCCACCGTACGAGATGCTCGATCCTCGGGAAAGGTGTATTAACTACGAAGTGCTGTTTCATAGATAACTCTCTTGAAAGAATCAGCTTTAAGAGGGAATTCAATTATGTAAAGACTAAGCTTGAAGCTATTGGAACAATTAAAATATTGTTTTAAAGCCTAGGGTTATATCTCTCCCACATCACGTTCAATGGTGTTTTCTAAAAGATTATTTATTCAATACATTTATAATGCGCCTATGGTGAGGTGATCTTGCCTCACGAGATATCCTCTCTCGAGTATATCCACCTATCTACATGAATAGAATCAAGTATATCTCTACTTCTCTCAGTATTAGAGATGCTTAAAAATGTTACACCTACAAAATCTGCGCCCGAGGTCGAATATCTCTATTAATGTCGGTGAAAGGCTACTCTACCCAGATCCACGAATACCCACATCTCGAATCTCGGATCTCAGTGCGGCTATGCTAATGCGTAAACATTATCATATAATTTAAATACGGGTATAAGTAGATTAGGCAATTTATAAACAATTGAACCCTTCACTTAAAAAGATGATCTTCAGAAAATCTATATCTCACTATAGCGGGGTTCGCGTAACCACACAGAAAGAATATCTGAACTGTAAAAGAAAAGATGAAATCGTTTATCTGAAAGCATTGTTCTACTATCACAAATATCAAAACATGAAAGCGGTACAAATCAGGGCACTTCCTCGAAGACGGTGTCACTCTGCTCTGGGAAACCCACCTTGCCTCACGTTAAATCGCCTCGAATACCACAATTTTGAGCCATCGTACTTTAAATGATGAAGTGTAGATTTTATTTGACGTGTGGCGTGGGGGCGTCGCGACGTGAAACGTCGTTGACTTACGGATTGTTGACGACGTGATATAGCGTGGCGGCGTGCGATATGGCGATCACTTCCTGCTTTGCTCTCATTTAATTACTTGCTTTAAAAGTTCCATTCTTTGCTCATGAACGCAATAACCACACCAGGAACTGCGAAATGAGATCCTTAAAAACATAAATTACTATAAATAAATGTAAAATAGGAAGAAGCGAAGCCTTGAGTGTAAGATGAGTATTTAGGCACTCATCAGGCTGAATACTTTGACTGATCTGACTCTTAAATTTGCGTGACTGCGGTGTGGGAAAGCTGGTGGCCGAGTCGTTGTATTACCCAGCGGATTCGACTTCTAATCTCTTGGAAAGATGCGGCGTCTTAATCTTTGGTTCATGAAGAATTGGAAAGCGTTGTGCGTTCAGTGCCTCATTCTTATAAATGGCGGCTCCGTTCTTTATGGAACCCGTGCTTTGGAGATTTTACTTTCGGGTGTGTAACTCAAATATCTTGAAGTAAGTGAGGCTTGATCGTCTTCGCACAGGATCACTTTGAGGATTGGTTGATTGTTGGACTGTTTCCTTGTGGGAGTTCTTGTTTGCCCTGGTCTCCACTGGGTTGTGTTGTTCCTGGCTTAGAGTGCTGGGAATGTGATCCAGAGAAGGCGATGCCGATTTAAGCTTGTGCACTTTCTCTCAGCCTCTGTCTCCTTTCTCTTAACTTCTCCTTTATTCTCCGCCTCGCCTCTTTCGTTCTCTCTTCCTTCAGCTATTCTTTTCTTCACATCTCATTCTCCGTTTTCCTTTCCTTTCTTCATAAACTCTTTCCATCCTTTTCTACTTTCTTCTCCTTACTCATCTCTTTTCGTTCTTATTCAGCACTTTTCATCTCGTTTCTTTCTCTTTCTTTCTTAGGGTTTTTTTTTTTAGGAGCTGCTTGTCTGCATGCCAGAGGTGTAATGGATGACCTCTTGATTAGTAATTGAATGTAATTTGATTGGAATAAAAGAGAGACTTTTCCTTTTTGATCCATAAACTTTCATACATTTGTATGTAATTTCTGCTCATTCTATGTCGAGCTATTTGAGGCGATCTAATAAAATAACGATGATATCAAATGTCATCAGAAAGTTGTGTGTAATTTGGGAATTACAGGCAATTCTGATAAAACGCTTAAGGTGTTCCGCATTCCAAGCATGATGTAGAATTTTTCCCTCCTCTGCCTGGAGCTCGTAATTGCCCGGTCTGATGACGTGGGATATGATGTAGGGGCCTTCCCAGTTGGGGCCTAATTTTCCATCTTATTTGGATTCTTCATGGCGAAACTTCTTGAACTAGGTGTAGCATGTAGCTCTGGGTTTTGGCTTTTGGTTGCCAATACCTCAGCGAGTGTGTGCAGTAATCTTAGTGTAGGACTTGCTCATGCTATCTAGAAGTCCCAAATTTAGTGAGCCTTGTCATTGTGTTCATTTGCTCAGTCGCGGGGACTTTAACCACTACCTCGACGAAATTTCTTTGCAGTACCAAAGGCTAGGGTGAATGGGGTTTCTGGAGTTCTTGACTTCTTGTGATCTGTGAGCCATGCCCTTCGGAGGTATTCTACCCATTGCCTTTAAGATCTTCAATTTGGTCTTCAATGAGGCCTTAAGGGTTACGATGGTGACTTCTACTTGCGACCCGTTAGACTCAGGATATCTTGGGATGAGTAATAATTCTTAATTAGAGCTTGACGCAAATCCTGAACAACGTTGTCAGTTGCGCTTTCTTATTCTGCGATACGAGAACGGATGCAAGCACGCATATTATAATATACAAAATTGTCTTTGTTTGCATCTGATTGTGGCTGAAAGGTTCAGCTCAGTGAAGCGTTGATAATCTACTCCTGGCGATCAGTGTTTGCGTGGCCCTTCCCGATGGCGAGAGGTCCCAGTATGTCGAACCAAACATTGGAAGGGCTAGGGGCTTGTGAATGATGTCAGGAGAAGCCGGATGGGAGGCGAGAGATCTTGGCATGCTCTTTAGCGGATCTTAAATCTCTACGACTAGGTCGGTCGCGTCTACGGGTTGTATGACTGATCGTGTCTGCCTTAAGACCTTCCTTGATGTGCAGAGCTTTCAGATGTGATTTTCGCGTACCTTCATGCGCTTCAACAAGCGCATAGTCGGCGTCTTCCCGCGATGCGCCGGAATGGGTGTGAAGAGCCTGGCATGGCTTCATGATTAGATATGGCGAACTCGTCTGATTTTAGATGCCTCTTTTGGGTTGTGGGTAGAGATCAGTCACATTATGTAATCCCAATTGGGTCCATCGATTTCGGCTCGGACCCAGGTGGGGCAACCGGCGTCACGAGATCACATGAAGGTGCGAGTCTTGACGAGTTGATCTCTTGGGGTCTTATGTGTTTGTCTTCTGTTGACATCATTTCGAGAGTTCTACATGCAGGATGTCATGCAGACTAGACCGCGGACTTTTTATAATCCGTGCACTTTTGAGGTATAGGATCATTCTTTCGCTTTTGGCCTCGTAAATTATCTTCTGTTGTCTTTTCTGATTGGGAGTTCTTTGTCAAGGCCTAATTTGGTCAGTTCTGATCAGATAGAGGTTGGGCTGTTGTGTGGCTATCATACTCGGCCTAGTTGTTGGAAGCAGGTCACGAGTCTGAGTGATGTATTAATATCTATTCCTTTTGGGGAGGTCAGGGTTAGACCGGCTCGGCTTAAGGTGAGTTTGTGGCCCGTCTGGAGAGTTTCCGGATCAGGGAGGTCGGTGTCGACATTTAAGCGTTCTCGCGAGGCTTTCTTTGAGGTGAATTCCATGATGATGCTGCTAAGACTTGCCGCTGTCTGGTTCGGCTTATATCTGATGTCGAACTTCGGCTCGGCTCTATGGCCCTTCATCGGCCTTCACGAGGTCTACGGCTTATGTAACACTTGCTTCATCGGATACATTGGAACTTCTGGTATGAGCACGAAAGTAGTGAGACTTCATTGTGGTTACTAATGCCAAGATTAATTTTCCATGTGGATACCTCTCCTCCGCTCGTCTCGAGCTGTTTGTAATAACAGTAAAGTGGGTCTTGCTCGGTCTTTGTCCTTGGCGAGATGTTTGGTCGAGAAGTCTGAAAGCGAATCAGTATAGAGTGAGGAGCTCACAGTGATGGGGCTTACGGAGTGGGGGCTGAATATGTCTTCAATGCTGAGGAATGCTTCTTAAGCACTTCGTATCCGTTGAAAGGCCTTAAACTTGGAAGAAAGGCTAGCATTCATCTTAGCGCGGATACGAATTAACCAAAGCGGCAATCATGCATCAGGCGGGCCTCCAGTATGCACGATGGCGATGGCGTAATGAACGCATTGCTATTTTGTATGGATTTGCCTCAATTCCTCGGTTGTTGACTATGAAGCCTAGGAATTTTCCGGCTGATACTCCGAAGGCACACTTGGCTGGATTCAGTTTCATGTTGTACTCTCTCAGGATCTGGAACGCCTCGGACAGGTGAGCTATGGGCCCGGCAATGATGGACTTTCTGAAGCATATCATCTATGTATACCTCTGTAATTACCGTTCTATTTGCACGGAACATCATTTACCGACCTCGATAAGTAGCTCCTGCGTTCTTGAGCCCCAAAGCATCGAAAGCGATAGCAATAGGTTCCACAGCACAGCGGCGAACAGGTCTTTTCTTGGTCATCTGGATCCGTGCTGTCCCGATTGTAGCGGAAGCATCCGCATAAAAGTGAGGAGTTCATGGCGGCGGTGGCATCAAGAGATGAGGTGGATTGGCTGCAAGGAAACTATCTTTTGGGCATGCTACTGTTGATGTCGGTGAAGTCGTCTGGAGTCGCCACTTCCCCGTTCAGCTTTTTGATAGTCACGTTGGTCAACCATTTAGGATATTCCACCTCTCTAATTGCTCCTACTTGGAGGAGTTTGTCGACCTCCTCGTTGATCGCTCTTTGCCTTTCTGGCTTTAAGCTCCTCCTCTTTTGTTTGACTAGCTTGAAGGATGGGCTGACGTTATTTGTGGTGATTCTTGTGCAGGGTCGATTCCTCAAATACCCTTGCTTCCGCGAAGGCGTCTTTGTTAATCTCAAAAAATGGGTGAGAGGGCTTTGAGGTCCTCCAGCTGGCTAGCAGGTGATGTGGCGGTGTTTAGGAGTAGGTAAATCGGCGATACGGTTCGGCTCTTACGAGGGCTTTCGGTCGGGTGAGCACCTCGTGCGTGTGAGAGAACTTGTCGAATTATATGTTATCGACCGTTTTACTTCATGGATCTTTGGAAGTAGCATTCCACGTATGTTGGTCTCCTCGAACCATTCTACTCCGCTTATGGTAGGAAACTTGATCATCATGTAGTGACGGAGGGAATGGCACATTGCATTGAGAGGGTTTGCAACAACTGTATAGAGCGAATGGGCGTGCACAGCGAGAATCTCTTGTAGGCGTTGGCATGGGGGATCTCCCGAGGTGAGCTACTAGTTGTATTGAACCCAAAGGGTGTCTTTTCTCGGAGAATCCTCGCAAATGGGTCTTTGTGGTTCCGTCTCTCCCACTTAGTGCCAGTACCATCAGAGGCCGGGCAAAGATGATGTCAATTGAACTCCCATTGTCAACTAGGACCCGATGGACAGTTTTGTTGGCCACAGCTGGCAGATTACCAAAGGGATCGTCGTAGAGTCTTTGGCATCCCTCCGGATCTGAGTCGAAGAATGTTATGGATGTGAGCCGAGGTAGTTTGGAAGCAGCTTGTCTTCCACTACCTCTCACGACACGATCTTTACCACAGTTGGGCCTTCAGTGGTGGATTCCATCTCTGCAAATCCTCGAGATCACATGGATTTCCCCTAAAAATTTGTTGGTCTTTGAGTTGTTGTTTCTTGAGGTGGTGGCGATTGTTCTTGAGCTGAGCGGTCTGGTGATTTTCGGTATGAGCGTCGGAATATCGAGCCTTATTAAGTACTCTATTTCCTTCACGAGTTGTATGCGATCATCACGTGCGGGTGCCCAGTAGTCCACTATGGAACTCATGATACCTGGTGTTATCTTGTGGCGAGTCGACTTCATTGAGTTGGCCACCTCGGGAGCCTGTTCGTTTCAGCCGCTCGGGACTGTGATGCGGGGTTTGTTAAGGAGTGAACCGCCGAGGTGAATAACGTTATCGTCTCTTTCGAGTTGAGGTGGGCCTAGACGATCTCTGAGGCTTCCACGCCTTTTCGGGGACCGTTCTCCTTCTTTCTTTGGGGCACTCTCGGTCGCTTTGTGTTTTTGAGCTCCATTATAGTCGAGCATCTTTCAGCTTTTTTCTTTATGGGTGGAGGAGCTCCCTTTCTTGGATATGAGGGCTTCTTCGCCATTAATGTACTTCTCCGCTTTTGCGAGCACCTCAGCCATGCTTGCTTGAGGATTTTTAGAGATGGAAAACATCAAGTCTTTCGACTGCACCCCTAACCCAGCAATGAATGCGGTGATCGCGAACCTTATGTTATATCTACCTTGAATTTAACGTTGAACCTTTGAACATAGGACCTCAGGCTCTCCTGGGAGCTCTGCTTGATGGTCAATAGATGGTAATTTGGCTTTCTTTACGTTCTGGCTCCAATGAAGTGGGAGGCAGGCACAATGGATAACTCTCCCGAGATAGGGAGATTGATGAAGGCGGGGCTTCAATTAAGTAGACGAGTTGGGCCTTTGCAATGTGATAACGAAAGCTCTACATCGCCGCAGGTCTTGTTTATGCGGCTCCATTTAGTTTTGTAAGTGTTGAGATGATCGACTGGATCTCTGACACCATCGAATGCTTCCACTTGGCATCCTGAATTTTCTTGGAAGGGAAGTGGCTTTCGGCGTGAGCGGTGACTCGATCTGTTGTACGAGTGTCGTAGTGTCGGAGGCGCGTCCTCTTCTGACCTCGCTTCACACGGTGAATACTTGTGAAAATACAGACCTGCGCTCCACTTAGTTGCTCTCTTTGCTCCTTCTTGAGGAGTAGCGTGGTTCTCAGGTTCAGAGCATACCCCCCGGTGTTAGCCGTTGCCCTCTTCTCCAGGGGCTAAGTGTAGTCCCAGTACCAGAAACAAATTTGGACTTTATACGTTTCGGCTCCTTGAGAGTCGCAGAATATGTTGCCCTTCATGAGGGTGAGGTTATGACCTTCAGAGTTTGTCGCGCCTCCCGCGGGCGTTGCATCTGCACAGTGAGTTGCTCACAACTCTCTATCGGGGGCGTTGGTTGGTGAAGCGGGCGCTTGCTCGATCCATGTTAGCTTGCATCACTTCTAACGCGCCAGGAGGTTTGATGTCTGCGTCGCCTGGCGGGTCCTGCATCCTTGGTGGATTGGCGTTGCTCCTGCTTGTGTTCCGGGTTGATACCATCAATGGCAGAATCGGTCTTTGTTTGTAAAGGAATTGTCCTTCCACGAACAACGCCCGATGATGCCTTTTTCAGCCGGCCCGAAATTTGGGCGTTTAGGGTCGTTGGGCCTGAGATTGGGCTGCCGCTAGGCTGGTCTGCAGGCTCCGGATGTGACACCGCTGGTTTACCGTCTTTGGATATGGCACACCTCTGCAAAGACAAGTAAGAAAGAAAGGGCCCGGCCCAAGGGGCTTCGCGTGGCGCTCCGTCGCGTGGTTGGTTTCTTTAAAGGGAGAAAAGATGGGCGCAGAGGCGAGAATGTGTTGCATTACCTTTCACGATGGGTGGCCTTGTGTATTTATAGTATGTTTCCGGTTGGATGGTGATTAGGATTCTTTCCCATTAGACGGGATATTTCCTACCTTTATCGGTATCGGATTCGATAAGGGATATCGAAAGAGCAGTTTATTTAGAATTATCTTTCTTCCTACATTGGTGGGATCAAACGATCTGCGAGGATGTTTGTTATATCGTGGATGTATCTTATTTTCCTTCTTTGGTGAGATTTAGTTGAATTTACGAGGATAAAGATGTTATTGGGGATTATTCTGTTTCCATATCGATGGGATTTAGTTTGATTTGCGAGATGTTAGCTTTCGATTATCCATAGCCGGCCTTTGGATTGACGAGCGGGCACTTCATTTTGGGTTGGCGTCAAAGGCCTGAGTGTTTCAATGGGCGCGCCTCTTCTTTGGGTTTGGCGAGTGGGCCTGCGAGCCCATTTTTCAAACCCTATCAGTTGGCTTTCTCAATTACCCTGCGGTCTTTGGTGGCGAATTTGGGCCTTCATGTTGGTGGCGTCGAGGCTGGAGTGTTTCAATGGGCACGCCTCTTCTTTGGGTTTGGCGAGTGGGCCTGCGAGCCCATTTTTCAAACCCTATCACCTTTCATATAGTTTTAAGAGATTTTTTTTTTCTCCTTCATGTTGGTACGATGATTTTTCTTTGGAGGACGGATGATATTCTTCCTTCTTTTATAGTTATTTAGGGAGATATATGTCCACTTTCAAGCGAGGATGAGTTGAGTTGATGAAAGATGCTTACCAAGCCTTAGGTTTATGATTTACGTAGGTTGTATTCCATTCCTTTGGATGTCAAGGTTCGATTTCAATATAATATGTGATGCCCAGTAATTATTTTTGAGGTGAAAAATATAGTATTTAAAATTAAAGTAAAAATTATAAATTAATTTTCCTAAGAAACCACAAATATAAATAGAAAAACGAGAAATATTATTAATGTGGGTTTAAAAAATAGGCTCATGGGCCCGCGGCCAAGCCCGAAAAGTGAGTGCATGACTCGACATCGGGCTCCTCTTGAAGCCCCCGAGCTAGAAAGAATTTGAGTAGGCCAGATAAGCTGGATGGTGGAGCCCCGTATCCTATAGAATGGATTAATATCTGAGAAAATAAGATATTTGGCAATGTATTATCCATGATCACAAAACCTTATCAATAAGGAAGGAAAATAATAGGATCATCGCGATTGGGTCTCCCAGTGAAGGTTATGCCGACCTGACATCTCGCCATGTATCACTGTACGAATCCGATGTAATTAAAATAAAAATACGTCGATGGGGAACGATCCGTAGCGCCGGCGGGTTGAGCGTCCACTATATTGGCGCCGACGGGAAGTCACTCTTAGGCGCGTACTCGCCATGGCGTTGCCCTTTGTGTGGTTCATCTTTTCTCGGGAAAGCCGAAGCTTAGGCATCGGAGCGGCCGCGGGGCGCGAGCCCTGCCGAACCCATTTTCCGCGCACGGAGGGTGCTCGGCGGGCTGGGATCAGCGACCTTACGATCACTGTATCGATCCAGAACGATCAGGGCGTCGGCATCGACGATAATCATCCGGGTCAGCCAGCGACCCCATGCAGCTCGGCCGATTCGGTTGAAAAAGCGTCATCGGTTGGCGCGCTACGTAGGAGCAGCGGTTCCTTTACAAATCGCGATCGGTTCGCGGTATCGCGAACACGGCGGGGTAACATTAATCCGCCCGAGATCCGGGATCCACCGAGGCGATATAGGCGGCGGACCCGGGGACGGCGAGGCCGAGTGCAAGCGAGCCGCAGAAATGAAGTCGACGCCGCCTCGTCGGTGGCGCCTAGTAGAGAATTGGAACAACACGAACGATTCTGACACCGAGGTGTGCGGTCGGGAAGATCTGTCATTCTCCCGCGAGGCAACCGGTCGTGACCATTCCCAAGTCGAGGGTTGAAGCGAGTCCGGTCGGTCCGGGAAGTACAGTTTGGTGCGCGGCGACGAAGCAATACCAGGGCGTCCGCGAGCGAAACATCACCTCGGCGAAACGGGAGAACGAACGCTGGGGCGAGGTGGAATCTTCAACGGGAGCTCGGCCCGTCTGAAGGAGCGATTAAGGGCGGCGTCCGGGCCGTATAGATATGATGCAATGGCCCGAATCTCCACTTCCGCGGCGAGTGCTACACGCCCCGCTTCACACGTTGATCTTGCCGATAAAGCGTTGGTGGTTGGGGATCGTCGATCCTCATCACCTCTGAAAATGGATGGGCTACATGGTTGGGGACCGTCGTGCAGAACGTCGCGCCCTACGCTAAAGGGCGTTGGCACAGTTCCGATAAATTCCCCGCCGTCCATCTCGTCGTCGAGGGCTATCTGTTGCATTTCATCTCCCATTATGGAACCCGAAACGTCTGAAGTAGAAGTTACCATCATTGAGTGTCAAAAGCGGGGCTCCCGGGAAAGTTTAAAATCTATACGTGCAGGTTTAGCGAGTCCACGAAATAGACATGCAGATGAAGTTCGCCATCACGGCATTCATTGCGGGGTTAGAGTCTGTCGAAAGACACAGTCGCGCCATCTCGAGGCACGCCTGACAAAATATCGTAGGTACTCTCAAAGCGATATAACGACGAGGCCTATCAAAGAAGAAGTTCTTGGCAGTAAGAAAAAGTGCAGTAGTGACGGCAAGGGCGAAGTCTGTAAAGGCAAAACGACGGGACAATCCCAGGTGAGCGTCCCGGAGAAGCCACGAGGCCGTGCAGGCAGCCACAATCCCGAGGGATGGCCTTCTCACCTCGGCGCTTCCGCCTTCATAGCCTCGGTGTCACAGTCACGCATGAGGTGCGAAACGGCTGATTCACGGGGATATGGCCAGCTCGGATGAAGTCGAGATCCGCCACGAGGACAACTCAGATATTGCGAGTTCCGCAGGGTTATGGTTATCGGACCAGTGTATCTGGCCCGAAGGAGGTGATAGTGTCTGGTTATGCGGCGTTTCATATCTCCGAGAGACAGGCCCGGAGATCATGCCTAAAGTCGAGGTCGGGCGGAACCCGGGCTGGAGCTCAACAACGGCCACCTCGGCCAAGCGACAGCTCGGCATCGTGGCACTTTTTAGAAGTAAGCGTGATGCCGGGAGGAGTTCATGAGAGGAGGAGAATCTAGTTGGCTGGAAGGCCTGTAGCATAAATCTGCGAGAAGACGGGAGAAATACAAGCAGTAACTAAGTAGCCGCGACTCGACACTACCATCACATTCTCTGACTCAGACATGGAGGGATGCCAGTATCCCCATGCGTGTTGGTGGTTAATGCCAGCGTGTTGTGCTTGTGAATCATGGTTTTAATTGATAGCGGGAGTTCAGGTGACATTATTTTGCCTCGTGACCGATAAAATGGGTGGAGAGAAAACAGGCCAGTCAATACACATCTGGGGTTTTCGGGAGAGAAGGTATTACCAGTGACTGGTCAGGTCTTGTCACGGAGAGCCCGCTGCGGCGACGTGACGGCGGGTTCCTGGTGTAGACGCCGGGTGCAGCATAACTGTTGTGGGCGGGCCCTCCTTAGCCGCGTGAAAGCCATCCCCTCTGCGTATCACACTTGATAATCAAATTTCCAACCATACATGAATGTGGAATGGTCAGAAGTCAGCGGGTGGCAGAATCTTCTACTGCCTCCGTGAAACAAGGACGGTTAATAGCGTGATGCGTGAAGCTTGACATGCGCGGCGAGATACTCACCCGACCACGAACCCTCGAACTAGAGGCGGTATCATTTGGATGGCGACCGGAACATCGCCTATGTCGGCTGGAGCCTAACGAGAGATTCTCAAAAGCCTCTCATTCAAATTTTAAGAGCGAAGCAGAGACATTTTCCAGCGTGAAGCGGCGGACATGGGAGGAATCGATCCTACGACTAATCACTCCGCAGTTGAACACGACCCATACTTCCAATAGGTCCGACAATCGAGGCGCGAAGGCGAAAGCCATCGGCGTGACTTCTGGCGGGAAGCGTCGGGGTGAATATCCAGTGGTTGGCCCGATGTTGTCCTCGTCGAAAAAGAAGAAAATGGCGATGGCGTGTGTTTTATTTGATATAAACAAGGCATGCGAAGACGACTCCTTTGCCAGGATCGACCTCATCGTGGGCGCCCGCTGCGAGACCTGAACTTCTCGATTTTATGGGCGCATTTTATTTCCCTGTCGGATTAGCATGGACCGGATGACGGGGAAAAGACCTTTTAAAATAAACCGGGAGACTTCTTGCTGTCAGTGATGTCGTTAGACTCGAAGCGTGGGGCGACTACCGGAGAAGCTAGTAAGTAAGATATTCAGAAGGATTGAAGACGACTATCAATTATCTGAAGGCGACATGCAGTGGTAAAATCACCCGGCGACCTCACGTCTCCGCTCGGAAGGTTGAGTCTAAGATTCTGACATGGTGAATCCCATTAAATGCGCCTTAAGTGTCGGATGGAAAATTTACGAGAACTGTAGTCAGCCGCAGGAGGTGAGGCAAGCCAGGACAAAATAAAGGCATAACTCGACATCTTTGTCGCCATCGAGATAAAGGAGTCGGCGACGGGAAGGATTGCGACCACAAGTAGATTTGTATCGAGGCAGTGACAAGTGCCGGCCCTTCTTCAGAAGTTACGAAGAAGGCCTTCGATGGGTGGGATGCGAAGTGCGAAGAAGCATTTACATTAAGCGTATGCGAGTTCTCCACCCATTTAGTAAGTCACAGCATCAGAGACTCCTCCTCGTATAAGCCGTATCCGACTTCTCGACCAGCGCAGTACTCATCAGAGACAAAGAAACGAGTCGGCACTGATCTGTTGTAGTTGAGCTCTGAGAGACGGAAGTATGAAAGTGGAAAGCTATACTAAGCGGTAACCATAACTCGGAAGCTCGAGTCACATTTCAGGCTCACACCATAGAAATCGTGAGAATGCTCCAGATGAGGCAAGTATTGCACAAACCGAAGCCTCGGAGGCGTGAAGTGGGCCATGATTTGCGCGAGTTCGGCATCGGATCTGACCAAAAGCAGCCATAAAAGCCTGGGGTCCTAACCAGGCCGTCATGATTAGCTCGTGAGAACTTGCTCGGACCGCTCACGAAAAGGGCATCCCACAGTTGGGAAGCTCTACGTAGATGGAGCCTCGAATGCGCCGAAGACGGGGCGGGCCTAATTCTAACCTCACGAAGGATGGAGCATTGAATGCACTTTCGGTTGGGTTCCATGCTTCCAAACAGCGAGGCCGAGTATGAGGCCGCGATGTGAGCCTCGACCTCGCCCATTCATTAGAATCGACCGAGTTAAGAGGTGTCACAGTGACTCAATTTGGTGGTCAGACAAATAGAAGAGACCTACAAAGCCAAAAGTGAAATCATGATTCTATACCTCCAAAAGGTCCACGATCTATTAAAGAAATTTGTGTTGGTTCAAGTCAAACATGTCCCGGAGACGAGGGAATTCAGAGCAAGCATGGCGAAGTTGTATATCCCTCCTGAGACCTCGGCGGTCGGCGCTAGTGGAATACTTGAGGCGGAACTCTGTCGATCCTTATAACCTGACGGTTGCCTGATAGAATCCCAGAACGAGTTGGATGGACCCATTTGGAACTATATAATGAAGCGGGAGCCTAGCGACGAAGAAGCTGACGAAAATAAGGCGGTCGAGCGGGTTCGGCTAATCATAAAGGAAGTCTCTACAGCGGGGATTTTCCTTTCCTTTCTTAAGTGCATCGCGGGAGAGGACATCAAGTACGTGCTGGGAGAGGTGCCGAGGGGTGTATGCGGGGAGATCATATGAACGGGCATTGGCGGGAAAAGTTTTGAAGCGAGGATATAATTTTCTTCTTTTTTTTGTGTGCTCCGGGATGCGTCAGTCTGGTCGAGTGGGATCTTGCGAGACACGCCAAAATCTCAGAGCCTCCGCCCGGGCCCCCAGCATCAATCTGAGTGCATTTCAACAATGGGGTTTGGACATGGCCCAGGGACCCCTGCCTGGTAAGAGATATTCTCGTCCTGCCATTGCGATGGATTACTTCACCAAGTGGCGACGAACCTTTAGCCACAAATTACAGGAGTAAAAAATCTTTGCCAATTTCGTGTGGCGAGCCATCATATGCGGGTTTGGCATCCCCGATACTGATATGAGACAACGAAGCGATTCGACAATGCTAAATTCGAGATTTTGTCTTAGAGGCTGAATTAAGAAATTATTACCAATCACAGCACATCGCGAATCAGATGGACGGTAGGAAGGCAGCACGATCGAACCCTGTTGCAAGAGAAGACCAAATTAGAGATATCTTAAAGGGAGTTGGGTAGAATACCTCAAGTACTATGAAACTACGGGGCTGACACGAGGAAGTCGACAGCAGAAATGACCTAATTTGCCACTGGCCTTTGTACGGAGCGATGTAGTTGGGGATCAGACAAAGTCTCAAGAATTCGAGTTAGCATTAGAAGAGCATAATGGCGGGGCCCTTCGTCTAAACTTAGAGCTCTAGATGAAGCGACGGGTTCAAGGCGTGCGGAGGGTTTCAAGGAAAGCGGCGGGTATTACAATCAAAGGTCGACCAGGGGCTACGTGCCCGGGGACTTAGTCTTAAAGCTCCACACTTGACAGGAAGAATCCGGCCTGCGAGCCCAGTTTATTTGGGGCCCATACATCATATCTCAGTCGTCGAGACCGGGGCAATTATGAACTCGAAAGCGGAAAAGGACAAATCTTACACGACATCGTGGAATCTTGAACATCATGGCGTTTCTACCCGATGGCATCAGTGTGTAATGTTAAATAATGCCTTATCGGATCTCATGTGACAGATAGAACGTTCATTGACCATTTGGTTAGACATCTCAAACAGTTCATATATGTAAGATACGGAAAAAGGCAAAATAAGAAGATACATCGACATAAAAGCAAAAGTGTCTCTTTATTTCAATTGAATTACATTCAGTTACAATCAGTGGTGTCCTCAATTATCTTAGGTAATATTGATACGGCGGTTCCGCAAAAAAAAAAAAAAAAAGGGTACAAAAAGAGTTCGAACGGAAGGAAAAACGACCAAAGGAGAAGAATGAAAAGCTGAAGAAGAAAATGTAGGGAGAAGAAGGGAGAAAAAGAGAGGAGTAGAAGGAGAAAGGAGAAGAAAAAGAAGAACAAAAAAACAGAGAGAGCAGCGCAAAAGATGCGCCACCCTCTCCGGATGCATTCCCTAGCATGGAGCTAGGGAATAACATGACTCCCATAAAGGGGCGAGAAAACCTGAGCTCCGCATGCGAAAAGAACAGCGGCGTTGACTCCGGATCTTGAGAAGAATCTCCGGCGGCCGGTGATCAAACTTAGACTCTTCATCTCCATGCAGTTCCGGTTGTGCATTATACAAAGAACAAGCCTCGCGACCGAGTGAAATCGTATTTATAAGGAGATCGGAGTATTCGAAAGTTCGTGCGATAGATCGAATTCTCCATAATCAGCATTAAGGCCTTTCGCCTCTTTCCAAAATTGAAAATTAACTTCTGCAACCACGAAGCGTTTCAACATATCAAACTCTTCAACCTTCCCAAAGGCCATAGCGGCCGGAGCCCGCGACACTCAATTGGCGAGGCTCACCTACTCACTTACAGGCCGCATTTGCCTCGAAGTCGGACATTTCAGGCTACATCGCCACTCGGCCTAGCGCTGAAGCCCGCGGTTGCTCCTGGCCAGGCTCGCCTCCCGCACAGGCCACGCTGCCTCGGGAGTGGACCACTCGGGCTACATTGCCAGGCCCGGCGCGGAGCCACGGCGCTCGATTTGGCGAGCTCACTACACCGCGCAGGCCACGGCCTGAAGTCGAGACCGGCTGTTACATCGCCCTTTCGGCCTTAGCGCATTGCTCACTTTGGCGAGCTCACCTACTCGCCGCGAGCCCATTTGCCACCGGGGGTCGGACATTTCGGACTACATTGCCACAGGCCCACGGCGCCGGAGCCACGTTTGCTGATTTGACGAGCTCACCTACTCCGCCTGAGGCCATGCCTCGAAGTCGGTGACTGGGCTACATCGCCACTCGGCCTTAGCGCCGGGAGCCCCGCTGCTCACTTTGACGAGCTCACCTACCGCACGGGCCGGCTGCATCGGGGTCGAGACCGGCCTCGAGGCTACATTGCCCACAGGCCCACGGCGCGGGAGCCACCTTTGCTGATTTGGCCAGAGCTCATCCCGTCACTCGGCACGGGCCAGGCTCTACTTTATTCATTCGCGAGCTCTTCGACACTCAACATGGGCGAGCTCTACTTTATTATTCATTATTCGGCGTTTCGTCCCGTCGCTCAACATGGGCGAGCTCTACTTTCTATTCATTCTAACGAGCTCATCCCATCCCTCAGCATGGGCGAGCTCCACGCTCAATTATTCATTATGACGAGCTCATCCGAAAATCCCACTCAACATGGAGCGAGCTACTTTATATTCATTACGACGAGCTCTTCCCATTACACAACATGGGACGAGAGCTCTGCTACCTATTAATCTGGCGAGCTCATCCCATCACAGCATGGACAGGCTCCTACTCTGCTGTTATTCAACGGCGAGCTCTACCGCTCCACTCGGCATGGAATGAGCTCACACTTTACGATTATGCACGGCGACTCGTCCGTCGCTCGGCATGGGCGAGCTTTGCTCTTGTTCATCCACGGCGGAGAAACTCATCCCATCGCTTGGCTTATGGGCCAGGCTACTTTACTGGCCATTGGCTGAGCTCTTCCATTAGCTCCAACATGGGCCGAATACTTTATTCATTCGGCAGGCTCTTCCCGTCACCTGACAAAGGATGAGCTACTGCTACTATTAATCACAGCCGACTCATCCCATCACACCATATGGAGCGTGCTCTACTCCCTTGTTCAACTTTGGCGAGCTCTACCCACATCGCTCGACATGGGCGAGCTCTACTTCTGATCGCCTGAGCTCGTCCAGTAGCTCGGCATGGGCCAGGCTTTACTTTCTTGTTCATCTGACGAGCTCATCCGGCCATTTCAGTATGGGCGAGCTCTGCTTTATTATTCATTCGTGACTCTTCCCATCGCTCGATATGGGGCCAGGCTCTGCTTTATAATATGCGACGAGCTCTTTGTCGCTCAAACATGGGCCAGGCTGCTTTACTGTCATTGACCAGGCTCTTCCAATCACACAACATGGACGAGCTTTACTTTACTATTAATCCTGACGAGCTCATCCCATCACACAACATGGACGAGCTCTGCTCAATATTCGATACGGCGAGCTCATCCGAAGCCGCTCGGCATGAATGAGCTCTGCTGTTATTCATTCGGCGAGCTCTTCCCATCACTCGGCTTATAAGCGAGCTCTGCTATTATTCATTCGGCAGGCTCATCCCATCACTCAGCATGGAATGAGCTACACTTTCTTATTCATTCGGCGAGCTCTTCCCATCTCACACTAATGGGCCAGGCTCCACGCTCGATATTCATTAAACTGACTCATCCAGCCGCTCGACATGGATTTCTGCTGTATTCGTGACGAGCTCGTCCATCACCGACATGGGCGAACTCTGCTTTGCTATTCATTACGCGAGCTCTTCCATTACGCTCCAACGGAATGAGCTCACTCCTCGATTAATCATTCTGATGAGCTCTTCGCATTACCGACATGGCGACTCCTGACCGCATGGGCGACCTCTTATTCAGTCGACATTGTGAATCCCTTCATGATTAACTAAATCAAGTCGGGCCAAGTCTGCAAGGCCCGCGACTAGAATTCGACGAACTATTCATCTCACTCGATCCTCGATCTAGGCCGTTACGAAGATCATGGAAGATAGCGGCGATGCTACAATGAGAAGCGCGAGACGATAAAAAAAAAAAAAAAAAAAAGAAGAGAGTATATCTATATATATGTTTGAGGAAGAGACTACACGTGTCTCGGGCCCCAGGCCCGACCAAAGGAGAACATATATATATATATATATGAAACAGGAAATAAAGCCGAGCACAGGCGCATTTATAAACATAGGAGATCGGGCGTGGCGGGAGACAGATGGCAGAAGAGGAGAGTGGTCCTGGCGGGAGTACCGGGCTCTTGAGAATAGTCAGTAGAAAAAGGAGTTCTCGCCTCTTGATCTTCAGGAGATCAAAATTAAAGTCAGATCGGTATCGCGTCGGCGACTTTAAGTTGAAAGGCGAGCCACGAAGCGAGCCTGCTGGCTGGTCTCGGCGCCTAATAACTCATCCATACGGCGGTAAACTAACTTCGTGATGAAGATGCACCGCGCGTCGCGGCTTCATTCTCTTCGGCCCGTTCCGCCAAATTTGCGGCCGAAGGTGAAATGGCGACCTCTGCGACGCCTTTGCCGGAAGCTTCGCGGCGAGCCGCTTCGAGTTACGCTTGCTTATCATTCCAGATCAGATTAAGCGCCGCGTAATTCCACTTAGATCCATTTCGCCCCGTGGCAGGCTCCTCTAACCACTGGCTCACTCTGTGAGACTTAAGCCCTCAAGGCCTCAACAATCGCATGAAACTGGACCACTTCTCGAGCCTCCCGAAGCATGCGCCCGGTAGCCGCCGAGCTTCGCCGGACCTCGTCTTTACTGCTTTACGCCCGGGCATGGCCGATGAAGTATGTTTTAAATTGGACAAGTCGCTCCTTTACTGATCCATAAAACATCCTGCTGACCGGTTCGTTCGGAAGTGAGAGAGGCCACCTTCGCTTTATAAATTCGAGCAATTCTTACATGCTTCTCGTTTAGTTTGGCCTTCTCGGCCAGGCCTTTTAGATGAGTGGCTACCTGCATATCAAACATGAAGATAACGCTCAACACTGAGGCAGCATGGAAGCAAGCACAATAATAGACTTACCGAGGCAACCCTCAAGGATAAAAAGCCAAAGCCTCACAATACATCGCTACCTCCCAAGGTCGGAGTCTCGAGGATGGAGGAGACAGCACTCGCCGTGAGTTCGAAGGTGCTGAAAGCAAAGAGTCCGGCTTCACGACTCTTGCTCGCTTTCTCAATATCACTCCCAGAGGCCATTCGACTTCTTCCAAAGGCTGATTCCGTGACTATTATAGGCATAACCACCAACTATCACGGCCGTCGCGACTCAAAGGATCTAGCCCTTCCATCAGCTTAGGGGAAACTGGGAACCTAAAATCACAGAGCCTCGCCAGCGGAGAGACGACGCCCGCCCCGCTCTCGAATGAGGCGTCCCAACTTCAACTTTGGTCAAACCGGCCGTTCCTTCCTCAACGGAGCTCCTGCTTTTCTTTTCACACCCGATTCCAGACGCCGCCCTAAATGAGCCAAAATCTCTCCTCGTAGGAGCGCCAAAGAAGCCCTACAGAGAGAAGACTGTGGTAAAGACAGCAAAGACTCCTGGAAACAGAGGAACGGAAGACTGTATTGGATGACTGTGAATGTCCGATTGAATAATTCGACATGACGAGCAGTAGATCCCACTAACGCAAGGGCTATGACATTATCTCTGGGCCATAAGTTCAAGACGAAACCTCCGGGAAACGTATTGCATAGTACAAAATCGTAAAAATCCGACCACCTTCCGGGAGCAAGTCATACCAAAAACAAAGAGACAACACTCACGAATGTTATCGAGCGCCAGTCGTGGGAACACCTGTGTGTCATCTCGTTTAAGGATCAGATTCTAATTGAAACCGCTTAACTAATAGCTGGCCCTTCCACGACTATGCGAAGATGGAAGATCAGATCACTCGCAGAGCCCTTTAACGTCTCGGGAAAATAAAGAAAGCCTCTCAGGTCTCATTCGGGTGAAAAAGATGAAGAAACAAGGCTGCTTAGATGCCGAGCCTTTATCCAAGGGCTGGGTGAACCCCACTAAAATACACCCAAATCACGGAGCGAGTCGGGAGTGGCAATGTTGAAATGTTAAAAGACCTTTGCGAAAGGGTGAGGGAAAGCGAAGGTCAAAGGCGACTTAAAAACAAACTATCCTGTGCATCGTATGGTCATAAAGGTTAAGACATCGTGGACCTATACTGGATACACAAGGGGAGAACATAACGACAAGAAGGTACTTGCATTTGGCGGATCGAATTTTACAGGGTCCTGCGTACATTCACACCATGTCGAATCGCATGTAAGGCAATTCACCCCTGTGATATGTGTGATTAGGTTTATTTTCTCCTACCTCTTACCAACGGAAGAGGAGGCGTTTAGCAAATGGAAGAGGAGGCGCTCGCCAGCCGTCGATGTTCGATATGGCCGAATCTGGTCGAGTATTCCAATTGCAGACAAATACCGATAAACAATCGAGGAGTCATCACCAATCCGCAAAAGAAGAAGAGCGACCGACTCAGCGATTTTATACGCTTACAAGAAATAAAAGCCAATCAGAAATCCTAGTGTTTTTACCACAATTCAAACGATACTTGACACGAAGAATTACAGTTTCTTGCCCACGCCAACAGACGCAAGTAATGGGGCAACTGAGGTTTAAAAATAGGCCTGCAGCCCACCGACCAAGCCTAAAGAAGCACACCTAACCCAACATCCAGCTCCTCGCACGGCCTCAAACTGGCTACGGCTCCAAGGCCGTGCCCAAAGGATAAGCCCGATGAATTGGAAGCCCCATATCTACAACCGCATTGTATCGCCATACGTAAAAACAGAATAACCCTCAGCAATATATTATCCTACCGATCTACCAAACCCATTCAAGGAAGGGAAAATAATAACAAGATCATCGCCAATCGATACCTCCTGGTAAAGAAGGCAGGATTATCTCAAACAAACAACTCCTTCTATATCTCCGTGACTGAACCGGCGCGATTAGCGAACATCCCATCTAACAAAGAACTGAATGTCTGATCATTACGATCGACGAGGCAAGACACCCGCCGTGAGGACACTGACTGGGACACGGCGAGAACACGCTTTGAGCGACGGCAGACCTCGACATCAGGAGAGCCCGACGCCTGCGTCCTCACTTATTTATACAGAGGAGGCGACGGATCACATGCGACACCGACCCGCCGATCCAGACGAGATCCGGGATCACGGAGATCCCACCGGCAATCAATAATCCGGACCAAACTTCTAGCTACCCCCATACTAGCCCATCTGCTGAAAAAGCATCATCAATTAATAAACCATTTTTGTGTTCTCGCAGAGTCCCATATCTTGATCATGAAACCATGGAAACTCAAGTCTTCAAATCAGGTCAAGAAGAGAATTCCAAAGGTAAGATCTTTACCTTATTATTTTTTAGAATTCTTTTAATTTTCTTTAAGTTTATGTGATGCCCCAAAACCCGGGGGTCCCGTTAACTAGTTGTTAACTTATGAAATTTCTATCTTAGGTCATTACGCATCTAAGTCTTATTGACTGGCATTAATTACTCGTGGATCGAAGCATTTCTAAGATCATTCCTCGATATGTCCTTCATCAAAATTCTATTCATTCATATTTAAGTTAAAAAATAAGTGATACAATACACTTAAATATTAAAATTGCAAGAGTCTAATCACACCCTTTTACTATTATTATGTCCACTATATCGCAATAGTCCAAAAGAATTTAATTACAATTTTTATAGAAAAATACATGATTTAACTAGTCTGGTCTCAAGCACTTTTACAAAAAGATTTATCAAGGCCATATGTCTGCCTCTTCGCAATCATGCCTCTTGCCTCGAGCGCCTCGCCCACAGTGTAGACTCTGCATCCCAGCAAGAGAACCACAGCTGCAAGTGAGCTGCCTAGTAGAGAATACCTCCTACATGGTTACTTCCCTACCTAAGTGTACATGCAATGTTCAATTAACATTTGACATTCAGGATTCACATTCTAAATAAGAACATGCTAATTCTATATGTAATCCTAGTGCCATGCTATGAAATGAGAGATGAGACTAATCATGTACCATGTGCCTAAGTCCTCACCGACTCCCTCACACAAACGCCTCTAAGCAATGTTTACAACCGACCAAGTAATGAATCGAAAAGATTCGTCACTGCTCGACCGTCGAACCGTGGTCGAACTGGCTATGAACTTGGTGATATAATAGATATATTATTTATATTTTAAAATATATAATTAATAATATTTAATATATTGTTTAAAAAGATATTTTTATATAAATAAAGTATTTTAAAATTTATTTTAAAAATATGTATAATGTTTAAATATGAAACATATTAAAATGGAATAAAACTTATTTATATAAATATATAATTGTTAATATCTAAAATAACTATAATGACAAAGTGGTAGAAAGTGGTTCTTTTGTATTTAATTGAATTTTTTTAGTTACGTTTCTAATCCTACAAGTTTACCAGGTAAACGACATCGCTTCGACGTAAAAGATCAAAACGGCATCGCTTTAACTTGAAAACAAAAAAAATGAACCGCCGATTCACCATCGGGTTCGATCACGTTCATCGGCTTCATCGCGGCGCCACCGGCTCTTCACCACGGTCACCGGGGTCGACATCATCCACCACGGCTCGATCAAAATGGTTTGCATTGAACCGGACCGGCTTTGTGGTCGGCCGACGAACCGACTGACCGACAGCGCCGGCTCCAAATTCACGGAACATTGTGCCTAAGCCCATGATAAACCGCTGCCCCACGACATCCAATAATCATTTTTAAAACAAAATTTATTTGTTTATAAACCAAAAGCTTTTTGGATGATACATCACAATGATCATATAATATTCAAAACCATGTGCCTTTACTGGTAGCGGATTTCGGTGTCACACCAGATGTGGAAACCCGCCGCTGAAATTGAATTTTCGAAAATGGACAAAATGGTAATTACTGCACAGTACATGTTGAAAACCTAGAAATATTCTAATTTTCTGGATGACAAAAACAGAATCCTTCATCGCTGGATTTGTTTTATAACGAAGCGCCGTTATTAAATTTCTCATTTAATTCGATATGACAATGATTTTCACGTTTTTGGCGTGATGAGTGTCCAATGACTCTCAAGGACGAGATTGTTTACGAAAATCTCGGAAGTTGGGAAATGACTTGAGTCAAGTTCATGGGATGTAATTTGAACTTGAATGGAGATGAAACAAACGCCTTTGTTTAACTAGATCTTAACGAGGGTAACATGTGCATGACGGATGCCAGACCAACTTAACGGTCGGGACAAAAGAGGAATTAGGCTGCATTATTCATTTTCCTGCCTGACCAAGAGAGAGAGAGGAGGAGAGAAAGAGGAGAGCTTAAGGGCTTCCTCTCCTAAGATGCACGGTTCCAAGAATGAGTTTTCATCTGCCAAGAACGAAAGCCCATCACATCGACGAGGGGCAATGCTGGGAGGTTCTTAAGAGGGATTTCGACAAAGATCTAAGAAGGGAGATTTCGGGAAATCGAAGTCATTTCGTTTAAGAGGCTTCCACCATGTATCACGCCTCCTGAGGTAGTTGATCTTCCTACCTTGGCTTACTTCCATATTTGTGTTCGAAAATAAGGTTTTTTGTTAAGGGCCTGTTTGGTGAAGAAAAACTGGATTTTCGAAATATGCTTGATGTTTATTTGTTCAGCGAAATTTCTTTAGTTCACAGCGAAGGTGAATCTTCCCTGTGGAGGATTGGTCTATCACCTAAGATGGATGGTTCACGAAGCATGAGTCCGCCTAGAATGGTCCGCTTAGGCGTACATGTATGCCCAGCGAGCCTGGCGTGGATGAAAATGGACATTCCCCGGGTCCGCCAAAGGTATTGAAGTAGCAGCCCGCGGATCATCCGAGGTCCGCGGTTTATGTCCGCTTAGGTCGGCCCTGGGCTCTGCCAGGGATTGTTGTGCCTTGCTTTTAGGCCATGTGACTATTTGTCTGCTGCGTGTTACTGTTTCTCGAGCACCTACTACAAACCTCGGGACAGCCGGTGCATTAGTCGGTCTAGTAGGTTTCTGTTTCCTTTCTGGAGGCAAGAGTATTGTTTGATTCTGCATCTTCATTCATTCATTGTTGCATCATGTGTGAAAGAGTTGGGCGAGGAGGTTGAAACCTTGGAAGAGTCAAGCATGTGTGAGTTCTCCCATGGGGAACTAAGGAGAAATGATAAGATATGTCGAGTGTGATATACAGATTCAGATCACCACCGACCTGCAGAGTAATGGACATGCTCTGAGTTTGATGTCATCCTTGAGATGACCTGGTTGATCACACATCGAGTCATTGACAGATCGAGGGATGGCTATAACCTACACACCGATGGTAATCAGATACGTTTTGTGGATAAGATGACGCTTTTACTCTGCTGCATACAACCCAAGTGGCATCTAGCAGCAGTGTACAGCAAGCCTCACCGGAAGATGAGGTGAGACAAAGATTTTAATTCACCTCAAGGACGGTGAGGGCAGAGATGTTTTTTGGGATGAACTACCAAGGTTACCTCTGAATAGGGATGTAGACTTTGTTATTGAGTTACACTTTAGTGCATCGCTATTCATGACTCAAGATAACTAACGTTGCTGGATAGAAATCAAGGTCCAATCAGGAATTGTTGGATATTGAGGTTTCATTAGACCCAGCACTTCACTCTTGGAGCGTCCTGCCTATTTGCTGAAGAAGAGGGACATAAGACTTTCTGCTGTGCATAGATTACCTGGCTTAATAGGCCACTATCAAGAATAGGTACCCCTTTTGTCGCGGGATTGATGAGATCGGTTTGATCACTGAGAGGCACCTAGTCTACTCCAAGATAGATCTTCACACCGACTACCATCAGTTGAGAGTTAGGGAGGTAGATATCCCTAAGACAATGTTTAGAACGCGAGCGCGCATTCAGTTCATAAGTGATGCCTTTCTGACGGATCTAACAAGATTCATGGATCTTGTATGCATAGGGTGTTCCAAAATTTTACCTAATCGATTTGTTTGGTTTTGTGGGATGACATCTCGATCTACCCCAAGTCCGGAGAGAAGGATCATGAGGCCACTGAGGCTTTACCCTCCAAAACTCGAGAGAGCATCCTCACTGTATGCCCAATTCAACAACGTGAGTTTCACATCGAGGTGAGATTCGGGGCACGTGGTACTCGACTTCGAGGATATCTGTAATCTGAGAAGGTTGAAAGTGTAGCTATGAGTTGGGAGAGAAACAAAGTTAGTCTTGAGACGATATTCTCGGGATCAAGTATTCCAGAGGTTCATCGAGGATTTCTCCTAGCATATCCGCGCCGCAGCCAGGTTAACCCGAAAAGAGGTCAAGTTTGAGGAATGACTTATGGAGAGGGCACTTAAATTAAAGAGGAGGCTTACTACTTCCTATTCTAATAGTCCAGAGAGGACTAAGGCACAATGTATCAGATGCCTCCAAGGACATATTAGATGTGTTTGATGCAAATCGAGAGGGTGGGTGGCCATGGTTCCTGAATGGCATCCAGAGCAGAGTTACCTCACACATGACATGAAATCACACCATTGTCTTGCTCAAAGGCTTGGCACCAATTATTTATACTGAGAGTAATCTGGGAGAGTTTCTGCACTACAAGTCCGTCTATTTTACACAACGAGATCCTCAAATACGAGCAACGCCAGTGGATGGAACATCCGAGAATTATTGTCACCCGGGCCGATCCCGGTCCGACCTGATCACATCCGAACCAAGTCCGGCTGGCATTCATCTATACTATATACTATATACTATACTGTGACTGGACTCACCACCTGTTTCTCGTAGTCAGACTCGTATCAGAGTATACAACACCCTGATAATAATAAAACTACTGTATATACAAAGATCCACACGATGGTGTCCATAAAAATCTATACCCATATACAGAGTCCCATTTACTTATACATGTACAATTTCTATTACAAAACATTAGAGATTGCGGAAGCAGCGCTGGTGAGCACCTATCTCTGAGATGGCCCGCTTCCGTCGATGTGGAATGTCTCTGGTCTCTGCCTCCTTTTTCTTGCATCACACGGATTGAACACCTGCCATGTTTTTTATCGCCATGGGGAATATTAAGCATAATAACTACCAATGGTGACCGCCATGTTTATACATATGCATTTCAATTCATCTATACATATTTATATAACTTTAATTATTTATCATCTTTACTATTTTTTCATTTACGTCAACCTTTTCCGTTAATTACTATGTCTTCGCGCATCTTTATCTATACTTTAACTCGTATTCCTATACTTCCTATACATTTGTACGCTCTAATTTATCATATACTTTGTGCTTTCTGTATACTTTTGTACTTTTCTTGTTCAGGTCTTATGTACTATATTTTTGTAATTTTCCATATATTGTATTCATGTAACGTTTTATACTATTTTCATATATCTATATTCATGTACTTATAATCGTTTTTTCCTGTTATACTTTCATATGGCTTTCTTTTATGTACTTGCATAAGGTTAATATATATTTATATGATATTCATATATACTGTGGCTTTTCATACTATACTTTTTCATATATCAGATTTCTTTCATATGCTTTTCGTGATACTATGCTTTTTGGTACTATACTTGTTCATATACTTTTCATGTACTATACTCTTTCATATAATCGCTATATTGTAATTTACTTTTGTTCTTTAACTGTTTATATTTACCGCATAGCAAAGGCTATTTCAATATCATGTCATAATTGCTATACTTTTCATATACATTTCAGATATACTGTCATTTTCTTTTAGGTATCATGTCCGCAAATACCTTAGCCGCGACACGGAAACAACTATACGTGACTCGGTTATGCATTTGTCACCTACGGCATGCTGATCTCTATCTCGTATGTACCCAAAGGTACTACTGCTATACGAGACAAAGATTCTATCTCAGAGTATACCGAAGGTGTCATCACCGACGCAGACAAAGCGGTCTGCATGCCATGTACTATGGCACTTTTCGGGCCACCGTGATTCAAACAAGATTTGATGTCATCGACCCAAACAGTGGCCTCGAGATCTGCTTCATGTATGCCGCAAAGAACTGTATTCTTTATGATGCCTCTATCTATCCTCTACCAGTTCTGCATACAATCAAATTTATTAGAGACATTTTCTTCGTATTATGTTCAGGCATGAAGGAATTTATTGTTACTAAGTAATTACAAGTAATATATACTAGTCATTACTTTAACTGTATTCGCTCTTTATCTCAGATTTGCATTATGGTTCTGTTTCATGTTACATATATATTCATATCTTTTCTATCATTTAGTTTTGTCTTCAGATCATATGTAATCCTATCATATATCATGAATGATCTGGCACTTTATTCATATTCATGGTACTTTATATCATTTACGCATTTCATATCTTTTATAGCGCTTCTATCTTGATTTAGTTATTCATGTACTTTCTATATTCCAGATCATGCATGCTTTTACTCATTCACATTCATATGCACTCATCATTCGTAATTTTGCACTCCATTAATCATTTGTCATCTTTTACTTCTCTCATCACTAGTGATTTAGCGATTTCGCCATTTTGTTCTTAGTGCCGTTCTATCTATTCATATTTAGGTATGTCTATCATATATTCATATCATATTCATGCATTCTTATTCCTCTATGAATCTACTTACTTAGAAATTGGAATCATTCCAATTGGGATTATCCAAACTAAAGTTATGGCATTTTCATGCCAACCAGTCACTTTACCGGATATTATATTTTGACAGTTTGTAATATCATTTTCCCAGTGCCTGACTCCATTTTTTGACACTTTTTCTTTGTACTTTAAAGCTATGCGCAAGGCCTTCCAATTGAATCAACGTAAATCGGAGCCCTAAATTCTAGCGTTAAGCCAAACACCAACACTTCAAGATCGTCAAACTGACGGTGAATCGCTTGTACATACCTACTTTGGAGTGGGAATTTCTGGGCCACGAGTCATAGTTTGACGATGCCTATTTCTGGATGTTTGGCACTCAGTCTAGCTTAACAGCCACTTGAATCACTCAAATCAGATAAGGAAATGAGGCAAGTTATGGCTAAATACTTAACATTGGTCAAAATATGTTGCGGTGTACGTGACTGCTCGTGATCAGACTGGCACAGTCCAAAGTACCGTAATGTCTCCTAAAAATGCCCGTAATGTGTGTTTTCTTCCATTTTTCCATATATTGATACCCAAATCAACTCTATAATTATTCTATACTAAAAACTCATCGCGAATTCTCCCAAACAACTATAATATGGGTTATAACCTACATCAACTACAATTATAACTCAATTATTTATATTTAACTCATGAATCCCTCCTAAAAGGAGGATTCCATACTTTTCTTTGTGCCATTTAGAGTTTTACCAACCCCACTCAATAC
Source organism: Tetrastigma voinierianum (assembly GCA_016808115.1). Classification (NCBI taxonomy): domain Eukaryota; kingdom Viridiplantae; phylum Streptophyta; class Magnoliopsida; order Vitales; family Vitaceae; genus Tetrastigma; species Tetrastigma voinierianum. The sequence goes on from JAEQBH010004463.1 coordinate 35,273, forward strand.
ATCTTTGGTTAGATGAACTTAACAAACCTCAGATTCTAAGGCAAGCCATTAACCATACAAACCAAAGATCCATAATTAGTCATAGCTCCATACCTTTTGATCTGGGCTTCTCTTCTTCTTCTCTTCCTTCCTCTTCTCTTCTCTCCCCCTCTCTTCTCCTCTCTCTTCTTTCTCCACGCTTTGGTCTCTCAAAATGGGAGACCAACTGTTCTTATCTCATGAGCCATATACTGTCGCCTTTGCATTTCTTAAACTCTTTTCATTTTCGTGATCTTGTGCCCTCTTATCTTTTTATTATTTCTATTCCATCTTTTTCTAATTGCCTGAATCCTATAATCTCTATTTACATATCATTTTAAATATTTCATATATTAACCCTAGTCTTTCCTTTATGACTAATAGTCTCAAATGGTAAATTTATTTACTCCTTGGCTTTATTATTAATTCTAGGTCTCCTGCTTATTTCCAAAAAATTACATTTACTTTAATATACTTATAAGTCAAAAAACTACTAGGTATTTTTTCTGGGTGTTACAATTATGATTTAAATTCAGATTACCATCCCTGCATGAAAATGTGGTAATGGGCGCACCTACTAAGTCATGGTAGTGCTGGCTAGTATACCTTCCTAGGAATGGCGTATGCCTTAGACCATAGGATAGTTCGAATCAGAAAGACAGTTGATTGTGCTTAGGTGCCATAGGAGTTTGTGCCTACGCCTTCCTTATTAGGCGAGTGATCAGCATGTGATAGGGACACAAGAGATATTGTCCATCGTGGACCTGCACAACAAAAACGGGACGGCTCATCATGCACTAGATGGTAGTCTTCAAGATAGGGGACTGCCAGGTTCCCATAAGATCCTAGAGAGGAGATCCTCAAGGAGTTCCATTGCTCTCGATTTTCTGCATCTAGGTGGTACAAAGATGTGCCCACTTATCTACGCCACAAGACATCGAGGGACAAGAAACACGAGGAGATTTCGTCAATGGCTGTCTCGCGGCCGTGAGGTAAAGGTTGAACACCTTGAGGCCACAGATACTCCCAACCATCGGGGGTGAAGATGGAAGGGAGCACATCACGCGGATTTTGTGACCACTTGCCACGACATCACAGAACTTATCGCCAGGTGGGTGATAGGACCAAATTACCAAGTCGTACACTTCTTTGGGTTGTGTGGATGACCTTCACACTGGAGGAATTCTACAGGTTGTATATACGAGAGATTGTCAAACATGCTGGAGTGCCAAAGGTCCATAGCATCGCATCGTGATCCCGTAACACTACCATTTTCGAGAGTCTACCACCATGGACATGGTTGATGATGAGCACGTACCTTTTCATTCCCAGATACGTAGCTAGAAGAGACGACCTCAGGAATTCCTCTATAACAATAATATCACCAAAGCATACGTATGGCACCCATGAGACATTGTAATGGAAGCCAGCCAATCTTCTGGCTTATCGACAGAGGTGGGAGAAAGAACCACCAATGGTTCAGAGTTGGTTAGAGACACCTCTGAGAAGGTGGATTTGATACGGAAGCGTCTTCTCATGGCTCAGAGCCGACAGAAGAGCTACGCCAATAGACTGCGGTGGCCTATAGAGTTTGAGGTAGGTGATCATGTCTTCAAGGCATTCAAGAGAAGTGTAAGGTTCAACTGAACGGGAAAAGTATCATTTGCGTATATTGGGGCCATTCGAGTACTTGAGAGGGTAGGTACGGCAGAAGGTCGGATATTTTTACCACCGAAATAATAAATGTACATGCAAGATTCCATGTCTCCATGCTTCGAGGTACACCTTAGATCTGACTCAGCGTAAGGGATTGCGAGATTTGTAGTTGATGCAAGATGGAACCTTCGAGGAGGACCTATGTATCATGGATAGCTAGGATCAAGTTTTTGCATAAGACTGAGGCTAGTGAAGGTGCTCGCACATCAGGGAATACGTAGAAGGCAAATATGGAAATACAAAGACATTTATATGTTGGCTAACTATCCTCTGTTCATGAAGAAGGTATGTTTTAGTCATTCAGATTAAATGGGATCATGTATATTACGGCTGAGATTGTGTGTGTTATATGTGAATTTCGGGACGTAAATTCTTTGTTAGAGAGAACAAACACTAGAAAAATCGAATTTTTCTAAAAAGACAAAACTGGAATTTCTGTAATAGTACAAAGCTGAAATTTGTGAAATTTAGATTTTAGATGACTAAAATGTAACTCACTGTTGGATTCACTCGAGAAATCTAGTTACCCAAAATGACTTCCATCGACTCGAGATAGCCGGATTTTCTGCATTTTTCAAAGGAAGGAATGCTCCAAGACCCATGGACGATTGCTTACAAAAATATTCGGGCTGAACACTGTCAAGTCTGCGGATATACCTGAACTTGAAATAGAGATGGCAAATAACTAGCCAGGCCGTAACTGACTGAACGAGGGTGGACAAGTACACAACGTGGCCACACATCCAACTTTTAAACTTAAGTTCTGACAAAGAGGAATTGGTGGCTAAAGAGTCATTTCCTTGGCTTGATCGAGAGAGCGAGGAGAAGAGAGAAAGAGAAGAGCCAAGGGCTTCCTCCCAAGATCTATGGAGTTATGTCGGCCGGTTTTCGCTTGCAAGAACGAAAAGTTCATCGATCGGTTTAGGGGTACATACGGGTACCTTAAAGAGGGATTTCAAATAAGATCCTAAGAAGGGATTTCGAACGGGTTGGTGGGTTCGCAGGCTTCCCCACCTGCACATGCTCCTAGAGGCAAGAGATGGCCATTTTCCCAATCTTTTGGGGCCTGAAAGAGGGTTTTTGTTTAAGGGCCCGTCACAAGAAAAACTGATTTTTGGGTTTTGCTCGACAGCTTTCTCCGCGAGCCTCGCCTGCCTAGGTGAAGGTGTGAATCTTCTCAGTGGAGGATTTGTCTGTCACTCGCAAGCAAAGGATGGCCTAATGAGGCTAATTGGTCCCTAGGTGTGAGTACTTAGGCAGCCTCGAGGATAGGAAAATGGGACATTCTAGTTCGCCTAAGCGAGGTTGTATTCCCACTAGGGCGAGCTTGCGAATCGGTCCGGCCTGTGTTTATGTCCCGTTTAGGGCTGGTCCCAGGCCCTGCTTGTGATTGCTGTGGCTTGGTTTCGGGGCCATTATGACTTGTTTGAGTAAGCCATTGTTTGACTAAGAGCGATGCCTGAGATGTCAATATGTAAGGTTTCTAATTTGCTGATATGTGATGAGTTTATATGATCAACACAGATATATTGATTTTGAGTAAAGAACATTTTTGACAATGTAGTATCCACTGATGTCAATATGAGGCTTCCATACATTTATGTGATGAATTGTTATGTGCAATGGGCCATTACATGGCTTGTATGTGGCATTAAGTTTTGATCAAAATGATGCTGAATGAATGTTGATATATGTCAAAGGATATTGATGAATGAAATGATGTATGGAGTCATACAGATGTTATTATCCATGACACCGTAAAGTGGGTGTGGATTGTGTTGTTCATGTAGTATCCATCATGCGCAGACATGATATAATATGTAACATACTGTACTGTACGCGCAGTGGGACATTGCATTAAATGGGTGTGAGTGCATGAGAAGTTATCAAATTGACACTACGCTGAAGTCGACTGGGTGGGTCAAGAATGGAACACGTCCAACATAGTCGACCACACTAAAATGGTAAAGAAAATATGTGTCATATTAGCAAGAAGGATGATCCCATCTGTGAAAAACTCGCCAATTATATTTATATACCCCAATGCGAAAGGCCGTATAGTCTAGGTTTGTGAAGCCTACTTGGAAACCAAACCAACAACCACAAAAAGGCGCATGATTTTTGAATATAAAACATCATTATGATGAATCATCCAAAATCTTTTACTTATAAAACAAACAGAAATGTGTTTTGAAAATGATCATTGCGTCATCCGCACGATCGCTTATCACACATGGGCTTCATGTGAAGGAGCCAGACCCTTGAAATGATGATACATGGTTGAGTCCTATCCTAATCATGTACACATGTAGATCCCATAGAACTGCACATTCTTGTTGGTCGAATTTAGTCATCGAGCAACATCTATCCACTTCTAGGTAGGGAGCAGCCCCTTGCAGGAGGAGCTTCCAGCGTGGCTCACCCTGCGATAACCTTTTCAAGTGCAGGTCTACACCGATGGACGACGCCATAAGGCCATGAGGTAAAAGAAGGCTTCGATATGGCCTTTGATAAATCCTTTTCAGGAAAAGTGTGAGGGACAAACTAGTTCTAGCATGACATTTTTGTATAAAAGAATTGTAATCAAATTTTGACTATTTCAACAGAATGTGGTGTAATAATGGTAAGAGGGTCATGATCGAACTCTTACAGATCAGATTATTTGTATTATTCTCATATTTTTAACTTAAATATGAATGAATGGGTCCCGGTGAAAGAACGTATAGAGGTGGTTCCAAGTAACTTGGTGTCCATGAGTAATTGGTACCAATTCGGTACCAAGATTCAGGTGCGCAATGACCTAAGGTAGAAATTCCGCAGGTTAATGACTAGTCAATGGGACCCTCAGGTTTTGGGGCATCAACAAAGAGACTTTACAAATCTGACACTTACGTGCCTTCACCATTAGACAATGTCCTCACCACACTGGGATGCAATCTTTCACCCGAGGGGTGGGGGATCTATCCTACTTGTCAAGCACTAACACATTTTCTTATTTATTTTAATCAATCGCAGAATTTGGCGACGCTTGTCCCATTTAAGCTAGAGTCCACCCAATCAAATAACAAACACGTTGTTGATTCATTAACCATGCACCTACGCCATTTAACGCGATGTCCTGGCAGATATGCAATGCAATATGCCTGCATGTTATGCATCATGTCACATGCATAATGAATGCTACATGGACAACACAATCCACACCATTTACCGATTGTCATGGACAATCACATTACTCCTCGTGATAATGACTCGCTATATCACTCATTCATGTCAATATATCATACAATACATATTAACATTTACATTCAACATGTCATTCTATAATCAAACAATGACACACACACAAGCAAGGTAATGGCCAATGTATAGCACAATTTATCGCAGCATACACATAAGGAACACATACATCACATTCAAAACATCACCCACAAGAAATGATACAACTCAACAGTCATATAATGGCCTCCGCTGTGCCATAAACAATCTCAAATTAGCTACTTTAGATCTAATCTCAAATAGGCCATAACAATGTGAGAAGCTCGCTCTAGCGTGAGTTTATGGCCTAAAGTGAAATGCACTTCAGGCAACTAAAGGTCCCATATTTCGGCTCCCTCGAGCTCACAGCCATGCCCACACTAAGTGAACCATCCTTTCGCCTAGGTGAAAAACCAATCTTCCCTGAGAAGATTCACACCTTCGCTAAGGCGAATTGAGGTTCACCAGCGAAGAAAACATCGGTCTAACTCTAAAATCCAGCTTTTTCTTCACACAGCCCCAACGAAAAAACCCCATTTTCCCCACTCCAGCATGGGTGCAAGCCATTTAGGAAGAACTTCCTATCCCATGGTGATATGGGTGGTAGCCTCCTAAACTCAAACTCATCAAAATCTCTGAATTCTGAAACTTTTTCAAAATCTAACACACTTCAATGATGCGATGAACTTTGTTCACTCCGACAAATCAAAACTAACGGAACTCCGGGATTCGGGGGAGGCCTCGGCTTCCTTTCTCTCCCTCTCTCTCTCAATCAATCAGAAAATGGGTCAGGCCTACTCTCTCTTTGTTTCAACTTAGTTACAGATGTACAACGCCGTGCCACTATCACCTCGTCAGGTCCTGGCTTCCCAGCTCTGGCAACTTTATTTCGCTTGTTCAAGTTCAAATTATATCCATTTAACTGACTCAAGTTATTTCCAACTTCGAGATTTTCGAAACAACTGCTTTTAGAGCTGTCATCGACACCCATCACCCCAAAACACCGACTGCTCGACCTCCAAAAAATTCGTTCAAATTAGATTTTGCTAGAAAATTTAACGTAGCTCACGCCATCCGAGATCTAGAAAATTTTTAGGTTTTCAACTTGTATTATTATGGCAATTTACCATTTTGTCATTTTTTAGAAAAAAATTGATTTTTCTCGGGTTTTACAGTTTAGATCAACCGTGAAGAAGTTAAATTTAGATTACACTCGCTTTTTAAAATAAATAAATAATGGTGCCAGGTAATATATAAAATTGTTTAGGAGAACAAAAGGTCAAAGAAAGAGAGAACCACAAGAATATGAGCTCTGAATGAAAAGAAAAAGAAAAAAAAAAAAATAGAAGAAGAAGAATGTAGAATCAAATTTGAGTTTATGAATAAAAAGTGTAGGAGCAATTTGAACAAAAAAAGGAAGATGAGGTAACCTCATACTAAAAAAGAAGTAGGGTAATTACATTATGAAAAAATTATATATGGAAATCTTAGAGATGAAAAGTCAAAAGAAGGAAATGGTAAAAAATAAAAGTTCTTAGACAGGGGCACATTATTAACATATATATATATAAATTATCTATTAGACCTAAAACCTCATAAAGTAGAAACTTAAAAACCTAGGGTAGTGTGAAACCAGAAATAATTGACTACGTTGATGCTAGAAATAAAAGAGAATAATGTTAAATATTCAAGATTTATTTTAGAAAAAAAAAGAAACAAATATTTATGGATAATTTTTGAAAGAAAATAATAATAAACAAATAAGATAAGTTTGGAAAGGCTAAATTTGTATAAATATTTATTTTGATGCATTTGAAGATATATTTTGACAAGTGAATATAATTATAGGAAATAAGATATGTTAATACAATACTTATATCATATGATAATTGTTAGGTAATATGACTAGATAAGTATTGTATATTACGATAATTTAAAATATTATTAATGTTATTTCTTTCTAGTAAAAGATTTTTGTTTAGATTGGTATATAAAAAAAATAATAAATCAATAAATTATTAAAATAAGATCCGAAAGGAAGGTGAGTTTGTAAAATTGAAAACACTAATTTAAATACTATTATTAAAAAGTTGGGTTTAATATGTTTATGAGTAAACTTTATAAGTAATAAAATCATGTTCATAGAGTAAACTTTATAAATCACAAATTTTATAAAATATTGAAAACCCATTAAATTTTTATTATTAGAATTAAAAAGTTAAAATAATATAATTGCTAAGAATATCATTGAGGTGAAATTCTTCCAGATTAGCTTCTTTATTGCTTAGTATCTTCTATATAAAGTGGATATTAATACAGCTGCAAAAGAAGATATTTTATATGTTTTTGGTATAAAGATCATCTATATAGTATTTTTCAAAAATATATTTATTTGCCTTTGTAATTCTCTGAATGAGGAAAAGTTTGATTTATTTACAACTTTTTCATTGTCCATGATCAAATAGATTTTCCATGAAAGTTAGAACCCGGAAAATTCAATAAAAAGTAATTATACTTCTACCAAACCAAATTTTTCTAAATAGATGACGAAACTGATTTCACCGCTTAATCGTCTCACTGTAATCTAATACTATCGAAATTCACAATTCTAAAAATAGTCAATTTCAATTTTTAATGATTCAGTATTTCAAAATATATGATGTAATAGAGAGATATGCGCGATGCGAATAAAAGTCACGATTATATGTACCCATGCGACATGTTGCATGATTAGTGAGACGGCTTTAGATGAATGACTGGGACAAGCTCACACAAAATCAAAACCAGCGACAAACAAGACGGTCGAAAAGAGGTTAACAAGATAAAAGGTTACTACTCTCTCTTCAACATTTCAAAAACTTGAGAAGGGAGATTGTGATATCTAGAGAGAGAGAAAGAGACTTCCTTCCAAATTTCCGCTCGATCACTTGCGCGTTTCTCACTGGCAAAGCAAAATGCTGCGATGCTGATATGGCTACGAAGATCTCGATTGCGAAGTCCATAACTCCAAGATAAGAGGATCTTTTCCACTTGGTTTATTCTCAGCACACTAGACGTGATCGAGGCTTTGAAATGGTCATATCGGTCTTAAAACTTTGAACCGCGGAGAAAATCCTATTGTGTGGTCGTGAACACTAGTTTGAGCCCAGGGTCTCTAAACATCATATGGGATTTTTTGTGTGATTTTTTTGTTGTCGTAAGGATTCACAAAATGAATTGTTTGACTACATAAATTTCATTGAAATAATTCCTACGCAAGACATCAGAATTGAATAACATGAATTATGGAATTAATTTTTTGCCATATATACAAAATATATTAGTATTAACTTAGAAAACTAAGATAACGCATCTTATAAGACCTGCAAGACCTGTAATCATGATTGTTTACGACACGAAAAATGAAAGAAAGTGAAATGGTTGTAAAGGAATTTCAAGGAAGATTTTCAAGAATTGCCTTGAGATTGTCTAACAACATCTCGAGTATGAACATGACCAATATTCTTTAGAGAATTATTCCAAGAATTCACCTTGAGGCTTGTCCTAACATATTTGCATCAAATTCGCAGTGTTTTCAGAACAAACCTTCGTTTGAAAATCGTATTTTGCTCACATTTGGCTTAGGTATGTGAGGGAGTCGGTGAGGACTGAGACATGGGATTGGGTATGATATCTGCGAGTGATCAAGTGTATTTGCTAAGCTGCTGAAGGTTATTATGCAATTTAGGTGTGAGTAACCCATGAGGAGATTATCACTTTCACTGGCATTGCTCACTCCCATTAGAATCCATTATTTTAGGTGCTGTGAAGGTATACAGAGGACGACGCCATTGAGGTCAGACAGAAGAAAGCCGATTGTGGTTTACATTTTCGTAAAACATGTATTATAACTCTTAAATTTTGATATATGTTTATTAAGAGTAATAATAACTCTTGAATCCATTGTGAAGGTTAGCTGATGTATTTGGTGAGTATTGGATGTACGGCCCAAGTGACCATTTACTCATGATAGGTCCCAATACGAGACACAACATTCTGGGGCTGTGTCGACGGAAACAGCAATCCAGACACCCCGGATCAGCCATAACAGATCAAAGCTGGCCAACCATTGCCCCTGAGCCCAGGTAGAGCCTAGGTGGCTACTAATATCTAGGTTTAGACTGCTTGTGCCACACATAGCGCCAGCACATCACACCTGATAGCTCGGCTGATACTAGAGTAGCGAATGGTGTTTAAAGCACGGCCAACGTGACTTGATGGGCACGGTTAGATCACTATTCAATGCAATTTTTGACCATGTGGCACATGAATTGTCGTGGTATGTTGTGTAATCGGTGCGGTCGTTAATAGCACATATGGTAAACAGAATAATAGGGCCTTCACACTTACAGCAGTGTAACCGAAAATAATAAATAAATTTTAATTAATCTATTTGTTGTACTGGAAAATGAAAAAGAGAGATATATATATATATATATGAGTATATATATAGAGATATATATATGAGTATATATATGGTATATTTGTCTTCTAGCAGTGGAGCAAATGAAAAACGAATGGAAAAAATTGTAGAAAGGCAGATTTGAGTTTGGCGCCACGCGCCATTTTGTCGAAATACGATACAATGATCGTGATCGGTGACATTGTATACTTGGAATGGCCACGCCATTTTCCATCCGAGTCAACATACAATGGATCAGATTCGTGACATGTGGCACTGGGGCGTAGCGGGGTTACCGGCTGACACTAGATTCTGCCAGACATCACTACGACACGGCCACGCGCCAAGGTCGTATAGAGCATACTGTCTCAAGAAGTGGGGGAGTCATATACAGTTGGGATTTGATATCGGGGGCAACGCTGAAGCCACAGGCATAGTGGCAAAAGAAGGCTACGAGACGACAGTAACGCCCCGCGACACGAGCAGGGCGTCATACACCGGGCGCGCGGCAAATCGTTGCGGCAGCAAACTGAACAGACTGGGCCACGATGACAAAATTTCTCGCGGAGCGCAACACGGCCGCATCGCCGAGCTCGCCACGACACGGCGCGGTGGCGCCACATCACACGGTGTGCTCCAACTCACTCAGGCGCTACAGGGCCTGGCGCAAGGCGCAATCCCACCTCGGTGCAATCGAACTAGTTTCGACTGCACAATCGTCAGTCACTATCAATCGCTCATGGAGCACCGCTCGGCCAGGTTTAAAAAATAATGCAATCTAAAAATTTCAAAGATTTAATATACGATATTTATTTGTATCCCTATAACACCTTCGTCAATGTGGGTATATAAAAAAAATTTTCTGCACGTGAATAGTGTCCTGCACTTATATTTACACCTGCAGATGCCGAATTAAAACTTCAACCTCACACTGGATACACGCCACTTAATGCGGAGACTAGAGGTCTTCACGAGGTACAAATCAAGCACCACCAAGATCACCAGTTTCGAGGTCAGAGATCATGGCCACGCCATTGCACATGCCAGCAAGAGAGCCAGCCCCGAGAACCTCCAGAGTTTAGTACCATCATCCTCCGATATTCACAGTGATGAGATCCGGCTGTGGCGCACTCATTAATCACGTTGAAATGATTTGAGGCATAAGATCACCCTCCATCATTTGAAGATTAGATCAGCCTATTCCAGCCGAAGCGCAGCCCGGGCGGTGGTGAATCAGCAGCATCTCAGGACCTAGAGGCAAACACATGGGCGAGTCTGCAGAGGTCGTAGATATGTGCGCATTTTTCGACACCGCTTGATGGCTACCAGGAGCCCGTGAACGCTGTTGTGACCCGTGACCGTGATTATAGTGACCAGTTCGTGGAGTTAGCTCGCCATTTTTGTCAATACAGCCACAGACGGTGCTGCACAGAGGTTTGAGAATGGACCAGATTAACCATTCGGCGTGATCGTAGGACTTCGCCATAAGACATGGACTCTATGTTTAATCGCCTCATCATGTAGAGAGAGACTGGTGGTTTATATACCTGTGATGCGTGTGTTAAGAGGCAAGAGTGTTGATGTTTCGCTTTCTTCCGTCGGGAAAGAAGGAGGGCTTCGAAGTTAACGTGGGTTCTAGTACGCGCCATCCCGACTGTGACATATCGTGGTTGCTAAATAGCCGGCGATGGTGTATACCATCGCAAAGAATTTCTGATATACAGGAGTGATCGCTCGCAGACAGGGATCCTGTGGTTTCTCGACAAACAAGAGCCCCAACAACAGACAGATGTGTGAGAGACAGCAAAGATATCCCTCCACAACCCAAAGATAGCTCAGGAGCCAAAGATCGCCTGCGGAGCCGCACCGGCACCTCCCATTACACAGCAAAGGCTAGAGAGGCCGATCTATGGGCTTGCAAGAGACGAGGCCCACGGTGCTGTGGACGTCAAGAGTTCAGGGGCGTGTTTACGCCATCACACCACCGGCTGAGTCAGCGGATCAGCTAATTATACAGGGTACATTTTTGCTATCTAGCATATGGGCAAGAGTATTATTTAATTCTGGCGCTTCGCATTCATTCATTGCTGCATCAGTTGTGCTAGAGTTGGGCTTAGAGGTTGAGGCCTCGAGGAGCCTCAGATAGTGAGTTCTCCCCTAGGGATTAAAGGCGAGGATGTGTGGATGATATGTCGTGGTCATGAGTTAGAGATCTCGATTCTACTCACAATCCAAGGGTCATGGACATGTCGAGTTCGACCGCCATCCCGGGATGGATTGGCTAACAACCACAGAGTAGTCACTCCATCAGGAGCGCAGAGGGTTACCGCCTACACGCAAGACGGTACTCATGTTGTATTTCAGGGGGACAAGCATGATATTTCGCCCAGATGGTGTAATGAGTCCGTGTGTCATGGATGCTGAGGCTTGGCTAGCGAGCCTTACTCCCAGAGGACGAGGTGAGACCTGACTCTTGGATCTACCGAGTAGTCTGGGCGCATGAGGATGTTTTTCCTGGATGAGCTTACTCGGGATTGCCGCCGCAGAGGGTCAGAGACTTCAGACGAAGTTACACCCTGGTACTTCGCCCATCTCTATGACTCCGCCTAGGTGATTAGTGCCCAAAAAGTGCTATTTTGAACCCTATTTATTATAGGTTTTGAGTGCATTTTGTGTACTAATTATTCTAATTAACCCAATTGACATGTTCGGGTCCCTATTGTACTACTGATCATATTTTGTGGCTAATTTTAGTTTATGAGCTAATCATGCCAAAATTGTTGAGTCGATCCAAGCACGAAGAATTTGAGTTGAACTCATCGTTACAGATCATATCTTAGAAGGAAAGAAAAGCAAAAAGTGAAGAACAATGGACCACTGCAGGAATGTTTTTCCTGCGAGCACTGTTCATGCCCAACAAGACTGCTCATCCCGTATTCCCCGCTCTCCCGCGCATTTCACGCTTTTATTGCTTTTAAGGTAATTTTTGTTTCTTCCCATTTTGTCCTGTAATAGCTTTTAGTTTAAGTTTTTTGTAATTTCCTTGGCTCAAGTATATATAGTTTCAAGAGACAAACGATCAATCACTTCACTTTCGCAATAGACTATAGGCGCTCACGCTGCTTCCTCCTTTCTCCATTTTCTTCATTTTCTCTCCCTTTCTCGGGCTACCAAACACTCCGAGGATGACAACTCGCAGGATGCTTGACTAGGACCTCTTTCTCCTTGGAAGAGGAGGGTCATAAGCATAGATTCGAGGTAAACCGACGATCTATGTTTCTAACGTAGGCATTTATTTTCATTTATGTCTTTACTTTTCACTCTAGGTTAGAACTCCTTTGATGTGCCTTCTTTGATCAGTATTCAATGGATGCTTATTGCTATATCCACTGAGATTCATTAGCTGCTTTCTATTTGTCACTGTGAGGTAGATCAGGGAGGCACGTTTTCACTGTCTGGGAGCATTAATGTTCAATAAATGCTGTTTTTCAAAAGGGAAAATCATAAGGTTTAGTTTTTAAAGTTAAATGAAGATCTGATTCGGGAAATGACTATATGTCATCCTCCCCAACGCGAGGAAAAAAACCCGAGACATGTCACAAGGCCTTAAACCCTAAACCAATGGCCCGACACTTCAAGGGGTTCTATTTACATTTTTTTTTCTTATTTTAGTTTCAGCCCGTGAACAACCATCCAACTCCCCTGCTTACTAAACCCAAAATCCAAATTTAATTCACCCGCCAATGTTATCACTCGTAAGTCATTTGTACGAAGAAAACCCATCCATGTGTTCGACTCGAACTCATGCATCAGAGTAAATGCTACGATAGTAGGAGGAATTTAGGATACAAATTTTGTTGATTTCTTGATCACCCATCAGGGCACGACCAAATGGCGCGTTGCCGATGGTGCCTATGCATTTGACGATTCTAGGAACACTTGTGATCCTCATCACAAGTTTTGGTGAATTTTCTTTATCATTTTAATGGCCATTTTTTAACATTTCAATCGTTAAAAAAAAAAAAAAAAAAAAAAAAATAAGAGTTGCCGCAGGATTGCTCAGGTTGCCCTGCTCTTGCCGCAGAGGCATTTTGGCTTGAATTGTGGTCCAATGGAGCACCTAGAGGGAGAGCAACACTGCCAATACCCAATGGAGAGAAATCCTAATGCGTATAGGTCCATGAGGGACTATAGAAATCCTCCATGGATGAGTGCACCTTCCTACATGGTGCCTCCACAGTATGCACCCCCTCCACATCCACAGTCAACCTCTCCAATGGAAGAAGCCATACTGAAGCTCACCAAGCTAGTGGGTAACTTTTTGGGGGAGCAGAGGACAATTAATGCACAATGGAATCAAAGGATTGATACTGTGGAGAGCAATTTGAACCAAAGACTCGATGGGCTGCAAAACGACTTTGAGCAGAAATTAGACAGCCTACAATACTCCATTTCAAGGCTCATCAATCAGCAGCATGTTCATTTAGAGGAAGAGAATCCAGAGGAAGTGTGCCTAAGTGACACCATGGTGGAGGAGCATTGTACATTGCTGACCGAGGAAGGCAATGGAAAGGAAGCAGTGGAAAAGCCCAAAAAGCATGTTCTCAAACCATTTCCCATGAATTGAACCCCACTACCAATGCCCAGGCCACCTACAAAACACTGCCAGTAGCACTTTATCCTGAACCAATGTATATCCAATCAACCCCCGCAAAGACACCACACCTCGAAGCACTCCGTCCCAGCTAAGTCCATCCCATCTGCATTGCCTGTGCAATACTTTAAGAAGTTAGTGGCCTTTGTTTAGACTTTTGCCACTACCTCAAAGAAGATGGCAGCTGCACATACCGCATGGCATAGTGGATGGTTCTAAAAGCGCCTCGATTTGGAGCACTCGAATTCCTGGGCAGCATTTAAGCTCCACCAGTCATCTAGCACCACCGACAAGACCCTGAGCAATCGGTTTGAGGAACAAAGTTCACTCATTTTGTTTTGATTTTTCTCTTATTTTATTTGTTTTATTTTAGTTTATTTTGATTTCCTTTAATTTTTCTTTTTAGATTTTCTAATTTTTAAGTTAATTGTTTCAGCTTGTTTTTCACTTTCTTGCAATTTTTCTTAATTTTTATTGTATTAATTTTTGCAGTTTGAGTGACAATTTTGAAGCAAAGAATGAAGATCGTAGAAGTTAGAATGAAGAAATAGCAAAGCTAGAACCAAGCAGAGAACAAGGGCACTCACTATAGCGAAATTTCGCTAGAATATGCACTTTTCACAGGCAGATAATACGCTATATAGCGAAATTTCTCACAGATAGCGACTATTTTCGCTACAATCAGAGTAAATTTTGATTTTTAGCACTCAGGTATTTTTGTCTTTATATGATATATATATATAGAGTATATATATATATATATATATATATATATAGCATATATATATATATATATATATATATATATATATATATATATATATATATATATATATTTAAATAATAAGAAAAAAACAAAAGTTTATTTTTTATTTTTATTCAAAATTTTTTATTTATTTATTTATTTTTTATATAAATTTTTTTATTAATTATTTTATTTTATTTATTAAAAAAATCGCAATTATACAATTCGCGAATAGCTTAAATTTTTCGCTATAGGTAGCATTTCACTACATAGCGACTTTCATGATGCTAAAGAGGTTCGCATCATAATTAAAATTTTCGCTACTGCTTTGCCTCATAATTTTTTTTAAGCATAACTTTTTCATTCGAACTCCGTTTTAGGTGTTTTTAGTACCGTTGGAAATCTTAGAGAGTGTAGAATCCAAATATAGCCAGAAAGAAACACTTTTGAAATTATTATGAAGGTGTAATTTTCAAAATGCTTTAACTGGTCACTTTTTTCCTGTCTTTTCTTCTCCTAACTTGTTTATTTGAAGCCCAAACAGAGTGAATAAGGTGTCGATGGAAAACTTGCGAAGTCTCCTATCCAACAACGATCACATCTCATCACAGGTAACACTTCCTTTCCCTTAACTTTCAATCCGAGGCCCCAGCCAAGGGACAATGAGACATTTGGTTGGGGAGGAGAGTTAGCGAAGGAAGTGGCTTTTGCATTTATGTTTTTGTTACTATTTTGAGCAAGCCCATTTTTTTTTATGATCAGTGGCTTGCTGGTTTTCCTTTTTGTGAAGTTGTTATACTATACAACTTATTTTTTTCAAAATCATGACCATTTTTTTTGAGTTTGCTCAGCTCGTAGTTTGAAGAATTGAAACTTCGTCTAATTTCTATTGGTGTTAGATTGGCTCCCATGCCTAGTCGAAAGGGAACGATTAGTTGAATTCTTACCGCTTCGACCTTTTCTTTCCACCTTTAACTAACCACACACTGCGGTACACGTTTCTTCAATAAGTCGAAAAGCCACCTCCTAAACATTGTAAAACCTACCCTAGTTTCACTGACCAATTGCACAGTTAAAGACCCCCATGAATAGAAGGCCAATGTGTCTTCCAAAATAAAAGAAGAGAAAAAGAAAAAGCAAAAAGAAAAAGAAAAGAGAATAGAAAATTGCAACGCTTTGCCTTGAAACCCGAACATGGTCCGAGGGGTATATGGCTTAAAGCCTTAAAGCTTCTGCGTCTCTAAGCCAACACCGGGGTTGGAGCCACCGACTTAGTGTCACTGGTGGGTGGATGGGTGGAGCGAGCAAGTTGTGGGTGCTGAGTCTCGAAATCATTCGAAGTCTGTGTGGTGAAACCCGAAGAGTTTGTGGGTCAAAAGATCCTTATGACTTGGTGCCCTAAGCCTTAATCGTCAGGAGTCATCGGGTAGATCCTCGTTACATGGACTTCGTGAGGTCGATTCTCGCATTTGCACTCTACAAGCAACACAAAAAAGAGTTATGGAATAAGAGTGGGTCCTTGTCTATTTGGGCCTGGTTAGCATGCTAGGTTGTGGCAAGAGCTAGTTGGAGGGGAAGAGTGCGCTGGCGCTTTATTGTTGAGAACTGATCAAACAAACACTTATTCGTGGAGGTCTCTGTTGATCTACCAAGAAGGAGGCTCTTTGATACTCAATTTTGTATGAGATTCATTCTCTCAAGATAGTTATTGGGCAAGGGGTTTGGATGATTCTACTTAGGGTTAGACACATTTTATCACAACCTTTTGAAATGTATTTTTTTTGTGAACATATCTTTGATTTTGTTTGTATACTCTCTTTCTTTTCTTTCATTGCTAAGTGACTAGCAATGTGTAGGTTGGGGGTGTGATTAGTGCTCAAAAAGTGCTATTTTGAACCCTATTTATTATAGGTTTTAAGTGCTTTTTGTGTACTAATCATTCTAATTAACCCAATTGACATGTTCGGGTCCCTATTGTACTACTGATCATATTTTGTGGCTAATTTTATAGTTTTTGTGAGCTAATCATGCCAAAATTGTTGAGTCGATCCAAGCACGAAGAATTCGATTTGAACTCATCGTTACAGATCATATCCTAGAAGGAAAGAAAAGCAAAAAGTGAAGAACAATGGACCACTGCAGAAATGCTTTTCCTGCGAGCACTGTTCATGCCTCCAGCGCATTGTTCATTTCTCTCCTGCATTTCACGCTTTTGTTGTTTTTGTTGCAATTTTTTGTTTTTTCCCATTTTGTCCTTGTAATAGCTTTTAGTTTCAGTTTTTTTTGTAATTTCCCTTGGCTCTGAGCATATATAAGCCTCAGTTTGTACAAAACGATCAATCACTTCACTTTTGGCAATAGACGATGGGCGGCAGTTTCGCCGCTGCTTTCTCCTTTCTCCATTTTCTTTCAATTTCTCTCCCTTTCTCAAATTTAATAAACACTCCTCCTGAGGATGACAACTGCAGGATGCTTAGCTAGACCTCTTCTCCTTGGAAGAGGAGGGTCGCCATAGGATTTGAGGTAACCGACGGCCTTCTGCTTTTAACGTAGGCATTTATTTTCATTTATGTTCCTATTTCTCACTCTAGGTTAAACCCTTTCATGTGCCTTTTTGATCAGTATTTGCAATCTTAGGGTCTGATGCTTATTGCTAGATCCACTCGAGAGACCCGTTAGTTCTTTCTATTTATCACCGTGGAGGTAGATTGGTGGAGGCACGCACTGCCCTGAGCATTAATGTTCACAACATTGCTTTTCAAAAGGGAAAATCATAAGGTTTAGTTTTTAAAGCTAAATGAAGATCCGGTTCGGGAAATGACTATATGTCATCCTCTCCAACGCGAGGAAAAAGACCCGAGGACATATTGGTTGCCTTAAAACCCTAAACCAGTGGCCCGACACTTCAAGGGGTTCTATTTTACTTTTTTTTTTAATTTTAGTTTCAGCCTATGAACAACCATCCAACTCCCCTGTTTTTACCAAAAACCTAAAAATCCAAATTTAATTCACTAGTTTTAATATCACTGTAAGTCATTTGTACGAAGAAAACTATCCCCTGTGTTCGAATTCCTAGAACCGTTTATATCATAAGAGAGTTTTTGGTTACGATAGTAAGAGTTATTTGTGATACAAATTTTGTTGATTTCTGATCACCCTATCGTGTTCTAATCACTAGGGATGGCACCAATTGAGTCAGGAGGAACTCGAGTCCAGCCTATAGGAGTTATCGGGACATTTGTAACGCCTGGCCCCGAGAGGTGCCGATGTGCACCAAGGGCTTCCTTTAATATTTTAAGGCTATAATAGAATTTTTGAGTGGTTTTAAGGGTGAAATTATAAAGTTTTCAAAGAATTGTGGCACTTTTGCAATTAAGGAAAGTAGGGTGAAATTCCAATTATGGAATTTTAAAAAGGATAATAATAATAATAAATTACCATAATGTGTCTGTGTGGAAGCCTAGGAAAATTTCTAGATCTCGATATTGAAACGGACGCGCCGTTAAATTCGTCTCGAAATCTATGACCTAGAAAATTTCGAATTCGAGACGCCGTATATTTTACGATTTTCCGATGATCGTGATTCTTCATGATGAGATTTTACAAAAATCTCTAAGTCGAAATGGTTTGATTTAAGTTCATTTACAATAAAGTGAACTAAAAAGAAATAAAAATTTTTGGGATAGAAATGAATCCGAATGAGGTAATAGAAATCGTTTATCCAAATAATAATAATAATAAGAATTAAAAAGAAAAAAAAAAAATCAAAAGTTCTCTTGGATGGACGGACAGAGAATGCGTGGAAGAGAGAGAGAGTTTTATAATTTTTTTTCTTTCTTCGTTTCTTTCTCAGATTTACGGAAATCGGACCGTAGATTTTCATCGGAGTAGAAGGCAAAGTTGGACTACGCGTCAAGAGCTACGCGTAGGTACCAAAAGCTTAGTATTTCGTCACACTCCAAGAGGTAGAAAATTTTCCTATTTGTGTTATTTCCGTTTCAAATGCTATGTGTGTAATGACTTGAAATTTTTTGTGAGACCGTGAAATGTCAGAACTTCATCCCAAAATTTTTAGACTGAGTTTAGGAATTTTTAGAATTTCTCGAGATCGTGTTCGGGATACCCACCAATTTCTCGGACTGCTGGATAGTTCGATTGAAATTTCAAGATTGTAGCCTGACATGCTCTGACAAAATCGTCGCAACGTTCAAAGCGTTTTGTACTCTATAGAAAGTCCCTTTAGTCAAAAGTTTGCTAAAACATATAATTTTTATGGGGCGTTTAATGTGTAGGGACATTTTGGTCAATTTCACATCATATTATCGATGTCCTTAGTATCGGGACTAGCACGAAAGTTTTTGTTAGAATCAAGTTCGTCTATAGTCGCTTGAAAGCCCCCGTGGTATGTTTTGGCGGTTAAAACAGCTGAACTGAGGGCATTGCACTCAGATTGACAAGGCAGGCGATTCGGAAAGATCCAACGAGAATCTAGAGTTCTCGACAAGATTCAAAAGAATAATGGAGAAAAAATGTGAGTACTCAAAATCATTTTCTAAAACGAAAGTGTTTAAATTATGTTTGTAAAAGTGCTTTGAAAATATAAATTTATAAAGCATTTTTTACCTCCCACTCTGTTATACTGTTAAAAGTTTGATTTCGTGATTTAAGAAACAACTTTGGCCCCAAATACAAAAACCTCTAGATGGCATACCACTTCCGATCGATGTATTTCGGATTGTGCATGGCAAGGTTATGGGATAATATGACTAAATTATATTGCCCGGTCGCAATTGTGGGCTAGATATGTATATATTTATATAGTTAGTCGCCTCCGTGACATTCGGGTATATAGTTAGCGCGCCGACGCCTAGTACATGGCGATGAGGTGTTGGTTCCGAGGTTCCATCATCTGTAAGATTTCGGCCCGGCGGCCTAATATGTTTCTGTAGGATCCCCACGTGTTCATCGGACCATATTAGATCGTAGTGTTCCGAGGTTCACTATCGATGCCGTGTTCCGAGGTTCCATGACACATCACGCTTCCAGGTGATTTCAGAACGGGCCACAATAACAGATTGACATCCAAGATAAAGACTTTCGTATATTAACCACCATCAAATAGCTTTTTAGCAAACAGTAAATAGTTTTCATATCAGCTAAAGAAATATAAATAGTTTTCAAAGATAGTTTTCAGAATGGTTTTCTATAGCAAAACTCGCTTTTCTATAAATGCTTTTACAATCATTTATGTACAGATTATATCGGGAGGTACATATGCAGTATACAACAACATGAACTTATAGTATTCACCGAGCCCGCTTTGGTTCACGCTTCGATTTTAAATAATTTTTCAGTGCATAGTTTAAGCCGAGACCTTTTCGTGATCCTCACCCTGTATCGCTAAGGTGCTAGATTATATATAAGATAAGGTGTAAAGTAAATCGGTAAAAGTTAAATGTGACATTTTGTATATGTAAATATCTTAAAATACGATGCAATGGTTTTGCGAAAAACAGGTTGCAATGAAATTATGTTGATTCATCCTTGTCTATATTTGATGAGGACCAGAGGTCCCATGGTTGTAGTTGGATTTTTGGAAAACATCGGGAGGTATTGTTTTATACAGTGATTTTTGTATTGTCACCATCAAAAGGGGCCGTTATGCCGCCGGATTTTCATTAAATCTAAAGGTGTGATTTTGATAGAAAAGGAAAAATTTTTATAACCCACGTTTCCAAAGACAGCTCCAACAGCTTCTTTAACAAATTTAGCTTCATGGTAAATTGTCACTGAAATAGCTTGGTCGTGGGAGGTTATCGTGGAGTTGCCTACAGATTTCACACTAGGAAGGGGGTTCACAAGGGTTAGACTCCAGCATTTCACCATTGTGGTGTCTGACTTATTTGCGAAGAAGAAGGTCTGGACCTTCGATCGTACATTGATTCACCGATACTGAACAAGGTTACAATCAAGAATCTGCATCTATCATCGGGCGAGATTGATGACTTGTTTGACCAAAGAGGAGCGCTAAGTCTATTCCAAGATAGACCTTCGTGACCGGGTTACCATCACCGAGGGTTAAGGAGACAGAGATTCCTGTAAGACTGCTTCAGACGCTGCTATGGGCACTTTGAGTTTACTTCTGATGCCCTTTGATTGACGACGCGCCAGCAAAGATTCACTTTATTCCCATGCATGTGGTATTCCAACCCTATTTGACTGGGCTTTGTCGTGGGTCTTCGATGACATTTTGATATAATTCCCAAATGCAGTGGGAGCATGAGTATAACTTGAGGATTGTTTTACGCTTGTTAAGAGACCACGGCCTATACGCCAAGTTCAAGAAGTGCGAGTTTTGGCCATCGAGGTGAGATTTCGGGACACGTGGTGTCGCAGACGTGTCGCTGACCTGCAGAAGGTTGAGGCCGTGATGAGTTGGGAGAGGCCGAAGTCAGTCTTCAAGATACGTAGTTTCTTGGAATTGGCTGGGTACTATAAGAGATTCATTTAGGATTTCTCTCGATTAGCGACACCTATGACGAGATCAATCTGGGCAGGTCAAGTTTGATCGGGATGACCGACGCAGGAGGCATTCCAGAGCTGGAAAGACGCTTACCACGGCTCTTATCTCGATAAATTCCGGCCAGGGACATGGGTACACAGCAGGTATTGTGATGCCTCGAGGGCCGGACTGGGATGTGTTTTGATGCAGTCCGAGAGGGTAGTAGCTTATGGTTCCCGCCAGTTGAAGAATCATGCTTTAATTACTCCCACACGATATGGAGTTACGCAATCGTAGTCTTTGCCTTGAAGATTCAAGGTCACTACTTATATGACGAAAGGGGGCTAGGAGGTGTACTCAAACCATAAAAGTCTTAAGTATATTTTCACGCAGCGGGACCTCAATATGAGGCAACACAGATGGATGGAGTTCCTAGAGGATTATAACTTCACTTTGCATTACCATCCCGGTAAGGCAAATGTGGTGGCTGATGCACTCGGGCCTAAGTCACGGGAGCATTAGCTAAGATAGCTTCCCGAATGGCGATGCTCGAGACTGTGGGAGCGCTTTGAGGTACAAAGATCGAAAGGTGCTCAGGGTACGTTAGGAGTTTAGGCTACACCGCTCTATTGAGCGTGAGTGATTGAGTCCTAGGACATGACGCGAGACACGTGTCCATTGGGTGGACTGGTACAAATGTGTACAGTGACGAGGGTCGGACAAATCTACTGCATGGTAGTCTTCGTATAGAGGACGCAGTGGTTCCCAAATAATCGATTTGAGAGGAGATTCTCAAGGAGTTTCACCGCTCGACGGTTGCATCTGCAGTGGTGTCGGCATACCAGGATCTTCGCCGCAGATATCGAGCGGAAACGAAGAGACACGTAGGGACTTTGTTCAACGATGTCTCATGTCACAGTTAAGGCCGAGCACTAGAAGCCGCCAGGCTACTCACCCATTGGAGGTGGTTCGAGTGGAAGTGGGAGCACGCCACGATGGATTTTGTGACCCACTTGCCACCGACAATCGCAGGACATGATTCGGTACTGGGTGATAAGGACCCGCCACCGAAGCCCAAGAGACATTTTCTATCCGCAAGGATGACCTTCACATCGAGAGATTCTCGCCAATTGTACATTCGAGATAGTCCGGCTAAGAAGGAGTACCGTATCCATAGCGCCGGATAGAGACTGAGGTTTACTTCGCGCACTTTTTGGAAGAGTTTCCAAAAGGCTAGGCACACGACGACCATGAGTACAACTTTCCACCTTACGCATGCATGGTCGGCCGAGAGGACCATACAGTGTTAGAGGACATGTCGCGAGCTCATGCCTGGATCATAAGGTAGTCAAAGAGCACTTTGCCCCATTAGAATTCGCCTATAACAATAGTTATCAGGTGAGTATACGGATGGCACCGTATGAGGCATTGTGGTACTGGAGGCCCCCAGATCACCGGGAGGTCGGGATCGATGGGAGAGAGCTCCATCACCGGGTCCCGATCTCGATTAGAGACACCTCCGAGGAAGGAGGTTGATATTTAATAACATCTCACTCCGCCGTAGCCTCGCAAGAGCTATACGATGTACGACGCCGACCCTTAGAGTTCGAGGTCGAGATCACATCTTCGCGCGATGCCTAAGAAAGGAGCTGGGTCGTTCGGGTAAGCGCGGAAGCTATAGCCTAGGTTCATTGGGCCCTTTGAGATACTCGAGAGGGTAGACACTGTAGCGTACCGGTTGTCTTTACCGCTAGCATGTCAGGTGTCCATGAGGTATTCCACGTCTCCATGCTCAGGAGGTACACTCCGTGATCCAAATTTCATGTGCTGGATCGGGGAGAAATCGAGGTTGACACGGATGGGACCTTCGAGGAGGACCGTTGTGCATTATGGATAGCCGAGACGTTTTGCGACGCAAGACCGTGAGGCTAGTGAGGGTGCTATGGCAGTTAATTGGTATGGAGGAGTCAACGTGGGAGTGCGAGGACACGATGCGGGCCACCTATCCCTTCTTTGTTTTTAGGACGAAGGTATCGTGGTTTAATTGCTACCTACTTAAACGATCAAATTTTCATACGCATGGTATAAGACACGTTGCATATGCATGTGAATTGTCGATTGTACATAATTTCTCGATAAATTCTTTTAAGGAGGAGAACAAACCGGGAAAATTCAAATTCTTCAAAATGGTAAAATGGTAATTTCGTCAAAATCCGAAATTTTCAGATCTCGATGACGAAACGGACTTCACCGTTGGAATCTTCAAATCTAGTTATCACGCCGAATTGGCCGAATTTCGAAATAGTGGAATTTCACGCTGAGGCACCGAGGTCGGGTGCCGTATGACGGTCAGGAGAAACATGTAATGCGAAAAAGTCACCTACTACATGTACGCATGTGACACATGTTGCATGATTAGTGAGAGAATGGAAATGAATGACTTAGACGTTTCGCGCGTCAAAATCAAAATCCAGCCGACAAAATGAGGATTGGCGAAGTTAAAGTATGAATAAGACAAAGAAGAATATTCTTCTTCTTCACCATTTCGCAAAAACGCTACAGCCATGAGATTTCCCAGATTTGTAGGGGGAAAGAGTGACTCCATCTCTAGATTTCCGGGCGTTCGACTATTTGCCTTCGCCAAGAAGCAAAGCCGCTTTATTCCGCAGTGCTACGCCGCAAGATTCCATTTTTACGTAGCTCCGACAACCCAAGAGGTAGGGACTCTTTCCTACTTGGTTTATTCTTGGCTAAGAGCCATTTTAATGAACGTGGGATTTGTTGAGGCCTCGAATGGTCGTGTTATCTGCCCCAAAATCTTTGAACCGGCGGAGAAAATCCCTTATCAGGCGGTCGTGAACAAAGGCGAGCCTAGGTTCTATTGTTCATGCATGATTTCACGTGGTTTATTGGGTGATTCAAAATGAATTGCTTGGATTGTTATTAGCCCATGTGAACTAATTTTTGTGTTATTGATTGTGAATTGAATAACATGAATTATGTGATATATATGTAAAATATATTAGCATGAATTGCTTGGAAATGAAATAATGCATTCCATATGCACCGGGGCACCCTAGAACGATAGGTGTGAGTGCATGACACGAAAATGAAAGAAAAGTGAAAATGGTTGTGAAAGGAATTTCAAGGAAGATTTTTTGAAGAATTGCCTTGGAGAAGGCCCAATAGTTCATCTCTGAGGCGACCCATGACTGTTTCGGAGAATTACCCAGAATTCACCTAGGAGGGTTGTCCAATATATTTATCGAAACTCGGTAGTAAGTTTTCGAGAACAAAAACCTTTTTTTTTTTAAACTATATTTTTCTCACATTTGGCTTAGGCATGTGTGAGGGAGTCGCAGAATTTTATATTATAGGATTTGGGCATGTAGACATTCAAGTAGGATCATGTATTTGCTTCGAGTGTGTTTCGTTGCTATGATATGTGTACTTAGGGTGGGGAGTAACCCATGTAGGAGATTATCACCACTGGCATTGCTCCACCCTGGTCGAGGATCATTATTTCATATACAAAGTGTACAGAGGACGACGCTCACTAGAGGTCGTATTAGAAGAAAGCCTGATTATGGCTTCGACATTTTCTTTGTAAAACATATATTAGAACTCTAAATTTTGATATATGTTTTGGTTAAAAGTAATGTAATAACTCTTGAACTATTGTAGTATAGTTGATGTATTTTGGTGAGTATTGATGTATGAGCCCAAGTGGCTATTTTTATTTATGTATAGGTCTCATAATATGAGACACAGATATTCCGCAGCTGATTGGTCATTGACCCAGACACCCTGATCAGTGTCACAAAAGTATTTTGAGATTTGTTATGTTTATGAAAGAAAATATGGAGATATGATGTTTTGTGGTTTGAATATTTGTATGAAATATTTGACTCTAGTTAGTTCGACCATGTCAACGGGAAAAATAGTTAACACTAATCGGTCGGCCTTATCAACGGGAATAATAGCTGACCTTTACATTCCTTGATGACGAATGTAATTGATTTGAACTCCAGCCTCTAGGGGTTTCGGTTAGAGGTTACTAGTACTAATAGTGTTTGGTTCCGACCACCTTAAAAGGAACAATTTGCGGCTAGCCACCCATTTGAAAGTCCCATATGGCTAGGCGTCATTTGATATTTGATGACCAAAGAAAAATATATTTGAAATGTATTTGATTTTGGACTTTGATATGAAAGTGTTTGAATCAAAATTTGATATGAAATTGTTTGGATCACATTTGATATGAAATTGATTTGAAAAGGATTTAAGAATGTTTTGAAGGAAATTTTTTTAATGTTCCAACTTATTTTTGAATCAAAAGTTTTGATGAAAAACATCTCCTATTTGTTATATAATTGAAAACTTTTTGATCCATGAAAATGTATTAGTATTTCTTATTGAGTTTTAAGTTCACTCCCATTCGTTGACATATTTTCAGGTACTTTTAGTTTCCACGAGGAGTGATGGTTAGGTTGGGGATATGTCATTATTAGGATTTGACTAGAACTTTATGTTGGATCATGTTGAACTAATAAGTTTATGTTTATGTGGAATGATAGGTTTTGAAAGTTAATTGAAAAAGTCATTTGAATAATAACATTCGTTTTTATATTAGTACAAAGTTGGATTTGGGAGATCCTAAATATTGTTATATTTTGAACAACTTTATATGAGATTCATATTTGAGATTTGGATATTTAGAAATAATTTTTGTCTAAGAGTTCTTACCTGGGAGAATTTATGAATTTAAAAGCTACGCATTTACTCCGCAACAAGTGTTTGCAATTGGACAAACTCTACATAAAGGAAGGTTAGTATCGTTTCACACTTCAAGCCTTCAGGTTGAAGGCTTGAGGGTGTGAATTGACTATCATGCCCCTAGGGTGGGTTTCAAGGCGTGACATACCATTTGTAACGACCTGACATAACCATGTAGATATTGTCTGCTTCAGACCCAATGGGTCATCACGGCTTTAAAATGCGTCTATTAGGTTGGAGAGTCACACTTTGGTATACGCTAAGTAGTTTTCCCTATATGATGTGGGATGTGACAAACACCCCCCATGTGGACACAACGTCGCGCCCTCGTTGTGTTACATGGGATTGTGGGGCTAAACGGATAAACACCCCCTACGGGGCTAAACAAAACAAAACAGACCCCCACATCAAGGTCGGGGATTAGCTCTGATACCACTTTGTCATGCCCCAAAACCCACCCTAGGGGCATGATTGTCAATTCACACCCTCAAGCCTTTAGCCTCAAGGCTTGAAGTGTGAAACAACACTAACCTTCCTTGTAACTGGATTTTTTCTAATTACCAAACACTTGTTCAGAGTAAATGTGCAACCTTCTAAATTCATCAATTCTCCAAATTCAAAATTTCATGCCGATAAAAAAATTATTTCTAAATATCCAAATCTCAATTATGAATCTCATATAAAGCTGTTCAGAATATAACAATATCTAGGATCTCCTAAATCCAACTTTGTACTAATATAAAAACGAATGTTATTATCCAAGTGACTTTCTCAATTAACTTTCAAAATCCAACATTCCACCTAAACATGAACTTATTAGTTCAACATGATCCAATATAAAATTTTAATCAAACTTAATAATGACGTGATCCCTAACCTAGCCATCACTCATCGTAGAAACTAATACACTAAAATAAATATGTCAACGAATGAGAGTAAGCTTAAAGCTCAATAAAAAATACTAATACATTTTCATGGATCAAAAAGTTTTCAATCATATAACATATAGGAGATGTTTTTCTTCAAAACTTTTGATTCAAAAATAAGTTTGAACATTAAAAAATTTCCTTCAAAACATTCTCAAACTAGTTTCATATCAAATGTCATTCAAACAATTTCATATCAAATTTCGACTCAAACACTTTTATATCAAAGTCCAAAATCAAATACATTTCAAATATAATTTTCTCTGATCATCAAATATCAAATGGTACCCAACCATGTGAGATTTTCAAATGGGTGGCTAGCCGTAAATTGTTCATTTTAAGGTGGATGTAACCAAACACTATTAGTACTAGTAACCTCTAACCGAAACCTCTAGAAGCCGGGGTTCAAATCAATTACATTCGCCACCAAGAAATGTAAAGGTCAACTATTATTCCCATTGACAATAATCGAATAGTGTAAACTATTATTCCCATTAACATGGTCGAACTAATTAGAGTCAAATATTTCATACAAATATTCAAATCACAAAACATCATATCTCCACATTTTCTTTCATAAACATAACAAATCTCAAAAATACTTTCATGGAAAATCTCTATTTGATCCATAGATAATCAAAGGAATAAAACAAATCAAACTTTTCCTCATTTAAATTACATAAAAGGCAAATAAATATTTTTTCGAAAAAGATCATATATAGATGATCTTTACGCAAAAACATATAAAAAATTTCTTTCAGAAAAGTCAGACAATATTCCTTATCTCAGCGAAAGACCGAAAAAAAGCCTCAAAGTTAATCCAAAGAATTTTACCTCAAGGAAATATTTCCCTTAAAATAATAAGGAAGAAACTATCATCATTACTAATTTATTCCTAAAACTTTCCTAATTTGATATTCTTAGTAATGATATTATTTTTAACTTTTTAATCCATAATAATAAAATTTAATGGGTTTCTAAATATTTTATAAAATTTGTGATTTATAAAGTTTATTCTATGAACATGATTTTATTGTTCACCTCAAACATATTGACAACTTTTCAAACGATAACTATTTAAATTAGATAGTTTTTCAAACTTTATAAAACCCGTATTTTTTTCAAACTTTATGAAGGTATAATCTTATTGCTAGCTTATAATTATTATACAAGAAAATTTAACTAAAGGTAAGAACTCATTTTGATTACTTTTCAAGTCCAAAACAATATCTCTCAACAAATATTTTCAACTTGTGATTACTTTCCTCAATTAGTTATTAGTCTAAGTATGAAAACTACCATCAAAACTAACTTAGTACTTCGGTTTTTTTTTGTTTTGAAAAAGTCAAAATCTAAAAATAAATTAAGAATTCGTATTACATACCATAGAATCGAATATTTCATACATTATCAAAATCTCCTTAATATCGAAAAGCTAATTCGATAGAAAAATTATTAGACTTCATCCATAAATAAACCATCATAATGAAACATTGTCATCAACTAACGTTCTTGGTAACCCTATCACAAAATCCAAGGTAATAAGTTTCTACACTTATTTAAAAATATAAAGTAGTTGCAAAACACTATTAGGTCTTTGATGTAAACCTCTATATATAGTCACACTAAACCCAAAGTCACAAATAATGTAATACCTTACTTCATATATGACCATCAAAATTATGTCTTACATATTCATACTTTTTCATCATTTTAGGGTAAATCGCAAGCTTAAAGTAATAAACTTCCTTCAAAAGTTGTCTCTTTTGTCTCACTATTTAAGATATTAAGTTTGGTACCAAATTTCAAGATCTTACTATCTTATTAAAACAATCAATTATTCCAAAAGTTCAACTAGTTTCAAATAATTTCTTATAGGATCTTAATTCCCTCCAAACAAGCTAGTTGCACTATACTGCTCTAAACATAAGAATTCTAAAATCCAAAGGTATGACATGGACTTGTAAACATCTCAAATCATATAATAATCGTTTGCGACAACCTTTAATAATTTTCAAGGAATAAATTATTTTCCTATTTAAGGCATAAATCACAAGATTCTCATTGCTTTATTAGTACTGAATAATGTTATCATAATCTTTAAGTAATTGTATCAATATCCTCTATTTCTTGCTTAAAAATCATTTTAAAAAGATAAAGACTTCAAACTCTACCCAAATAGTATCTCATACTAAAGAAAAATGTTTTCATATCTTAAGTGCAAAAATCATTTTACCTAACTTCAAATCATAATAAGGTACGTAGTTTTCTCTATCTTAAAATTTCAAATGTCTATAAGTATATACACGATTTTTCCATGTTGCATAAGAACACAACATAAATCCTAATGAAAGACATCATTATGTAAAACAAATCCTTTTGAACCCAATGAAATAATCAAAATAATAGTTGCTACTAATTTGTTCTCCAACTTTATGAAGCTATCATCATAGTCATAAGACAAATCAAAATTAACTCATTTCTATGTCAACCTGAAAATATAAGATGATCTTATAGATCTTTTAATAATTTATTTGTAGTAATCAATAAATCCCAAGAAACTTCAAACCTTAATAACAATAATAGATCCTTTCAAATTTCAAATTGTTTTCATCACTCATCACATTGACCTAAAAAACTTAACAACATTTCTAAGCAAATAACTACCTTGCAAGGCTTAGCTTATGTATAACAATTTATCTACATGTTTCCCTTCAACTAAACTCAAGATAACTAAGAATATGGAAAACAATCTTTTCCTAAAACAATCAACAAATAAAAGGTAGTAAGCTCCTTAATTCATCATCAAAATCAAACAAAAACCCTAATGTTTAAGGAGTATTAAGTCAATTCACATAACTTCAAACCATCATATTGTCCATAATGACATGTTCCATAGAAGTGACAAATTCAAATCATAATTTATATTGATAAAAGTATATTCACTAAACCAACAAACAATACAAAGGCAAAAGAGTGTAGTGAACTTTAATTAGTCACTAAGAAATCAATTGTCTAACATAGATTTGTAAAGAATGCTAAGAATACACAAACATATATGAACTATCAACTAACACATCACTCAACTATCCCATAGACAAACTTAAACAAGTTCACACTAAGATCATAAACCCATAGCTCTTTATGCTTCACTCGCCCACGCTGAAACTCCACCCTAGGGAAGGATCGGTTACCATTGACCCTGCCTTCGTGCGTAAGGCTTGAGGGTGCGAATCGACGCCATGCTCCTAGGCGAAGGCTCACGCCACACCGACACTAGCGCACCTAGCAGGGGTTTCGGGGCGTGATATAATATGTATAGAACCATAAAGTATTGGGAAAAGGGAAAAAAAAACTAAAAAAATGATTTTCTCATTTTTGGGTTAAAAGACATCAAATACCCTCAAATTTGTGAATCTAACATCTCTCATGTTTTTTTTAAAATAATCAATTTCAAATAAAATTGTCTATTTCTATTTAATGTATTTACCTTGTCCTTTAAAAGAATGTGTTATTTTTGCAAGAAAAAAACAAAGAGGACATTTTTGTCAAGATCAGGTCAAAATTTGATGAGGGTTCGGATTATAAAATTTGTGTTTTCAAAAATTCATTTAATCAAATCACCCTTTAGTTTAGGATGGAAAATATAAATGAAAATCAAATATAATCAAAAATTTTTAAAAATTTACATATTTTTTGATTTCTTAGTCCTTATATAACATAAAAAAACAAATAAAATAAGTTTGAATAAATATATATAATTAATTTATTAAGTTTAAGGTTAGTTTTTATTTTCTTCCAAATTTTCTTTCTTCAACTTTTTCTCCTTAATTTTCTCTATATTTTCTTTCTCCGGGTTGCAAACGGATGGAGCCTTAAGATTCGATTTCCATATTATATGTTAAAGATGATGGATATTGCAAGCAAGAATGGATAGTGCTCTTTCTTGTACCATCTTATGGATTATTTCTTGATGTTGGGCTCCATCTCCTACTTCCATTCTTGGTAAGATCATCCTATTAGGACTTGTATTAATCTAATTAAGGTCCATTTGAATATTATTAGTCTTTTTATTGAGCTCATTTATACTTGCACACATGAACCTGAGACCATTTTACTCTGTTACCTCATCTGGAAGTTCTTAATGATATTTTAGTTTAGCTCATTCTAGGAATGCTTTCAACTCGCTAAGGTGCCCCTAAAGGCAAAGCTATAATCTTTGGTAACTGGAATTGTGGTGTTGAGGATTCTTTACAAAGTTTTCTAGAATAGAAAATACCTATTTCGAAAATTTTATTCATTAAATATATAATTATACTTGGAAATGAAGGAAAATCCTAGTAGCCCCTTTCTCTCTTTCAAGCCATTATTCATTAGAAGTAAGAGGTGATTTTCTGCTATTTTTTGTTTGAAATCACATTTTTCATTGTTTTTCCTCTTATTTGGGTTTTATTTTTCAATAAAGTGGTTTCTTCTATACTAATATAAGTTTTCTTCGTTTTCTGTTGTTTTTTCATGTTGTTGCCAACCTGCTGCAGAGTGTTTTATCGTTGACTTGTTGCGCGTGTACTCTCGTCATGACAAATTTCATTTATTCGTGGGCTTTTGCTACATGCTTCGTATTTGACAAAGTTTCAATCCGACAGAGTTATCATTATATCAAATTCTATTTGTTAGTATGCTACATATCTATTATAGACATTTTTGGATTATCAAATGTGTAGGCCTTAAACCGTTTCTTTTTGCTTTAATATGAATGTTGTATCATTCTTTAAAGATTTTAGCACTTTTAATATTGTATTTTTTTTAATGTATTGCTAACCCGAATCAATAAATTTTTCTCTTTTCCAAAAAAAAAAAAAAACTTGGGAATGAGGAAAAGTAATTACATCACTACTTCAAGTGCCATGTTTATAATTTTTCTGCTTTCTATTCAAACTTTTCGAAAACAATAAAACACGCTTAGTTACGAGAATCAAACAAAAACAAAATTTGAAAACAAAGAAAACACCACTATTTTCAACATTTTATATACGAATCGTAAAAACTCGTTTCGTGGGTTTGCCTCGTTTTCACTCAAATCGAAACAAGGGATTTGGTCGATCGATAAAACGAACACCCGGATCGCGCTATTTTCTTCTTTCTTCCCATTTCGGTCTTCCACTGGATTTTCTTCACCATGCTCACGAAAAACATGGGACAGAATAGTAACTCAGACATTTTAAACACATTTTCATTGTTTTCATTAACTTCATTTTCAAAATTGCTTTACAAAAAACTGATTTTCTTATTCTTTACTTTCAACAAAATTCAAGACGAACGTATTTTCAAAAACGAAAATCCAAAGATTAGAATACATTGAAAATTTTCATATTCTGAATTTTGGATAGAGTTAAAAAATTTCGTGAACTAAACGAGGCCTAAATAAGTACTTTCCAACTAGGTTATTCAACTACTTATTTGTTAATCAATAGCACTTTTCAACAAAAAAAAAATACAAGTAATACTTTAATCAGTTTTTTAGCAATGCTGATGATGAACTATCGTGCATTCATGAAGATACTAATAATTTAAAGATTATATGTCCGCAAGCATTTCTGCTTCTCGAATAGAATCAATGATTCTCTTATATGCTATTTTCCAATCTCTTAAACACATATGCACTTTCATGACATGGGGTGCTAAATTGCATCATTTTTTATTAACTATTCTTCCACCTGCATTGAAAGCAGATTTAATGCAACGTATTGATCCTAAGCACTGTTAGTACGTCGCAAGTAATAACAAAAAACATATATAAGATATTTAAGTTGTGATTTCTACCATACGAAAATGTCAAAATCTTCATGAACTTCAAATAGAATTATATCAACACTTAAATATCTATCTAAATTTGGTGTATTATTTAGAGAACTAGTTATTATCTTTTTATACTTTTTATCATTCTACAACTGTTTTATAAAATTGTGAGATGCTTGTAGATTTAAATGATGATTTAATAGAACAAATATCATTTTCATATTTTTTTATTTATAATAATTATATATATATATATATATATATATATTTGACATCTATTTACTAATTACTATGTTATAAAGATTTTATTTCCTTAATAAACTTAACTGCCCTTGCTATGTCCCACCCAACTCTTTAAACACTGAGCCATATTTCCACAACAATTATATAAATTATATAACAATGAACTTATTTCATTTTTTATTTCTTAAATTTTTTTTCTTTAGTCATTAAAATAAATAAATTTTGGCTATTCATACAAATCTTCTAATTTCAATCTAGGATATTTCACAATTAAAGCAATGTAAAAAAATTTAGGTATTTATTCAATTACTAGAAACATAAAATGAGAACAAGATGCCGTGTAAAAATCCTGCGCGAGTCATTCAGCCATATTCATGCTAACATGGGCTCATCATATTTCTAAAGATAGTGATATATGGAAAGCTTGTCCTTTATATATTTGAAAGAAAAACCTAGAGAATGCCACCTAGTAATCAAAGTGCACTAATGAATGGGACCTTAAAACACCTTCGGCTATCAAAAGAATCTGTACAGTAGAAGATAAAAAATACTCAACTTTCGATATATGCCACTTAAAAGCTTGAAAACCCTTTTCAATTAATGTCCTAAACGTGCACGGAAACAAATTTGTAGGACTTGGAGCTTTCAAGCATGTAAAATCTCCTTCTCGCATTATCCACAACCATGCATGGTAATGCGCTGTCTAGGGTCTACATGAACCAAAAGTTATATCAAACTTAGAATCAAATCAAAATCATCTCTAAGACTCTTCTCGGGTCACATACAAGCAAAACCCCTAGAGTCCTAAATAGTTCTCTATCCTAACGTACATTAAGAGAGGTATATAAATACTCTAACGAGGTCCACGTGTTTTCATCAATAGTCATTAGTGTGTTTTAGTCAGGGCACGGTGATGTTGTGCCTTTATTGGACACATGTTGCACTTGGACTAGGAATGAGATCGCTTTAATAGATTCTCGTTCCCTTGTAATCCCCTAGGCATCCGTGTCAATTTCCAATTTCTTTGTTTTGCAATAAGTGAAGGTTTCCTGATGCCTTGCTAGGCATATATGATAACCAATATAGCATTTATCCATTTGGACCTTATGTTGCTTAGTCTACAATTTTATCTTGACCATTATGGGGTAGCATATGGCCACTCTAGTGGTTTTCATGGATCTATGCGTCATGCTCAATCTTAATGTTATGATCAATTACATAATAAAGAAATATTAAATAAAAGAAAAATATAAGATTTATATGGAAACCCTTGAAGGAAAAAATAATGGGTAAAGAGAAAACTTTATTATTAATTTGAGATAAATTACAAAATACGTCTGAGAGAGAATAAACCTTAATGTGTTTATATAACAAAAATATTTAAGCAGGTCTCTAATTTTTTCTCAACTTTTTCTTTGTGAAAGAGATCAGAACCTTCAAAGGCCCACATGTGCCCCAAAACCAAATTTAGGTCACAAAACAACACTTAATAAACCCTATATGGGGAATGGATCAATGCAAAGATTACGCATCTAGTAGTATATATATCTCACAACGGTCAGACAAGGATGAAGCTGCCACGGCCTACCTGCTACTAGCCACTCCAAGCTGCTGGTCCCCAAGGTTCAACATCTAATCACTATTATGGTGCATTAATTAATAGCTATAAACCCAATTCAAATTTGAACATTTAAAAGTAAAACTATAATTTGGACAGTGATAGACTGATAGTGTATTTAGATGCTGCCTCACACTTTCCTCACACCCACATAAAACATCTCAACCGCCTTTGCCTCCTTGACCCATTCAGGCAAAAAAAGACAATCCACCTTTGGCCTCCACCAACGTCCAACCCCAACTTGTATTCGATCTTCTTTTGGGTAATTTTCTAACTATGACTCATAATTTTGACCCTCTTAGGTGTTGCTTATATATGGTCAAGAAAAGACAGCTAAATGAAGTGTTTTCATACATATGGTAATATATATATATAAGTAGCAGCACTTTAAAAACAATATACAATATTCCATGGCGAGCTAATCATAGGTTGATTAAAATAACAATCAACCAACACCTTACTGAAGCAAATTGGTCTATTCTATATGAATTAAAAAACTTTGAGGTAAAACTTTTGACCCATTGAGACAGGTTGTTGAGAAAAGCTTGTCGAGTACTGAAACATAAAATATATGTAAATGGATCAAATTCGTCTATTTGGGTTATCAGTCTAAGGAAGAATAAGGTTGTCACTTGTCAGTCACCCATGCTTAGACAGGTATTGGGTATCGTATGAAGCTAAATATAATTTATACACCTTTTTTCCACTAAGGAATTGAAATTGGTGTCCTTTTTTTTCTTTTTCTTTTTTTTTTTTGTAATTTTTTAGTTGCATTCAGATTTATTGTTCGACGACTCTTGACCATCCGAAACGTTCCCACAAAACTGGGCTGATTCTTCTTTCCTTCTTTATGACATTTCCAACCTAATTAGGCTTGAACAAGTTTCATTTCTGGTTTGGACCGAATCTTGTAATATACTTTTTTTGTTTCTGTTTTTTATGTTTTGACAATGATAGCTTGCTTTCTCATTTTTCATGAAATTGAATTTTTACACATTCTTCTCATAGTTGCGAGGGTGGGCCCTCAGATATTAAAGTGCGTACTTACCAGGCTAGCCCAGCCCAAGCTTGTCTAGAAATGGGATATGGACCGACAATGAATGACAAGCCCAAATAGGCAAATCTCTTGAACAGCTGAACTAGAGGCGGTATCGGAGTCGTGAGACGGCCCACTTTACCGTATTTTTGGCACAAATGGGTAAACTCAGATGAATATAACTAGGATCTATTGGCAAAAAACATACATCTTTCATTGGAAAATAAAATAGCTTGTTTATAAAAGTATTAAATAATTGTTTTTAATAAAATAAAATAATACTAGTATGAAAAATAATTTAAAATAATATATATATATATATATATATATATATATATATATATATATATATATATATATATATATATATAACTAAAATAATTTATTTTATATAATATTTTAAGAACAGAATAAAATGTATGCAAGATAAGCATTTTGCTGTAAGATATTGTTCTCTTATGCGTAAGCATTAATTTATTTTGTTCTTTCTTTTCATCACAGAAAGAGGCGGTTTAGTGGCTTTCTTGACTACGAAATCACCCTCCCGTTGTTTTGTTTAGTGAAGTGGTTTCTTCCACACGGCGGGTTTAATTGATTTTATTTGTTTTATTATGTTTTATCGCGAGACTTGTTGTGGCGTGTGGTTGTTCATTAGTTTTGTGGCGAAGCGGTCGAGGGCAGCCAATGGTGTTTCGTCAAACGAAGTCGGCATCAAATGCTGATCGTCGATTGTCTTAAGTGAGACCTAAAATCATAGGTATCCTAGACATGTGGGATTATCTTTTGTGTGGAGCCTTGCGTTTCTTACTTCTTATTAATTTGGATATTATATTTATCATCCCCAATATTTTTAGCATTTGATTTATGTGTTTTAGATGTAAAGGTATGTTGTGCAGACTCGTGAAATTTTAGTTTTCTCATTGTAAAGAAAGAATAGTTCTTAAGTATTTCAAAAACTTATTTTACAAAATATAAAAATTTTTCAAGTTGTTATTTATGATTATTTTTAATTTTTTGATGTCCGGCCTATTTTGACGCATTTACGACATAGTGTCGGAGGGTTGGGCTGTGCAATGGCGAATAAAGTGGATTGAATTGGCCTAACATAGTACTGTTTCTTGGAGTTCTATTAACCTTTGTTTGAATTGGGTCGCCGTTTAAATTATATTCTGATATATAGTTATTTGACAATTTGACAAAGTTATTTCAACAACGAAGTTTTTGACACATATCTTTAAAGACAAGCTAATGCGATTCCAATGTTGTGTTATTAGGCTTGAACCCATGGGCTGGATTGATATTTGGGCTTGAGGTTTGCACACATGTCTTGAAGTTAAAGGTTAAGAAATCTTTAGTGTAATAGACAAATCAATAATCATCGAGGGGAGCAAACCCAATAAAAAAAAAAAAATTAGAAATTGGAAACTTAAATTTTAAAATTGAGAACTTTAACTTTAGAAAATGAGGGACTTTGAATTTTGGAATTTGAAAATTTGGAATTTTAATTATGAAATTTGGACACTTGAATTTTAGAAGACGGTGAAATTTGAGTTTTGAAAATTGAACATTTGAATTTTGGAAATTGGAAATGGGGACTTGAAGAAATTGATGATTTGAAACAAAATTTGGAATAATGAAACTTGAATTTTGAAAATATTTAAATTTTAAAATTTGGGATTACAATTTCAAAATTTTTGGATCTAGATTTTAAAATTTTGGAATTTGAATTATGAAATTTGGGGCATTCGAACTAAGTGAGCAACCCGTCAAAAGTTTGAATCAAACTTTAATATGGATATTTACTCGACCATCTTCCACAAAAAAAAGTTAAAAGGTAAAATCATATAAACTAAGAAGGCATTTTGATGGGGAAATTTACATATATCATGAAGCCAAGAAGTCATCTTCATTGGTCAAACTCATAATTGTAATTTATGTCATAATCACAATTTTATAACTGATTGATGAATGCATTTCATACTATAATTATCATATCATTTTCTGTGCATTTTAATAATTAATACATTTATATGATAAAAGGTCATATCTATAATTTTTTAAACTTCTCTTTTTGTTTTTGATTCATTATGAGTACATGAGAATCATTTTGTTTGTTATGTGAATTAATTGATCTTTTAAAACAAATTCATTTGTTTTAAATCTTTATTTTTATTTTGAGCCACACAATGTTGATTTACTATATTTACATGCACTTTTGTGGTACTAATCTAGACCATATAATCGGAGATAAATATTTATAATGATAATGACCTCCTAACCAGTTTTTCCATTAATTTATTCCAGAATTACGAAGTTTCTTATGTCTTAATTCGTAATGAAATATTTCTTGTGCTCTAAAATAATCTTTTCGTTCGTTCTTAAGAAAAAGGGGTGTTCCCTTATATTGAAGGATAGATCTTACTGATGATGATAATTAGTGTTTTAATGTTTAAATGCATCATTTTGGTGATTAGGTCAACTTTGGAGAAAAATGAATAGAGAAAAATGAACAAAAATGAGCTTAAATAGAACCAAAGAATACCAAGAAGTCACCACACACAGTAAACATATGTTTTTTTTATTTTTCTGTGTTAATGGCAGCATCAAATGGCTCTGCTCTAATTGGCAATGTGTTCTAGAGTTCAAGAGCTTTCCAACGAGTCCAAGAAAAACCAATTTGGAGTCCGAATGAGAAAGTTACGGTTTCAAGAAGTTCACAATAAAGAAAAGGCAAAGTGCAGATGAGTAGTGCATGTCGAGGCATCACTGTTCACATGCCGTGACATTGAAGCAAAGATGAAATTAGCATCCAACATTGGTATCTTTGCGGCATAAATTTGTTCATATGTATGGCATCGAGGCTGGAATTTCTAAATTCACTGTTTTTGTCCCATTTTGAGACCTATTTTTGAACACTATAAATACATGTTTTTAGGAGGAAGTTTGGAGGAATAGAGGCGCCTCACTGGGTTTCTCACCTCATTCTTAGAACAACCTAGGCTTACAATTTTTGTTCTTTTAGCTTGGATTTGGAGTTTTTCTTTAAGACTAGATCAACTAGAAGACCTCATTCAACTGAGGAGCAAAGTTTGAGTAGTTCTTCATCTCCTATTTGTTTTGTACCTCTAACTCTTGCTCTTTTCTCATCTCTATTCGAATTTATGCTTGCAATGAACATTTTTCTTGATGTATTTGAGAGTTGTAATGAGTGGCTAGACATCCTCTAGGGTTGATTATCAGATTTGATGCATGATTTGTCTAATTTTTAGTATGATTATGTGATTTATGCTTGGATTGATGTGTTTGGTGTTAAATCTCTGAAAGATTAAGGTTTTGGTTAATTGATGAATTTATGATTTGTTGATGGATTTATGCTTGTAATGAACATGTTCTTGATGGATTTGAGGGTTTAATGAGTGGCTAGACATCCTCCAAGGTTGATTATCAGATTTGATGCATGATTTGTCTAATTTTTAGTATGGCTATGTGATTTATGCTTGTATTGATGTGTTTGGTGTTAAATCTTTGGAAGATTATGGTTTTGGTTAATTGATGCATGCTAAGAATTGGGTTTAGATCATTTTACTAGGGTCTCCTTGGTGACTGCTAGGATATTTGCCCCAAAATCTAGATTTGATTCTCCTAAGGTGTGAGTCAATTGATTGGAATTCTAATTAACTTAGTTAAAGAGGCTTAGAGAATTTATAAAGGTCTAGTACTATGTGAAACCTCGGAAAATCCAAAATTTAGGATAAAGGGTAAAATAGAAATTTCGGTCAGAAAATCGGAAATTTTTTTTCTAGATCTTGGATGACGAAACGGACTTCACTATTGGAATCATCTCGCGAAGTCTAGCTACCATGTCAAATTTCGTCGAATTCCGAGGCGATCCGAATTTCGTTTTTGAGCGTAGGAGTAGTGCGGGACACTTAACATTTGAGTGGCTCGAGATGGGAAACATGTCAAGTGGAGAAATTTAGTGAACAAATGGCTCAGTGGGACTAGAAAGAACATGTGGCAACACATTATTGGAGGGAAATCAAGGTAGATGGATAAGGTGATAAGGGTAATCGAACTGACTTAGAATTGAATGATGGCAAGTGAGAGGACATCTCCACTTGACTTCTATCTTCTCTAGCCAGGTTGGGAGAGGGGAAAGGAAAAGGCAAACCAAATTTGAGAGGAAGAGTTAGATAGAGAGGCTCTACCTTCTTTCTAGATTTTCTGACGATCGGACCATATGTTTCCAACGAAGCAAGAGGGAATGTCTTTCTCGTGGCAGTATAAGTAGAGGCAGAATCGGGAGTTTTGACGACCCAGTGGAGTCTTCTCTACTTGGTTATTTTCTACCACAAGGGTTGTGTGGTGAAGGTGTCTTGCCCCGAGGAGTGTTTGGTTGCATTGAGACCAAGGGAAGTTATCCTATTTTGATCATATGCATTAGTCGGACTTTCGGCCCGGTTTTGGGTAGGGCGTAAGGGAATTGCCAGTGAGTCCTTCGGGTAAATTTTAGCCACATCGGTGAACGATGTGGAAGCTTTTGAATTTCTCAGTCGACCATGTAGCCGATTATGGCCGTTTACTGCAGGCTTGATCTAAGTGAAAGGGATGGTGGCTGGAGTCGGTACGACTAAGAACCTCAGGTCTGGCCCCGGATGAGGTCAGCCTGCTCGGATGGGGTCAGCTCGAATAGGGTTGGCCGGCTCGGGTGGACTGTTCATGTAAGACCTCTAACTTCGGAAGGTCATAACTTCTTTCGAACTCCGTTTCGGGTGTTCTTGAACTCTGAAAGCCCATTGAGTCAAGATTTTAACCATGTTCCTGTGGAGGACATTGGGCAATCAGGCCGGCTAGGGTTGGCCGGTTAGTGCGGTCGAATAAATTTGGGTGGCTCCGGGTGGACTATTTGTGTGAGGACCTCAGACTTAGGTCATAACTTTTAAATGCGAACTCCGTTTCAAGTGTTCTTGGACTCTATGGAAGCGGTGAGTCGAATTCCAGCCATATGCCTGTGGAGGCCAGTGGGTACTGGAGCTGGCCGGAAGGGAGACGGGTAGGAGGCTGCCTGCCTCGTGTGTGACCTCGACCGGAGTCATAACTTCTTCGTCCGAACTCCGTTTTGGGTGTTCTTGGACTCTATGGAAATCCCATTGAGTCAAGATTCCAGCCATATGCCTATGGAGGGCAGTGGGTACTAGAGCTGGCCGAAAAGGGGAGGCCGGGTAGGGTTGGCTAGATAGGTGGCGGCCAGAGTAGGTACAGCACTCGTGTGTGACCTCTGACTTGGAAGGTCATAACTTCTTCGTCCGAACTCCGTTTTGGGTGTTCTTGAACTCTATGGAAAGAAAATTGAGTCAAGATTCCATCCATATACCTGTTAAAGGCATTAGGTGATCATAACCCTTCTGAAAATCTATGTGTTTCACCAAATGTGCTGGTTGCATGGTTATGTTGAGGAGAATAGCCGGGATATGACATGACCATTACATGGCATGTTGTATGCTATTGTATTGGGTATGGTATGGCTGTCTATGGGAGTGTGAGAGCCATATGGTTTAGTTCCAAAAACTTGGGATTAAGGATGAGGATTTCTATGGCGGTTTCACAGTGGTCGAGACTATGGTGGGTTGGGGTTTGAACTGGAAACTAAAAGTTTCTAGGTGTTTGGGTTGTTTGATGCTGTATGGATAATTGGAACCAAACTGGATAATGTTTGTGAAGGGTCCGTGAGGTACCCTATTGGATGGGTCCAAGATTGTGACTTGGTGGTGTGTTATTGCTTATATGAATAACATGCAGTGTGAATATGACATGTTAATGTTTGTTGTACGATGTATTAACATGGGTTGTGCATGGAGGAGAATTATATGTATCAATTATAATTATCCATAGTATGTAAATGTTCATGTAGCACTCATATATACATGTAACATGAAGGAAAATACATTGACATCATGCATTTCATATGCACGGGTACATCACATGGAGTCGGGTGTGGGTGCATGGCATTGTTATTCACCGGTGTTGGTGAATGGGTCATGAGCTCGGAAAATGGGACAAAGTCCAAGGTAGAGACTCACGAGGGTGTAAAGCCATTTAAATGGCAAGTAATGTGTGTTG
Organism: Tetrastigma voinierianum; assembly: GCA_016808115.1. Lineage (NCBI taxonomy): Eukaryota > Viridiplantae > Streptophyta > Magnoliopsida > Vitales > Vitaceae > Tetrastigma > Tetrastigma voinierianum. The sequence goes on from JAEQBH010004463.1 coordinate 77,125, forward strand.
GGCGAATTTGGGTGTAAGGGACCTGCAGTATCATGCGAAAAGTTTTGTAAGGGTGTAAGAGACCTGCGGTTTTATTTGGAAAGTTTTGTGATGGGTGTAAGAGACCCACGATGTGATCTTAAAAGTTCTGTATGGGTGTAAGAGACCCTCGGCGTGAGCCGAAAAGTTCTGTTGCCCAAAGAAGACACACGGTTATGGTTATCACTTAGACTTCGAGTTGGGTGATAGGAGTCGGAATTGACTCGGGATTAGTTACTTATTGGCACTTGCATTGGGTGTTAGTGAGCCGATAAGGGCTAGGTATATGGTGTCATTGGTACTACTAGTGACAGTTGTCACACTTGGCATAGGCATGTGAAGTCGATGTGAGCTTCGGGGATATGGGCATGAACATCTCATGCATAATACATAAATCATTCCATGTGTAGATTGTAAATTGTATGGAATGTGGGTGTTGTGCTGGGCCATTGCATGAGCACTTAGGTGGGGAGTAACCCTTGTAGGAGATTATCACTGCGGGCTTTGCTCTTAGTCATTAGGATCCCAACTTCAGTGTGAAGCAGTGCAGGTAGACGGCTCCTTAGAGGTAGGAGTTATGAAGTAAGTGGACTATGGCCTTGATTCATGTTTGTGTATAGAATTAAACAGAACTAGTTTTTTAATATATATATTTTGTATTAAGAGTGATGTAATAACTCTTGAATCTATAGAAATGTATATGGTTTATGGCGCATGGGCAGTATAGATGATGGACCTGTTGGGTGTCTTACTCATGTATGGAGTGTGAAATGAGGCAGGGTTCCGTGGAGTTGACGGTGGTCAACGGGACCCCCGGGATAGGGGTGTCACATACTAAGCGGATTTCAATAGGAGAGGACATTAAGTTACATTGAGTGAGAGTTGCATGAAGATGGCGAAGCTGACCTTGGCTCATTTCGGTGGTTGTGCAGAGACGTAGCGTGATGATATAATGCCTAGGGAAAAATGTTTATAATGGCCTTAACAACCTAGAGAAGGACGTGGTGTGTGAATAGGTGGTTTAGCGTGAGAAATGAGGGAATGCGAAAGTGGGATCCTCATACCTATCCTTGAACCAATTTAAGTGCTAATTCATCTAGTTTGAGCTTCATATAGATAAATCAATAAGCATCAATGAAAATAATCAACCATAGTATTTTATCCTAGATTTCTTTCTTCATATTTGATCAACTCCTTGTTATTCGGAAAGAAATCATTCCTTGTTTTGTTTTTCTTTTGTTTTTATTTTATTTTAGAAATATATTTTCCAAAACATCGATTCTCTTGGATAGTGAAAGTCTTGAGTAACTAGGGTACTTAGTCCGTACTAAACCAAAATTCCTCACGGGATCAACATTTGAGTTTTAAATTGAAAACCACTTTATTACTTATTATGGGTGCCATGGGGCTTTGGCGGGCCTCTATGCGAGCCTCGATCCTGCTAAAGGTTTATAGTGGGGTACGGCCCGACCGGCTAACTTTGGCTACGAGCCCCCGATTTAAGGCGGGACCCCAGAGTTGTTATGCTCCGCATGCCATCTCTCTCGATGGGAGACTTTATTTAGCAAATGCTATCAGGTGAATTCCCCCGAAGAGAATATGCACCCTTCCATGAATCATGCGAACAATATCACTCGGGGTGAACAAGCACTCTCGGGATCCTCCATTCGAGAAACACATCTATTTAAAAGGAAGAACTAAGTCTCCGTGCGCGAGATGTCGCCCACCTTCTCCCTTCAGGTTGGGAGAAACCATCCACTTTCCATGGAAAGTAGATCCCCTTCCTCTCTGATAAAGAAGGTCAACACAGAAAATAAGGTATGGAATTCGAAACGGAGAAAGAAGGGTGATAATTTTTCTTGTGAGAGGAGAATCTGACTTAAGCATCGGAGAGGCGGCGGAGCCCCCCACCTTCGTTTTCTTGTTTGTTTTGCAGATTGTTACAGACAAGTGTATGTTCCGACGATCCAGTGACTCTGAGGTGCAGGCTACAGGTGGCGCGATCTATGGAAATGCTGGCAGAAATCTCGAGAGCGATATCACGAGCACAGGTTCATGCTCTAGTGATCTCAGTTACGAAGCTTTGGTCGTTAGGTTCATCCCAACTGGACCGTCGGAGTTTATTGCCATATCCCCAACAACTTGATGGAACAACCATGAAGATGGTTTCTCGCTGCGTGCGGAGATGGAGGCGAAGCAGAGGAGCAAGCGACGGATGGGGCAGGGTGCGTGAGCATGCGGGCGCTTCACAATGGGGAGAGCGACGGCTTACGGACACCGGCGGAGACCACGGGGCTAAAAACCCCATAAGGAGCGCAATATGTACTAACGGATAAATAAGGGTAAAGAGCTCGCTCTACCTAACCATAGTGATCCACCGGCAGATGACGAGTTATCTTTAGATAGCTCTCCACTCCCCCGTCGTTCACCACCAGGAACAATGCGGAGCAGTGAAGAGTCCTCCTCGCCATTCCGTACGGGCGCTATTAGTGGCGCGTTGCGCATGCGAGACCGGCGGGACGGACCCATTAGGTGGATCCTGAACAATACCCGGTTTGGGGATATGGCTGATTTCTACTTGTGATGCTATTGAGCGACCCTTGCCCGCATGCGGCTTTTTATCCCCACATCAGGGGATCGCACGACATCTTATCTTCCCCGCCAGGCCCGGTATATTTTGGATTATGAACCTCTCAGTTCGTCATGCCATAGTTTTCCGTATGCAATGGCTCCTCACAGTCCATATGATGATCATATGTTGCACTAATAGTGATGATGCTTATTTGAAGACGTCGACTTGATATAAGGTATTCCCGGCTAACTACAGAAAAGGTCCGCTCGCTGGTTCACAAGCTTCGAGGGCCTCTAAACTCATTCGATGAATTGTGGGCTACGTGCATATATCAATGCATTACTCAGTTCGATGAAAGGAAACATCGGCTTGCTCCGTCCATCTATGGCGGGACCCCGGCCCAGATCCGTCGAGTTTCACAGGAGATTTAGACGAAGCCATCCGACAGTGATGTTTCACGATATGGATCTTGGTCTTACAGAACTTCCGAAGAAGCTTTGGGCCAACTACCTCTTTCTTCCAGTCCCTTTCTCTTGATCTACCTGACCTGGAATAATTGTCGGTGGCGGTCATCCTCACTGGGTATAATATTTGGGCCGCCTCACATACAGTGATGATAACTTCCCAAATGACAAGGCACCTGAAACCGGTTCGAACAAAGGAAGCCCGGAGTAAGGGTCCGCCCAAAGAACGGTTAAAAGAAAGAGACCTCCAATTCACCCCCTCGACATCTCTGGCCAGGTTGCTCCTTAAGCCGGGACCACCCCCGATTTTAAATTACTTGCATGCGGGAAATCGGATCGCGCCAGTAGTCTGCGGGGTGTGACTACCACGAGGACCACGGCCATCAAACCATTGCCAAGGCCTCGGGTTCTGACAGAAAGATTAATCCGGCCTAAGACCTCAAGGTCCATTAGTGAGCCGATCCGCTAACCAAGATACAACCCACAACCGACAGCTATTTGCCGCTACTAAGACCCATCGTAACCCCGACCCACCAACTTTATATCGAGGTCAGATCGATGATCAATACTACTCAAGAGGCAAGAGATGAAAATAAGCCACGTGGGCCTCGCCAAAGCCCCGAGTAAACACCATCAGCATCTCTAGAGAGAGCTACGTGGTTCACCGATCAATGGCCCCATATCCTTTCCTCCTATAAACCCGACCCGGGTCATCACTCCCCATTATGATGCGCTTATACTCACCTTGTGTATTAACAACTTTGATGTGCATAGAGTCCTTGTTGATCCAAAATAAGAAATGAATTGTTGCACCTCCCAAATTTTTAGGGTAGATGAAAGGCCCACTACCATCTCAGCCTTCGTCGATGTGAGTTTTATCCGGGTTCACGGGGGCCACCACGCCGACGGCGGTGATATTACTGGCCAAGGCAAAGACCAAAGAACCTCAAATAGCATGTTTTCTATGGTTGAATATTTCGGGTTCGCATAATGCGGTCAAGCCGCCGACCCGTTACATACCATGAAAAGCAAACCCCAACTTACCACCAATCTATCGGGGCTATCTCACCGCATACCTGCAGGTCGACCTGTGGCAGCCAATTAGCCGCCCGTCATCGCCACGGGCTCACGAGCGCGGTGCAGATAAAGGCCTCGATACCGCTCCCAAACTCAACCTCATCATAGCAATTAAGGCCTCGTCCGCATTTCACTTTAGCCAGTCAGGAACAATTGGTAGTGGATCCCTTGGAACTATACCATGACGTTTCCGCTGATGCACCTACGTTGGGCCTCCCGACGAAGAAGAAAGGGCCCGGTTGCAAGAAGTATTAAAGGCTAACACCGACGTGTTCGCCTGGACCCATTCGGACATGACAGGGATAAGCCCCGTGAACGCTTCCCACAAGTTGAATGTTCTCCCATCCGCCAGAATCGTTCGACAGAGAGTACCCGCTGCTCTACCCGATCGCCATCGATCATCTAAAGCAAAGTAGATAAAACTTTTGAAGGTCGGGTTTATCGTGAAGTAAAATACCCGTAATGGCTTCGCTAACGTAGTGGTAGTTCTCGAAGAAAGGGGCATGTAACACCGAAATATACCCTAACAGCTTTCTGACTTTTTCAGTATATTATAAGCTAAATAGAAGTTTGGGAAAAAATAAATCAGAGACCCTAATTAATAATAAAGCCAAGGGTAAATATGTAATTTACCACTTGAGGACATAAAAGGCATAAATCAAGAAGTTTATATGCCATTATGAGACGGAGAAAAGTTGGAATAGAAATAAGAGAGAAAACTAAATCAACATGCAATTAGAGAAACTTAAAAGCAAAAATGGTTTTCACTCGTCAAACATGGCCTTAACTTAAAAATGGGATTTCAAGACCAAATTTGGTCTCATTTTTGGGAACCAAAACATGAATGAAGAGAGGAGAAGGGGAGAAGCAAGAAGAAGGAAGAGGAAGAGAAGAAGAAGAGAAGAGGAGGAGTTCAAGAAAGATTCAAAGGTATGGAACTTTGATTTTGTATGGAACTATGAACTCTTGTATGAATTTCCATACAATTGCATGATTAGTAGCTTGCCCAAACCTAGGGTTTGATAAAAGTTCATCCTAATATGGGTTTCTTGTTGGCATTTGATTTCTTTCTAGGGATCCTAACCCAAAAATTTTTGAGAGTAAGGTGGGTAAAACCCCAAATGTACAAGAAAAACATGAAATCCTCCCTTTGAGGTTGGATTCATGGTTTAATCAAGAAAGTAAAGGAGTTCGGGGTTAGAACAAACCCTAACAAATTCTTATTCTGGTATGTGTATGGGTTATGACCCATATTAGAGTTGTTTTTGGGAGAAAATCATGAAAGGTTTTGATGAAAGATATATATCGAATGATAATTGAGTAGAAAAGAGATTATAAGATGCACCTGGGAGTGGTCTTAACGTGTTTACGGAGTATTGGGTTGATTTGGGTATCAACATATGGAAAAAGCTCGGGAGAAAACACAAATTTCGGGCATTTTCAGGACCACTGTACACCTTGAACCTCGTACTCGGCACAAAGCCAAAATCGAATCAGATTCTGCACAGCCCACCTCACTAAGACACCGCTTATTTTGACCAGCTTTCGTATTTTTAGCCATAACTCGCTTAATTATTATCCGCTGATTCGAAATGATCCAAGTGGCTAATTAAACTAAACTTCAAGGAGAACCAAACATTCAGAAACATTATGTCCCCAGCAAATTCTGATTCTATGTGGCCCAAAATTCACTCAAAGTGGGGCCATGTTCAAGCCAAATTTCGGGTCTCGTTTTTTGAACATAGAGGCCCGCTGTTTAGGACATATCCGAGTTTCTGCTCGATTTGGGTGATTCCAATTGGAGAAGAACCCTGAGCACCTTAGATTTAAAGGATTACAAAGAACAAGTGTCAAATATGGAGTCAAGACACTAGAAAATGAGTATTACAAACTGTCCCAGTGTAATATCCAGAATGACTAGTTTACATGAAAATGCCATAACTTTAAATTGATGATCCGATTGGAATGATTCCAATTTCTAAGTAAAGTAGACTCATAGAGGAATAAGAATACATGAATGAGGTATGATTTCATAGACATTATACTTTACAAGTATATGAAGTGCCATGTGTGATAGGCATGAAACAAGGAAAATATAGAAAAAAAGCAACATGTATAAATGTGTTCATGAAACATGAATGTGATATGGAAAGAAACGAACTCAAAACATGAATACAAAATATGAAGGGCAATATATCATGAACACATATGTGTTGCTATATATGATTATTATCATATAACTAAAAGGTAATAAATGATATGAAGATGTAATGTGATTATGATCATTATGAATGCTATTTGTGAGATATATATATATATATATATTGATTTGAATTATTGTTATTCAAATGTTTGTCATACATAAATGACATGAAGACGGAATGTGTTTATAATCGATTATGAGTTTTATTTGTGAAATATACATATGTATATGCATATATCGATTTGAATTATTGTTATTCGAAATGTTTGTCACACATATGCGAAATTACTACATAAAAGTAAATTGATTTGAAATGTATCATTGAATGACCGACATGACGGGATTCACCAACTGAATTCGTCATGAAGGTAATCGTAAATATTGAATGTGAAATCACATTTTTATTGAATGACCAACATGACGGGATTCACCAACTGAATTAGTCATGAAGGTAACCATAATTGCTAAATGTGAGATCACATTGCTACTGAATGACAAATAGGACAGGATTCCCCAAGTGAATTTGTCGTGAATGTCGACTTCTATAGCCATATGTGAGATGGTAATAATTGAATGCTTAAATCACATTGCTATCGATCGATAAACAGACAGATTCCCTTAAGTGAATTGCCGTGAATGTCAATTTATAGCCATATGTAGATGGTAATAATTGAATGCGAATCACATTGCTACGAACGACAAACGCGACAGATTCCCTGCTGAACTGGTCGCGAATGCCGAATTTCATACCATATGTGAGATGGTAATAATTGAATGCGTAAATCATATTGCTAATGAATGACAAATGTATCGTATCTCAAGTGAATCTCGTCGCGAATGTCGATTTCTATAGCCAAATGAGATGGTAATAATCAATGCGAAATCACATCGCTATCACGACAAACGTAAATGTGATTCCTCGCGAATCGTCGTGAATGTTAACTTGTATAGCTATACGTGAGATGGTGATATTATGTGAAACCACATTGTTACCGAATGACAAACAAGACGGATTCACTAACCGATCCGTCCCGAATGTCTAATTTCTATAGCTATATGTGAAATCACAAACCAAAAAGTGAAAATGACATTGAAATTGTATTTGTTTAAATATCTTTTACATTACGTATATTAGCAAAAAGGCATTATTTCAGAATGCATTTTTGTTAAATATGAGTGTTATGGGTCTTTGAATTTGTAAGTGCTTATGGGGATTGCCTAAAAGAAGTGCTTTCGCTTAATTAAAAGGTCTAAAATAATAACATAAAACATGTTTGGGAAGATAATTGAAATGTCTGAGTAAACCTGCCCAGCTCTTGATCCTAACCGGGTCAAGTCGGGGATTCTGGTCACATTAATTTTTGAAAATAAAAATTTAATAAACCAAACAAAATGTTTTTGATTGAAAAATTATGCCCAGAAACTACTCAAATTGAATCCGCCAACCGAGCAGTAGTAGGATTCTGTCATGACACTTTTGAAAATGAAAATTTAATAAAACGACAACTGTTAATTAAACCCAAGCGCATCCCTGATCACAAATGGCTTGCTAAAAGGATTTGATTAATGGTCGGGCCACGATAATGATATGAGTCTAATATGTACTGGGTATTAGTCCGATTTGACCGTATAAATTTGATATTACTGACTGCTCCGATTTGCCATCAGATGTGATAAGTTTGTTGAATATGATCCGACATGCCATACATGTAGAAGATATGAATTGAAAACCTGTAAAAGACATGACACATGGAAGTAATACGAACAAGATAATGATATGGAATCAAAAATGATAAAATCTACATGAGGTATATGATATGGTTAGAACACATGTAGCTGGCTTCGCTATGGCATAAGGAAAAAGAAATAAAAGATTGTGACGACGAAGTAATGCGGTTGGTCGTTATCGTTTATATGTTCCAAATTAAGCATAAAGCTTAGCACGTGTTCAATCCGTAGGTACTCTAAGAGGAGATAAAGAGGACAGACATCTACCACCGCCAGCACGCCATCTCGTAGATAAAAAGGCTCACTCAAGATTCTTCCGGCGATCTCACTGTTTGTATTAGATGTACATGTATAAGTATTTGTATATGTAAATGACTTTGGCTATTACAAATTCATTTGTATACCCACAAATATGTTCACTTAAAAGTTAACAAAGAGTCCCACATGGTTTCCTCACCTCAAACCTGCCTGGATTCGCTGACCTGGCCTGACCGGACCGGCGTGACAAAGAAAGGCGGAGAGGCAGACTATACTGATCTTAACGACGCTGTCCCGCTGATAGCTTCCCACCGCCCATAGATTAGATTGTCAACAGACGGCTTCAGCATTTGGCATGTTATCATTTCAGATGCATTCTCCGCTACCATCATTTCCCATGTACTGGCTGACGCAGAGAAAACGCCTTTATCACCACCCCCCCCACGAGCTTTTCGTCCAACTAATGCCATTCAAGAAGAATCGCCGCCACTCACTGTAGACTCGGTAACCAAGATGTTTCACACGCTCTAAAAACTATGGAAGTGTATGAGGATGATATGTTGATAAAAGTCCAAGGAGCTACGATCACACACACTGCAATAGGTATTTCAATTCCCAGACTTATGGTATGAAACTCAACCCCACAAAATGTGCATTCAAGGTCAGTGCAGGTCGATTCCTGGGATTCATGATGACTCAGAGGGGGATTGAGGCCAACCCCTCCCAACTTAAAGCCATTCTAGAGTCTCTAGCCCCAAGCTTTAGAAAAGAGGTACAATTAACCGACGGTCGATGACGCTTTGGGGATGCTTTATTTCCTGCTCATTGCATCGCTTAAACCATTTTTCACCACCCTCGTGGAGCTGACCTGACTGATGGAATGAAGACCAGGTGATCTGCCTTTATCCGTACTGCGCATTTAGCCGAACCCTGATTCTCGCAAGTCCCGACACACCAAATGGCAGACTCTCTTCGCTTCATTTGGCGCCTCAAACGAGTAGTAAAAGAGAATGAAGACTTAAAATGAGGCTTCAGGTTCTTCGCAAAGAAATCCTTAGTCGATGCAGAGACCAGCATACCATCTTGAGCAGCCGCCTAGCTCCTCCTGATAGCGCCAAGAAACTTCGCCTCTATCGGGCACATCCCATTGTTGTACTAACCGAACTCCCTCCTAAGCACTATACATAAGCCCGAATACTGTTCTTAAGAACACCGGCTGGCAATCAATAGAAGCGAGTACGACATCCACGCAAGTCACGCTTCCAAAGCAGACGCAGATTTAATGTCATCAACAACAAAGGTAAATAGCACGCGTGACAGGTGTCGGTTGACTTCATAGTAGAACTCTCCCAATCGGAAACGCGCCCATTGCTCGATTGCGAACGCCATTGACGGGTCGTGCAACTCCAGCGTATCGCTTATAGTTAAAATCCCCATCCGGGGATAAGATTAAACAGGCAATCTGGCTCGAGTTTAATGCCTCTAACAATGAATTAGAGTATTAAGGCCATCCGAATGCCTCGAACTAGCAATTACTCGCTTCACCGGCAAGCTCCTAGTCCAAAGTGATTCCCAATTGGTGGTCCCAAGTTTACGAAGAATTCGAATCCCGAGACCCCCGAATGGTGAAATACGTTTCCCAGGTGAACCAACGTTGGAGTAGTTTTCTGGTCTGGAAGCTGGAGCATATTCCTAGGGACTCTAATGAAAAGGCAGACACCCTGGCTTTTGTGGCCGCTTCTCTACTAATCACTGAAACTATATTTTTGCCTATCTACTATCAGCCAGTTCCCCGCGAGTAAATCAGGTGGATAAGGACCCCCCTTCATGGATAGACCTCATCACACTATATCTAAGCACAGGACAACTCCCTAGTGAGAGAGATAAGGCCCACAAACTTCAAGTCCAGTCAGCTAGATTTTTTTTAGTTGATGGGAAACTATTCAAACGCTCCTTGGGCGGCCGCTATCTGAAATGCCTGATGCTTGAGCAGAGTCATTATGTGTTAGTAGAGCTGCATGAAGGAATATGTGGCCACTGACTATAGTCGAACCGTTGCCCACTGCCCCAACCCAAAAGAAGCTATTGTTAGTGGCCACTGACTATTTCAGTAAATGGATTGAGGCCGAAGCATTCTCCTCGATCAAAGATAAGGATATTACTCAGTTTATCTGGAAAAATATTGTATGCCGATTCTATGATCTTCGATCAATCAGGTCCCGAATAATGTGGCCCTAATTCGACAATGGGTCTATCGAAACTCGCCAGAATTGAAGATAAAAATTCATACTCCACCTCACTGCATCCGCAAAGCAATGGTCCGCGCAGGCCTCAAACAAACCTCATGCTCCAGAATTGATCGATTCGTACCTAAGGGCAAATGTAAGTGGATGGAACTCCTGGGTACTCTAGGCTTACAGAAATATTGCCCGCAAACCTACCGGTATATCCCCATTTGCAATTACTTATGGGATGGAAGCTATAATCCCTACATAAATTGGTATGCCTACCATTCAAGGTGACGCCTCGAACGGAATGCAAATTTAATGACAAGATCTGGGGAGACAATGATGAATTGCGAGTCAAGAGCAATCCGCATAGCGTCCTACCAGCGTCGATTGGAAAATTCTTACAACAAACGGGTCAAGCCTCGAACATTCCAACCAGGGGACCTGGTCCTAAGAAGAGTATTTGAGAACACAGCTAACCTGAATGCAAGAAAGTTCCAACCCAACTGGGAAGGACCATATCTTGTAACACGAGCCGGTGAATCCAGGTCTTACGCTTTAGACAAACTTGATGGGACCCCTGTACCTAGAATGTGGAACACTACACATCTTAAGAGGTATTATCAATAAAGAATGATTCAATATCAACGCATATGTCGTCTATTTTTCTCCTCTTGCAGGGTCAACCTCAAGCCCGGATGGCGTAGAAAATGACATGTCCGGACCAGTTTAGATAACATCTAACTGGTCAACCTAAAGCCTGGATGGCGCAGAAAATGACCTATTCGACCCAGTTTAGATAACATATAACTAGTCAAACTAAAGTCCGGATGGTGCAGAAAATGACCTATCCGCCTGGGCTGGGATAACATATAACCTAAGTCAACCTAGTTCCCTGATTTGCAGAACGACCGTCCAAATGTTTAGATAACATCTAACTAGTTAATTTAAAGCCCAGATGGCGTAGAAAATGACTTGTCTGGCCCAGTTTAGATAACATCTAACTGGTCAAACTAAAGTCCGGATGGTGCAGAAAATGACCTATCCGGCCCAGCATAGTTAATATCTTGCTGGGTCTACATGAGAGTCCGTGACGACGCAGCACTTGCACGACCTATCCTACCATTACAGTAACTCTTATCTACCCATAGTTGCACTGGATGATATCACTAAACTCTCAAAGATAATATCCCCGCAGCATCCGTATCGTGATATCCCGTCAACGGATGATTCTAACTCAATGTCACTCGACTAAACCAAAAGGAAGTATTTTATCTAAAAAACAAAAAACAAAATGCGTTTCAAAATGTCAAGGTACCGAAAACAGAAAATAAAATGTCTGGCAAAGTGAGTATCGCCACCAATGAAAGGACACTCTTGAAGCCTTAGCCCCCGAACAACAACATCACCTTCTATCCGATCCAGCCGAGGGTCCCTACGGAATGTCTACTCCATCCCCAACACCGGGAGACTTTATTAGCAAATCTTCCCCAAGGCCTTGGATGTGCTCAAAGATTAGAAAGACAAATGAAGAATTTGGGGGACATCGAGGGTTCATAAAAAATTATGGAGTCAAAGGAGTCAATGTGTCTAGCATCCCGGCGGGGATCAGGGGCTCACTCCCACATATGTTATGCGCAAAGGCTCAACAGCCATAGCCGTAGTTGAAAATCACATCACTGCTCGCATCGAATTCCGCCTCCATTGTCGCTCTCTCTACTCGTCCTCCAAAGCCGCAAATTGTCTTTGGTAGCCCTAGCTCCATGAGCATGTATACCGCTCATCCATTAGGCGACCATTCTCTTCCTCCACCTTCCGACAAGCCTCCTCCGCAGCAACCAAGGTCATTGGGCTGGTCACGCCGAATCCGCCCTTTGCCGAAAGATCCTCGCACCGCCAAGACACCCCGAACAAGCCATACGGCTCTACTCAGGCCTCGGCACCGCCATCGCTCAATCTCTAACCGGGCCATAGTCGCTTCATGCCGGGCAACATCCCTCTCCGCCTCGACCCGGACCACCCTTTCCACAACCTCTTTGGCTTCCAACTCCCAACGCCAGGAAGAATGCTAGGCCTCCTTCAAAGAGGCTCTGGGCCGCTTCGATAAGAAAGCTCGACCGGATAAACCGGCTCTCCCACGCCTCTCACTGAGTTCAAAGTCATGATGTCAGGCCAAGGTCTGATGGCGTTGACCCTACAAGGAAGCATATTAAGAACATGTCAACACTTGTGATTCGATGCTAGTGTTATAAATAAAGGTTCACTATCTTACTAGTTCGGGATGATCGATGTAGTCATGCTATGATTCAGATCCCATCATTAATTATTTGCTAGAGATCTTCTTTGTTAGTGCCAGCAGGAACAGTCACAAAGTAATCTTCGCCCACACCATTACCTGGCTATTACCTAAGATTCTGAGCATCACCGATACAAACCGCTTAGACGATCAAACAAGTGATTCACCCCGGCCATGGCTTCGCATCTAAGTGAACAATGTGCTTAACGCCTTCCACTGGTAATGATAAATTCCTCCTTCCTGGGAGGAGCCGTGGCGGGGAGATAGGAATCGTCGGTATCCAGTGCAAAGGCGAGCCTCTTCCCGGCCGTTATAGGTAAGCTTCGGACTGCGACCAGGCTTCCAACTTGAAGAGGAGGAGGGATCATTTGAAGCACGGAAGGTGTCGGAGCGGCCTCCCCTGACTCCCCTAAAGCATCGTCCCCTACATCTAGGTGATCGTTGGATCCCATCTCGGGCGAGCCCGAAATAATAATCGCCTGCTCTTTCGAACTACCACCAGTTGCAGGCAGCTTGACCCGACGGCCTGATTAGGAGCAGCGTCAGCCCCCCGCGTAGCATCTTCTTGTCGCTTCTGCTTCCTGGCGGCATAACGGTCAAGTAACCCCGTCATCTCCTCTTCCTCTTCTTTATCCGAATCAGGGGGTTGGCTGGACTCAGGATGGACCTAAGGGATAAAATCTCTCACTTGGGTTCCATGTGCATTAACCTACCCGACTGCCTTATTCTTTTTAACCTTTAGTACTTGGGGGGCAGATTTGCCTCCCCTACTAGGTAAAGGAAGGCGTTCGGGAGGGCTACCCACTTTACCTTTTGTCTAAGGCGCGGAGTTAAAGCGGGCAGGAACCCCCACTATTAGAGCGGGATGAACCGCGATCTCTATCTGTATTCGACCTCATACCCACGGATGTTGATGCGCCGCTTGATATTAAGCACAGCAGATCGACAATAACAAAATGTTCTCCATCAACGAATTTTGAAGGCAGTGGGAGCTAGATGATAGGGAGGGTATAACAAGCCGGGTTGTGTCTCACGTCAGCTAAGTTATCTGAAGTAAGGAGAACCTTATAATGGCGTTCAGCTTCGGAAACCTCAGCTTGATTGGAACATTTTTAGCTTGCTTTTTCTCCACCCACTCACCAACCTACCCTTCCGACCTTTCTACGCACCAATAACTGTGATTACATATAAAAACACACTTGCGCCTACGCTAGCAAACTAAGCCGAATTACCGGTACACACAGAAAAAATGTGATCGGTTAACCTAAAGGAAGCCCGGGGAGCAGGGGTCTCATCCAAAACCCTCTTACTAGAAGAGCACCCTTCGCCTCCATCTTAGGTGAATCGGGGAGTCTGTTGACAATTTGCAACCGCGCACTCCGAACCGACATGGACAACCGGCCACCGTCACCCACCTTTAAGGCATAGATAAAACAAACCTTGACCAACGAAAGGTCAAGTTGGTATAAAAGATTTAGCATACTACAACCGGTTAATATCCAGATAATATTGGGATGGATAAGGGCCGGAGGCGCTCGGGTAAAATGGAGGAATTGCTTGACGAGGGCAAGCACCTGGAAACGAAGCCCGACTGTGAGTTGCTCTTGGGTAAAAAAAGCGGCATTGTGTTCTCCAACCAGAGTGGACTCGTTTATTTTCCGCATGCGACTCCCCCGGTCAATGTTGCCGGAGATCTCGCGGTGAGTTCTCTCGCTCCTCCATCTTGGGATGAGACGATGTTGCTTTGCGGGCAGCGTCCTGAGGCGAGCCCAGTTTGCAACTGCTGGTTGGTGGAAAGTTTCTTCCTCACCTCTTCATCAATTCTCTGAGCGTATTAGATGGAGGAGAAGGGCAAGTATCATTGAGTCACATACCAAACGGGTAAAAATGCAAAACCACCAAACTTGGGTGAGAACCACTCGGGCTTAATAGGTTCTAGACCTACGCTCACCCCAAACCTTCCCACGGCCGGAAAGGGGCCTTTAGCAAGACTGACACGCTCTGAGGAAAATAAATATTACACAGCAAGCTAGAATTGAGTAAAGTTTGGAAAAACGATTCGCAAGAAGCATAAAGTCGTATGGTGTATTTGCAGAAGATATCAAATTGGTGAAGGGAATGTAAACTCGAGAATGATAAGAATGAGAGACAGAAAAGCCCAATGATGGCTCCTTACATGTCCTGACCTTAGGACGGCGAGCGCATTAAATCTGTGACCCCTCACTCCTCGGTCGTTTAAACTCTTGGCGTGGCTCCAGCTCCTGGGGCAGCGTCGCACCGAGTTCCCGGCCCGACCCGATTGGCGGATCAAAACCGAGTTTGGGGTGCTAGAATATATATACTGGGACTCTTTACCTTGGTGGAACAGTGGGTATATCGAGTCTTATAATATATTAACATCATATACAAAAGTCGAAATAAAATTACCACTTGTAGTGGTGTTTGATGTCCACACATGTCTGATCTTTGAGTCCCATTACATATTCAAAACTACATTTACATTTGTTGATCAGTCACGGAACCTACGATGATGAACCCTACTCGTGTGTTATTACTGAAGAATGAGAAGTTCTCGGACGTCTTCTCCCATGCCTACGAGATTAAAAACCGGTGCTAAACTGCGGCAATTGGGAAACATATATAATATGCATGTACACATTTATGTTCAGTATATAACAGATATCAGAAATTTCATGCATTCATATCATGGACTTATACAAGTACTTGTACTCTTATAACGAGATGCAGCTTATTGAGACTCCGTGGGAATTTACATAGCAATCTGTTAGGAAATACGTAGGTATTACGAGGATCGAACAATACCTTCGTTTCCTCTTATTCATTATTAGGTTTATTATCATATAACTATTGGAATACAAACCAATGCTAATAAAAGTGTAAGACACGACCTGATAAGTATCCAAAGATACTATGCGTGCGAGTCTTGTAGCCTGACGAGGATTTCCGGATGCCCCGAGACGAGGGTGCCGTAGCACGAATCGGAACAGGAACCGTAGCATAGCGGAGACCCGAGTGCGTAGCGCAGGGAGTGCCCGAAGTGCTAATCGAGGTGTCGAGACATTAATGTCGGGACGAGGCATTTGTGTCATTTAATAAGCGGTCTTAGGCGGTTTACAATTATATGAGTTCGGTAACTTACTATCTTATAATAGGGGCACCAGCGTATGTGTTCATGACATATTGTATTTCCACGTTCATGGTCACGTGTCGGTTCGTTCATATTTCACTGTCAGATTTATGTTTCATGAACCACGGCTGCCATTTGCATTTCTATATTTTTCATATTTACTTTTCATATGGCATTTCATATACTTGTACAGTATAATGCCTATGTATTCACACATCATTCATGTATTCCTAGTCCCTCAATGTATCCTATTTTACTTAGAAATTGGATTCATTCTAATTGGATCGTCCAAACTAAAGTTATGGCATTTCATGCCAAACTAGTCAATTCTGATTTTCCCAGAGTGCAGGTTTGAAATACTCATTTTCGGTGCCTTGACCCAAATTTGACACTGGTTCTTTGTACTCCTTTATATTTAAGGTGCTGGGTTCTCCTCAGAAATGGAGATCACCCAAATCGGAGCATGAAACTCAAGATCGTCGAAACAATCTGGACTACTGCATGAGCAGCGAAACGAAATTGGGCTGGAATATATTTACTTTGAGTGAATTTTTGGGCCACATATAGTCAGAATTAGATAATATCTATTTCTATATGTTTGGTTCTCCTTGAAGTCTATTTTAATCAGCAACTTGAATCACTCAAATCGGATGAGAAATGAGCAAGTTATGGCTAAAATACAAAAACTGGTCGAAATAGGAAACAAAGCATCACATGTACCGGTACACCTGACACATCTTAGGTACATGTTAATAAATATTGGAACCTAACATGTACGGTATGTTCAAGATATCTGCAGAGTACATGTCACCGAAAATTGCCAGAATGTGTATTTTCTCCCATTTTTCATGCATTTTCTTCCATGATCACTCCTAATTACATCCTTAAGTAAAACTAACATAGAAATCCTCAAATAACTCCCCCAATACTTTAATTAGACAAAGAATCCAAGATTCACCCAATTCTACCAAAACTTTGGAAGTGTGAAGGGATTCCATATTTAATTATGATCAGCCAAGGGTTTTCAACCAAACTTCCCTTAATTCCTAGAGTTAGGATGGGTTCTAACAAAATACACAGAAAAGGGAACCAATTTACTCTTCAAGGCAAGCCCAACAATCATATCGAAATTCTTGTACAAAAAGAAGAAGAAATCATACCAAAGTCATGTATACAGAATCCATACCTTGAGTTGCTTTCCCTTCTTCCTCTTCTTCTCTTCCTTATCCTCTTCCTCCGTAAGCCTTGTTTGGGGGTGAAAATAATCCATTTTGGTCTCCCTCATATATTATAATTAAAGGTTTATGTTATTGAAGTTTTAGTCTTCCATTTTTTTACTATTTGTATTCCAGTTCCCAAATTGTATTTTGGCCAATAATCGATAATCCATGTCTTTGATGCCCCTTTTGGACAGAGATTTACGATTTTGTCCCTTCACTCTTATAAAATTTGCAGGTTTATAAATTTCTATATTTTACATGATTAATTTCTGAAACTTTCAATTATCTGGAAATAAAATACTACAACATGTTGAAAACAACTAGGGTATATTCGAGGGGTATTCTGAGGCACGATAGGTTAACATGAGCGGATTGGTGGGCCCTCTCTGTTATTCTAACACATTGGGCCCCCACCCAAGTAGTTCCACTCATCGGGATCCTTGAATATCCCGGCCGATGTGATAGATTGGCCCCGCCTCGAGATAAATAAAGCGGGAATATTGAGATAGAACAAAGTACACAAATGTCGAATGCGTTTTTATTAATTGCACCAAGCGGCATCCATCATTACATTCATGCCGCACAGCTAAGTGATCATATTAAAATAGTTACATAGTCGCTGAATCAAATACGGCGAAGCTAAAGAAAAGTAGTAGCGAATCACAAAGAAGCGATAGCGAGAGACGAAGAAGCACTAGTAGAGGCGAAGAAGAGCGGTAGCATGACGCTGCAAAAACTAAGAAACAAGGAAAGATGGAAAGGGGGCTCAAGAAGAGGAAGATGAAATCAAAAAGCCCAGTTGATTTGGCAGGGGGTATCCTTGGATGCAGAGGATTCCATTCGAGTTTTAGAACCACCGAAAGGCAGTAGGAACTTGAAAGTCTATTAGACTCCTCGAACCTTCCAATCTTTGATTTGATTCATGCTTGGAAAGCAACGCTCAATGACCTATCATGATCATCAGCCGTTCGACCAATCCACTGGAGTCGATTCTCCTTGGCGTCTAACCGGTGGCCGCAGCGGACTCATCACCTGCGGCCTTTTATAGCAACCTCAGGCCCGAGTTATCTCGGCGACCATATCATGCACGTCAAAAGTTAGAAAATTCACGTTGGAACATACGGGGATTGATTGCCTCTTTGTTCCCCGTGCTATCTTCAGTCCAAGCGCGTTTATTTTTCCGAGTAGGGGCGATCGCCCTCCCAGCCCAGGGAAAAAGAAGGGGCATTGTAGGCGCCATGGGAGCTGGCCGGAGCCCTCTAGCCAACATGCCCGATCTCTTTTAAAGAGATTTCTGTTAGGTGGCCCGGCCAGCCGGCCTAGCTGCGAGCCCAGTTTAGGCCAGAGACCTAAAAGATTCGGTGGTTATGCTCTGCATGCCATCTCTCACGATTGGAGACTTTATTTAACAAATGTTGTCGAGTGAATTCCCCCCGAAGAGAATATGCACCCTTCCATGAATCATGCTAACAATATCACTCGAGGTGAACAAGCACTCTCGGGATCCTCCATTCGAGAAACACATCTATTTAAAAGGAAGAACTAGTCTCCATGCGCGAGATATGCGCCACCTTCTCCTTCCGATTTGGGAGGAAATCATCAATTTCCTGGAGCGGATCCTTCCTCTACGATAAAGAAGGTCAACACGAAATAAGGTATGAAGTCGAAAATAGAGAAAGAAGGGTGATAATTTTTCTTGCGAGAGGAGAATCTGACTTAAACATCGGAGAGGCGGCTGAGCCCCCCACCACCGTTTTCTTGTTTGTTTTGCAGATTGTTACAGACATGTGTATGTTTCTACAATCCAGTGACTCAAAAGATTCTGGAGACTACACTTATGACTCGTGCACTTGCGGGTTTAAATTGCCTCATTTATATATGCATACTACAAACCTAACACTGACCAATGACCATATCATATCGAAAACCAAATTGAGTTCAAGGAACTTATCATAAATTTACTCTATCCTAGGATTGGCCCGGTTGTGAACCTATCCTAATAATACTCTCAAAATTCCGAGAAAAGAAAAGGGTGGTGGTCGCTGAGAAAATTCAAGCTTTAATTAAGGAAAGGTCGCCAAAGCCTCAATTCATGAAAAGGGGTGCCCAATTGTTTGACTATAAACTTATCCCCTCATTTTACTCATACTAAATCGTTTTCCCACTTATCTCACAAATTAACATCAAATGTATCTTCCCTTGCTTGTAATAATAGCTAATATTTTAAAAATCGGATTAATGATTAAATCGAAAAAATTGCTCCGATTCACGGTTTAGGGGTCGATCGTGTCAGGCCAGGACCAAAAAGGTCAGCAGTCAGCGTCAGATCAATCAGTTGTCGATTCAATCTGATTTTTAAAACACAGATAATAGCTGCTCCATAACACAGTTGGCCCAAGAAGCAGAACTATCCTATGCCTGGGTTAAATGCTGATTTAAAAAAAATATATATATAGTTAAGGTGATTCAAACCCAATTATTGCACACTGTCCCACTAAAATTTATAAATATTAAACCATTAAACTAAAAAGTCTACCCACTAATGTTGAATCC
The DNA here is from genome assembly GCA_016808115.1 of Tetrastigma voinierianum. NCBI lineage: Eukaryota > Viridiplantae > Streptophyta > Magnoliopsida > Vitales > Vitaceae > Tetrastigma > Tetrastigma voinierianum. The sequence continues at coordinate 96,890 of JAEQBH010004463.1, forward strand.
TAATTCCGCCCCTAAAGATGGCGTGACTTATTATTGTAAACATGAAGAATGTAGTTTGGTCGTGGCATATGGTTGCGTTCCGCATTTGAAGAAGACTATGCTACCAAATTGGTATTTCTCCGATACATACATGTCATCTCTTCATTTTTTTTTTTTTTTTGATACTTGAGGGTGTCGGTAGAACTGCAGCACCTCGACTAATCTCAGGTGCCATAATACCTACTTAATATGGGCGAGTAAGGTATGAGGAAGTGTGTAGGTGACCCAGGGACCTTCCGAGCAGGACCTACGCGCCCAGAGCGAGGCCTGCGCATCATTTTACCTCCTTGGGTTATGTCATCTCTTCATTGATATTTACTTTTCGAACCTAAATAAAATAATTATGGGTGAATTGTTTGTTTTTTTATAATGTTTTATTTATATTAAGTATTTTTGTGAAACATTATTTTTATTAAGTATTAAAAAGTAAAAAATCAATATGTTATTATTCCTATTATAAAAAGATAAATATTTTAGGTTTTTCAATTTGATTAAAAAATGTATAATAAGCTTTGAAATTAAAAGAAAATCAAACAACAAAGGATTTGAATCCTTACCCATGTTATATCAATTATTAATAATGTCCCACCTCTCTTCTAAGTACTTAAATATTGTCCTCTCTTAATCCATTTCCTAGGAAAGTGAAAAAGGAGAAAAATAAACAACTTAGAATTTTAAAAGCAAATTAGTTTTTAAATATTCCCCTACTCTTTGCATTTTGATACCTTGAAATGAAAGAATACCATCTAATCAGGATTTCACATCCCTAAATCTTGATGAAATATTAAAGATTCGTTTACTTACGGTTTTTGAAAACTGTTTTTTCATATTTAAAAAAAAAAAGAATAATAAAAACATAAAAAACTTTTCATTGTTTTTTAGAGGGAAAGCAATAGCCCCAAGTGCGTAATTTTTAAATTAATATCAAAGAATTATATTTTTGTGTTTTTCAAAATTGTTTTCTAAAATAATTTTCAAAAATAGAATCTTTTTATTACCTAGAAAATAAAATTAGCTTTGGATGGAACTTATGCATCTCGAGGCCCTAAAACGAAGGAACACACCGCCCAAATTGGATCTTGCCATCCCAAAATCTTGACGAAAAAGGAGACGTTTCGTGCATTTATTATGATCATCCATCACTCCTCTATTTATTTTGGTAGATAGATATTTAATTAAGTTATTATTATTTGCTTAAGATGTAGTTAAGTGAGATGGAATTAGCTTTAAATTAATCATGTGTCTCTACGTCACGTGGTAGTCAAAGCCAGAACTGTATGAAAAGTGTGCACCACCCAACACTAGAGTCCACGATATCTATCCACAAGGGTGGGCTAAATAGTAAATTACTAAATTTGTTACTTCCTCTTTTATTCTTCTTTTTATAATCTTCCCATTTTGGCTTACCATCCTCACATTAAATGTTTCAATAAAATGCAAAGCTTCACGGGCATTCATCCCTTCAGATGCACATGAACAAGTGTATAATTTAGTGTTTTTTTATTACTAAACGTTTTAGTTTTAATATAGTAAATTGTGTAGGACTCGAGCTTGAGACAATTCCTTTTTATGTTTTGTCACATTTAAAGCAGTAAAGGCATTTCTATCATTTGAGCTAACCATGATAAGCATCGTTTTAAGGACAACTTAATACATTATAACTAAAATATTTAACTGTAAAAAAAAATAAGGAAAGATTATCCACCATTTTAAAAGTAATTCAACTAAATAAATGGTAGTTTCCTCGAATAAAATTTTAGGGTTTAGTGGATCCTCTCAATAACTTTTTTCCAATTTTTTTCAATATCATTCTATTTTACATAAAGTAAATATTTTTTCAAATCATGAATTTTATTATAATTTAATTTCTTTCATATAATTTTAAGAATTTTTTTTCTCCTCCATGTTTGTATACTGATTTTTCTTCGGTGGATGGATGATATTCTTCTTTTACAGTTATTTATGGAGATATGTGTCCACTTTTGATCAGCTCTGTTCATAACGAAAAGATTTTCTTTTTTTTAAACAAAAAGGATATTCTTATTCGTTATGTTATTGGTAATAATGATGTATTTCATTCTCTTCATGTATTTGTAAATATTTATAATAATAAGGAATGGTCTAATGAGAAACTAGTTGTTATGCCATAACATCATACCAATAGTGGTTAAATTAATCACCTTCATTTAACCCTATTTCCTTGTTAAAAATGTGAGGGGATGCCTTTTAAAGCGGGAAAATAAAATTAAGTGACTCGATGTGGGTCTTAACCCTATTTCCTCGTTAAAAATTAATCACCTTCATTCAACCCTATTTCCTCGTTAAAAATGTGAGGGGATGCCTTTTAAAGCAGGAAAATAAAATTAAGTGACTCGATGTGGGTCTTATGTAGGTGATGTCTCTTCATTATTATGAAACTCCTATGTTCCTATTTGTTTTTAGGTTATTTGTGTTTTCTCCGGGGTATTCAAATATAGTAAAATTACTTATTGACATTTTAGTTTTGAAACATGCAATGTATAGTAAAAGCGATAACAAGTAAATGTAAAAGATTATCTGAAGTAATTATACTTAACGGTTCGATATGCAAACTAGATACTAACTTGGTCGAGCGAGGCTGTGATTGGTATAGATAGATCAAGGTTGAGTGTTTGACACTATGTCCTTAAGGCAAAATTTTGCCCCACTCTTTGTGCTTTATGGAATACTGCTTTGCCTCCCGAGGATCTGATGATCTTCACCCACGGATCTGAAGTAGCACTCCAATATATTTGTCCAATGAACCAATCTATGTTGTGTACTCTCCAAATGCACTGCCTTAAATGCCGAAAAATCAATGCACTAAAGCACATGCCAGTCTTGTACATTCTTGAATGACCGAATTTGTTAGTAGAGAATAATGACAATGAACCTAAGTATTTATAGACCTCTTTGTGACTTTCCGGACAGTCACCATCCTAAAAGACACAACTCAAAATCAAACAGCCTGTAGACACCTTTGAACAGACACAACCAAAATTAAATTAATTAATTTCGATCGGTTTAAGAAATTCACGCCCATTAATTAATTCAATTTTCTTCAAAAAGATATGGCTTTCCTAAATCACACCCACACTCGCGGGTCGGGCTAGGTCATGGTGAGGCGGACGGGCGGAGCGCGCACACGCTTGTGGTTGAACCGTAGGCATGTAGGTGCTCGCTCCGCTCATAAAACTGTGGTACCCCTTGGGGCCGAACCCATAGAGAAAAACTTAGCCTATATATGTTATTGTTGAATCTTCTTAGCTTGATATGGGATTGGTGTCACATCCCACATTACACTTCCTTCTATTTCCACATTTCAAGGGTCACTTAGGAGCCTATTTTTTCTCATTCATTTCTTACTCGATTTAAAAGCGAATGAATATACTACATTATTCTTTTCATGGGTAAGAATATGAACCCATGAAATATTGTTGAAATAACAATCGAGTCCCACTTTAATTTGGGCTCAAGTCAACCAACAACTGGAGTTTTTACACTTAAAAGAAAGCATTTGAATCCCAAAATATCCCCCATGAATGGAAAATTGGTTGTTAGTATGCAAATGATAATCTTGACACCTTAGAGAATACATCTTTGGAAAGATGGAGTGCATCGAGATAGGTAGCTTTGGCCTTGAACACGCCTAGTAGAATCCGTTGTGGACTTATCGACTAAATAGTGAGCGTGATGTCTTGAACTATTTAGCTGTTTGATAAATTAGATAGAATAGACTTCATACAGTCTCTTTCCTAACACAATTGGTTCTCATGATTATGTTCATTTTGGCCTTGAACAACTCTTGGTTTTCATGAGTGCTTTAGAGAATTCAACCTTTATAAATTCTCACAGAAGCGGCCCCTTCACACCCATATAGGTGACTCCTATTAGGAATATCCTGCAATATCCACTTGGATTTTCCAAGTTATAAGAATCATTAAAAGCATAGCTTACCCTAATAAACTCTGTAGGTAGCACTAGTTTATCATAGGAATAGGTAGGAGAGATTGTCTCCTTAGTGCTTCTTTTGAATCAAGCATAATTCGGTTGTCCCTTTGAACCTATTGGGATCTCTAGTCAACTAGTTTGGGTTTCCATTAAGGTGATTCTTTTGTCATAGGCTTTAATCCCATTCCCCTCGATGTGCAATTTACTTGCTCTCTCGTCAAACCTTTGGTAAGAGGATCCGCTAGATTATCTTTTGGCTTTATATAATCAATAGAAATTATCTCATTTGAGAGCAATTGCCTAACGGTATTATGTCTACGACGTATATGGCTAGACTTACCGTTATACATGTCATTCTATGCCCTACCAATTGCAGATTGGCTATCCTTGATGTCTGAGTGCTTTGGCCACGGGTTTAAGCCATATTGGAATATCCTCTGAAATTGGCGAAGCCACTACCTTCCTATCAAAACCTCCCAAATCAATAAATTCATATTCCATTGTGGATGCGTATTACGTTTGCTTTGAGGATTTCCATGATACAATTGCTCCACAAAGTGTAAAAACATAACCACTTATAGATTTTGTATCCTTCATATCAGATATCCAGTTTGCATCACTCTACCCTTTTAGTACTGCTGGATATCTTGTATAATGCAATCCATAGTGCAGGTATATCTTGGTATCTAAGAACCTGATAGTTGCCTTCGATGGTCTACTCCGGATTACTGGGTATGTCTGCTCAATTTGCCTAACGAATTATGCTATGCTGAGTGCGATTCGTGACATTCATTAGACTTCGATGATCACGAGGAATATTCCGATCGCGTATGCTTTGACCAATATTTTTAGACAAATGAAGATTTATATCAACTGGTGTTCTAGCAATATTGCTTTCATCTTTGTTGAACTTGTCAAGTAATTTCTCAATATAATGTGATTGAGATAATATAAATCCACCAGATGTCCTAGAAATTTTAATTCCTAGTATAACATCTGCAACACCCAAATCCTTTATGTTAACTTTACTAGACAACATTTTCTTGGTAGTTGTAATAATATAATTATTACTACCCAAAATAAGCATATCATCCACATATAGGCAAACAATGATATATCCATTATTTGACATGTTTAACATAGACACATTTATCACATTCATTAATTGTGAAACCATTTGACATCATTACCTTGTCAAATATCTCATGCCATTGTTTTGGTGCTTACTTTAAACCATAAAGCGATTTAACAAGTCTACATACTTTCTTCTCTTGTCCCAGAGAAATAAACCCTTTGAGTTGGTCCATATAAATTTCCTTATTTAAGTCACCATTTAGGAAAGCTGTTTTCACATCCATTTGGTGTATCTCAAGATTATGCAAAGCTGCAATAGCTATGAGCATACGAATAGATGTTATTCGTGGCGAGGAGAATATGTATCAAAGTAATCAGACCTTCTTTTTGTTTATAACCTTTTACTACAAAGTCTAGCCCGTACTTATCAATTGATCCCACCGAGTTTTCATTTTCCTCTTGAAAATCCATTTTACACCGATGGTTCACGGAGGAAGATCAGCTTGACTCAGTGTGATTTTGCATGATGGATTCAATTTCACTAGTTACAGCTTCTTTCTACATGGGTGCTTCAGGAGTGGACATTGCTTCATTGAAGCTATGAGGCTCATTTTCTAACAAATATGTTAGAAAATCTAGACGAGACTTGAAGTCCTTGCCCTTTGTGCGTCTAAGTGCCTCTTCACTTTCATCATTTATAGACTCATGATGCACGTATCACTGATCCTTGATATCATGAGTTCTTTTAAGAACTCCATCACATGCACATTTTTACTAGAAATATATTTTCAAGAAGATGGATGCATTTCTTGACTCAATTATTGTATTGACATGTATATTAGGAATATCATATTTATGCACTAGAAAATGATATGCACTACTATTTATTGCATAACCAATAAATATACAATCAATAGTCTTAGGTCCTATTTTAATCATTTTGGGAATAGGAACCATCACCTTAGCCAAACACTCTCACACTTTAAAATATTTGTCGGAAGGACTCTGACCTTTTCATAATGAATAAGGGGCTTTATCTAACTTCTTATGGGGTATATTTATTTAAAATATAATTTTCTGAAAGTAAAGCTTCCCCCCACAAGTTTTGAGGTAGTTCTGAACTAATCAACATGACATTCATCATCTCTTTCAATGTTCTATTTTTACATTCAGCAATTCCATTTTGCTGAGGTGTATAAGGCACAGAAGTTTGGTGAATAATACCATGTTCTTGACAGAACCAATCAAACGGTGCGCCATATTCACCACCTTGATCACTTCTTATTGTCTTAATCTTTCTACGAAGTTGATTCTCAACCTCATTCTTATAATGCATAAATTTTCCAATGCTTCATCTTTACTCCTTAGCAAATATACATAGCAATATCTTGTGCAATCATCAATAAAAGTCACAAAGTATTTCTTTCCACCTCTAGTTTGAACATATTTCAAATCACATGTATCACTATGAATTAACTCTAGAGGTTCAGTACTTCTTTCAATATTATGAAATGATGCTCTAGTTAATTTTGATTCAACACATATCTCACATTTATGATTTGCATTAATATTAAATTTAGGCAACAATTCTAAGTTCATTAATTTACTCAAAGTATCAAAATTAACATGTCCTAATCTACCATGCCATATATTAGAGGCCTCAAGCATATAAGCAGAAGATGTGTTCTTATTATTAAAATTAGATACAATAGTCATTACATTCATCTTAAAATACATTGCTCATATATCCCTTGCCTACATAAATCTGCTCTTAGTGAGAATACAAATTTGTCGAGACTCAAAGACCAACCTAAAACCCTTCTTACTCGACAACGATCCGACCACGAAGATTCTTTCGAATTTCTCGAACATACGACACATCATTAAAATTAAGCTCTTTCTATTAAATCTTCAATATAACCTTTCCTTTGCCTTTTGGAAGTGGAGGAATTTCCCATAAAGAGTTGTTCTCCATCATTAATTGCTTCATATGAAGAGAACATCTTCTTATTCGAACATATGTGTTCGGTGGCCCCGATGTCCACCCACCATTCCTTGGTATTTCCCACCAAGTTGACTTTGGATACTACAGCAGAAAAACTTATGTTAGAAGCATTTTCAGAAAGTTTTTCTTCCTCGGTTATATTGGCTTGGACGGCCTTCCTCTTGTGGTTCACTTGTGCTTTACGGTTTCGACACTCCTTTGCACGATGTCCCGGTTTGTTGCACACAAAGCATTGAACCTCTTGGAACCACCACCCTTGGCCCTTTGTTGCCAACATACTTCCTTTTCTTGTTAGTTTTATGTCCCTCTTCAATCACATGTACCTTTGACTCCATGGAATGATTGCCTACTTTCTTTTCAGAGACTCTGTTGTCCTCCTCTATCCTCAATCTCACGATCAAGTCTTCAAGCTTCATTTCTTTGCATTTGTGTTTCAAATAATTTTTGAAGTCCTTCCAATTTTGCGGTAATTTCTCAATAATTGCAGCTACTTGAAAAGATTCACTAAGCACCATCCCTTCGACATGAATTTCATGTAGGATCACTTGAAGATCTTGAACTTGACTTATGCTAGTCTTGGAATCCACCATTTATAATCAAGGAGTGCCTAGCAATTTCTTCATTAGGCATCCTTCGTCTTGTCTTTTATATCCAAGGATTCCCACAGCTCTTTAGCCATCTTGATTGGACTATACACATTATATAATGTGTTATCAATCCGTGAATATAGTTTTTGCATAGAAAATCAAAGTGCTTCCAGCCATCCCTGCAGTAGCAACAACTTGTGGTGGCCTCATTCTCCTTACAAACGGGAGCATCCTCGGGGAATAAACTTTGCAAGATTCAGCGTATTGAGATAGAACAACGATGTTGCCATCTCTTGAAAATCATTCGGATTGAACACCGGGTTTCTCCCCATGAGACACATGGTAAATAGGCACCCACCAGGCACAACATGATTTGTAGTAGCAGGAACAGTAATATCATTTGCATCCATTTCTGATACACAAATATTACAAACTATTCAAGCAATAGAAAAACAATAAGTTATAAAACCAAAAACAATCTATGTTACTGTTTTGAAGTTACTACTTTAACGTTTTTGTATGGTTTATCAAAAGTCACTGTTTGGTGTAACATTTTAAATTAAAATGAAACTGAGTCCAGCATTTTAAATCAAAGCGAGGAACCACAGCCCAGTGATTAAACTAGTGAAATGTCTTAAGAATGAAATGTTGTCTACCAGGGTATTCAAATGCCAGTAAAATTACTTATTGAAGTTTCAGTTTTGAAACATGCAATGTATAGTAAAACAGTAACAAGTAAATGTGAAACAATTATACAGAAGTGTTATACTTAACAGTTTATGATATATGCAAACTAGATATTGGAGTTGCGGAAACGGGGGTAGGATTGAAGCGTAGGTAGATAAAGGCTAACGACGTATTTATATGTCGCTTAAAGGCCCAGATTTGCCCCCACTCTTGGTGGTTATGGGAATACTGAAGGTCTGCCTCACAAGATACAATGATCTTCTTTGAAATAAGAGTAACACTCGATCTATCTGTCCCGGCCAGACAATCATGTTGTGTACTCTCCAAATGCATGACCTTAAATGCCGAAAAATCAATGCACTAAAGCCTGCCTTAGTGCACTATTACTGAATGACTGAATTTGTTAGTGGAGAAGAATGACAATGAATCTAAGTATTTATAGACCTCTTGGTGACTTTTCGGACAGTCACTATCCTAAAAGACACAACTCAAAACCAAATAGCCTGTAGACACCTTTGACGAAACCTAATAGAATTAAATTAATTAATTTACGATCGATTCAGAAATTCACGCCCATTAATTAATTCAATTTTCTTGAAGATAGAGGCTTGGCTAAATCACACCGCCCGTACTGAGCACGGTTGGGTCTTGGCGGTAATTATTGAGCGAAGTAGGCATGTAGGTGCTTGCTTTCAGCTCAATAAAAGCGTAGTACCTCTTGGAATGACCCGTAGAAAAAACTTAGCGTATATATGTCCATGTTGAATCTCTTCCTTAACCAATGTGGGATTGGTGTCACATTCCACATTACACTTCCTTTATTTTCACATTTCAAGAGGGTCACTTGGGAGCTTATTTTCTCATTCATTTCTTACTTGATTTGAGCAAATGAATATACTACATTATTCTCCTCACGGAGTAGAATATGAACCCACGAAATATTGTTCAAAATAAAAATCGGGTCCCATCTTAATTTGGGCTCAAAGTCAACCAACAACTCAATCTTTAACACTTAAAAAACTGTTTTGGTCTAACAATTTGAGATCGCCAAACTTTTCTTAGATTCCTTTGTTGTTGGCTATGAGTGCCTTGACCTTGTTTCTTCCTATCTTTTGGGGTTAGCTTTTTCTTGGACCAATGCAATGAATTCTATTTCTTATCTTCTTAGCTATCTTCTGCTTCTAGATTTATTCTCTCATTTTTTTTGAGAAAAAAGTTGATTTTTTTATTTATTTTTTATGTTTGTATGTGTTCAATTGGTGTTTTGTTATAAGCTTTCTCTTAACGTTGGTGGGCCCCCTTTTTAGTACGTCTTGTCCTAAATCTACATGGTAGAAGGAGGAGCGGAGGAGCAATTCAATGGTAGGGAGGAGGGCTACCATCTATTTATGGTGCAACGTGTCTTTTTCATTCCATTGTTATTCTACTACCTTCAAGTGGTTTCCTAGGTTCACACATTTGTCTTGTTTCAATAAGAATCGAGCTTTTGTTCTCATAGAGATTCTAACCTGTTTCATTTCATATGTCTCGTTTAATCCTTAATTATTGAGTTAGGCCTTATTTGCATATCTTTAATCATTTTATAGTTATTGAAGAAGACAAATGACTATCTTTAATCAACTCTCTACATAATTGAATTATAGGCTATTCTGCTACTGGACCTAGAGTAGTTAAATTACTTCTAAACATCTCCAAAAAGTCTACAACTAGCTTTGGTTCCAGTTTGACTTGAACTCTTTTCTGGATGGACCAAGTCGTGAGCTTAATTTTAGGGTTGATTCGACTCGCAGGCTTGTAGGCCTGTTGCTTGAAAAAAAATATTTTTTATTTAAAGTGTATTCATATTTTAAATTAAAAGTATAATTCAAAAAATCTTTTAAAATAGAAAATACCTATTTTGAAATTTTCATTCATTAATGTTGAAAATAAATTATAAAGATAATTGATACATACCAGATAAACAATTCTGACGGAATATATGAAAGATCTTGTTTGCTTCTTGGTCGAGATATTGACCATTACATAAATAGATACCGCTCCTTTCTAAATCTAAAGTTCTTCTTTGTTTAGTAGAGATTTGAGTCTGATGCTTTTCTTGTCTTCTTTTTTTTTTTTTTGAAGATGATTAAATGTTTTTGTACATCTTTCTTCTTCTTTTGTTACTTCTGATTAACTTCCATTTCTTGCAATTTTAGAATCAAAATTGAGTTGGGTCATGGATCATGGGTCATGGATCCATTTGGGCGACCAAACTGCAAATCTAACATCTCCCACTCGCACCAAAATGGGATCCCATGCTCTCTCTTAATATCATATAGAGACATCATCTCTTATACTCTGCCAATTCCTTTACAAGAAAAATGATCGTGTGACAGCATACTTCAGAGCTCTTTTCTATACATGCAGTGGAATATATAGCTTCTCGACAAACAAAAAGATCATGAGTAGACTTAAGTATGCGTACCTGAATATTTTATCACATTAATCTCAAATGATCTCAACCTTATATATCATATATCGTATTCTGATTATAGACACTCTATAATTGGTATACCGATGAATACAAACAAAATGTGATCGTTTAATGATCTTTCTCTTTTCATAAATCTCTGCTTTAATTTAATTTGCTTTTCATTAATTACCCCGGTTAAATTTGAATCTCGTAGTCCTTTGGTAACACTTTCTAAAATGTAAGTATTAAAATTAAATCTTAAAATAGAATAGAGTCATAAGGGTATAAATATAAGGCTCTTATTCCTTAAAGGTCTCACACATCAAAGCTGAGATCTGAGCTTTGATTACCTATATTAGTCATAATTTGCACACATGGTATGAAACACGTGCTACGGTATTTTCTCCTTTCCCATGGAGTGTATGTCTTTATGTAATGTATTAATCAGTACAGATAATCGTTCGAGACATTCTTAATGTCTAACTTGATTCTCTTGTCTACTTTTTTTATGTTCATTACAGAACTCAAATGTCGGCAACATAGGCAGATAAAGTGAAAATTTTTATTATTAAGATTCACTTACAATCTTTAATAAGATCTCGTCTTGTTTGTTAACAAGCGACATTCATATTTTAAGCAGCTCTCGATTATCACTTAGATAATAGAAAGCAACATTGTCATCTCTAATTAATACAAAAATTAATGAGCGATTACTCGTGTGAGAGGCTAATCTCTTTATAAGTAAACATACTTTCAGTAAATCGAAGTGAATAAAAAATTAAACACTCACACACATAATGTGTGAGCTTATATGAACATATTTATTATTTGAACATTAATACAACATGAACATTGTTGGGAAACATTACAATAAGTATATCATATTCTACGCAATCCTTGATTTCCACATGCTTTATAAATATATCTCGAATTGGTTTTCACGGATGCGCAACCATTTCACGCGTAGGGATATACTTCATGTTCACCTTCTTATTGTCTTGACCATGTCTTTTACAAAGTTATACTTTATATCTATGTGTTTGGTTTTGCCATGATACTTAGGGTCCTTTGTGTATGCTATTGCCGCTTGACTATCACAGTTCACTAAGACTGAATCAGCACTATTAGCATTTAAACCCAAGTGATCAAAAAAACTTTTGAGCCCTGATAGCTAGTATGCTGCGTGGAAAAAGCTCTGAGTTCAGCTTCCATTGTGGAGCTGAGGCTATGCGGGACCTTCTTACTACTCCATGATATAGCCATTGTTGAGTAAGAAGATGTATTACCCGAGAGGTGAACTTTCTCTCATCACAGTCTCCTCCCAATCGACATCGGTGTAGCCTTTCATTTTGCGAGATCATTTCGCCGTAACCTGATGAATAAGTAGCAGTTCCTTTTAAGGTACCTTAGTATCCCCCTTTCGCACTTTCCAATGTCTGCTGGTCTGGAGTTTGGGCGATATCGGCTTACCATGCCAACAGCAAAACAAATATCAGGTCTTGTACACATCATGGCATACATCAGACTTCCAAGCAGCACTTATGAGACTTTTCTCATATACTCTTCTTTATTGTGGAGTTTTAGGACACATTCTTCGGCTAAGACCTTCACCTTTAGCAATTGGAGTATCGATGGGTTTGGAATGCTGCATTTGGAATCGTTCAAGGATCTTATTGATGTACGACTCTTGTGACAGAGACAATAATTTCTTTGAACGATCTCTGGAGATCTTAGCTCAAGAATATAAGCAGCTTCACCCATATCTTTCATCTCGAAATTGGATGATAACCATCCTTTAATTTCATTGATATACTCCTTGCTATTACCGGCCTATAGTATATCATCAACATATAATGACTTATAATTATAAGCTTGTCCATGAATAACATATATACACAATGATCTTCGTGAATCATAATAAAACCATTTAATATGATCGTATTATGGAAAGCGAATATACCATTGTCTTGAAATTGCTTTGGTATATATGGACGAAAGTCTGAGCTTTATTTTCTTGAGCCGTTAAACCTACCCGTTTGCTTTGCATGTAGATTTCCTCTTCTAAATCACCATTTAGAAATGCGTTGTCTTTACATCCATTTGATGTAATTCAAGATCCATACTTGCTACGATAGCTAGTATCAAACGAATTGAGGTGAATCTTACAACAGGAGAAAAAGTTTCCTCATAATCTATTCCTTCTTGTTGTGTGTAACTTCTTCGCTACTAGTCTGTATATATTTATCGAATTGTGCCATCGATATACGCTATTTTGAGAACCCATTTATTTCCCAATGGCCTTCGTCCTTTCGGAAGATCGACAAGTTCCCCCAAACTTGATTTGATCATAGACTCATTTCTTCCTCCATTGCTTTTGTCGATTTTTTTTTTTTTTTCCTTATCAAGGCGAGAGAGCCTGCAGCGACATTCCTTGGCTCATCTTTATCTTCGTGTAATGGCTACAAATGCTTACCACCTCAATGTCAAACGACGACGAGGAATGCCTTGTCTACCACTAAATCGCAATTTAGGTTACGGAAGAGCGATTCCTCTATTATCCTCGAAATTTCTCCCCTACTTGGACCGGGATCATTAGTTGTTTAGTACTCCCGTTTGGATTACTTCTATTTGATCAAGATCATTATCATTAAGCACTTGGAGTTGGAAACATATTTCTAAATGCTCCCATTCAAATGAAGTGAGTCTTGATCACCAAATCCATGGTCTCATAGAAAATGAGTCTTTATTGATATCACCTTGTTGAGAAAATCATTCTCTAAGAATGTGACATCTCGTGATTGAATTCTATGAGACTCATTATTATGTTCACCTATAAACACATACTTTGAATGTTAAAGTATCTTATAAAGATACATTTCTTTCTCGAACCTAGTTTACCATGTGAGTGCGAGGTATTAGAACATAAGGCACATCCCAGGTCTTAAAACACTTAGGTCAGGTTTTCTTTTGTCCATAACTCATATGGAGTAGTGGGAACTGATTTGCTAGGCACACGGTTAAGGATAAATGTGGCAGTTAATAGTGCATCACCCCAAAAGTGATCGCATACCCCACCAGCCATCATAGACCTAAATCCATTTCAAGGAGCGTTCTATTTCTTCTTTCCGTAACACCATTTTGTTGTGGAGTCCTTGGAATAGTCAACTGATGCTGAATTCTTTTTCATCACATAAATGTTTAAACCGATCGTATTAAATATTCACGACTTCGATCTGCTCTAATGCTTTATTTTTCATTCCACTGATTCTCAACTAAGCTCATAGGCTTTGAAGCAACTTATTGCCTCGATGATATGATTCTATCAATAAGATAATACCGTTTGGTATAATCATCTCAGAATGTGATGGAAATAATAGTTCTATGCCTTGTTTCTCACATTCATTGGACCATGTCGGAATGGACCAATCTTGCAAAGGGAAGTCTGCTCGTTCCTTTACTCAAATGGTTTTCTCTCGGTACTTTTACCAAATTATATAAAGGCTCACAAGTAAACAGATCTTTACATTTTGTCATAATTAGCAAGAGTCTCAGGTTTAACTAGCGCCTATCTATTCGATTAATTATGGCCAAGTCGAAAGATGCCATAAATTCACATCTATCTCAGAATTATGTGAAGACGTTATCATAGAATAACTCAAATTACATTCATAATAATCAAGATCCATGACAATAAACCATTCAATACATAAACTTATCCATAATGAGAAGTTCAGACAATTCAATATTGTTCTTAGCAAGATACATATTAAAACCCAGTTTTAACGTAACCAACACCTAAATTAAATTTCTGCAAATCTCATGAGCATGAGAGAACATCATGCACAAGAAAGTCTACCACCGGCAAGACTACACCAGTATGCCATTCCTGAACTGCAATCCTTAGTATTGTTGCTCACATAGATCCACTTTGCTCCATGTGGTACTACCAAATCCCACGAAGGTCTCTATCCTTGCATGGTCCTGGTCGCTCAGCCTAATCCAAAGGATATGTATCAAGAAAATAGAACTGCACGCGAAGTTCACTAACTTTAGTATAGCCAAATACCTTCCTCGAGGTTCGTGGCAACTGCAAATGCCCTTTGATATTACAATTGAAGCACTTGATCTTGGCCATGTTTTTTCTTCTTGAAAGAACGTTTTCCTTTTCCTGTATGGTTTCATTGCCATGTTTCTTGTTAAAATGGAGCTTTCTTCTTGTTTTTGTCTTGGAACCCACCTTGGACATTTCACGCTTTCAGCTCCATGTTTTTTCTTGAGCTAGATTCAGCCATATACAATATTTAGACAAGGTTTGGAAGATCTAATTCTTCTTCTTCTAGTTAAGATGGCGCACTACATCATCCAAAGCGTTCGGATATTTTCGTCAGGTCAAATGTATCTTCATATGCTCCCAAGACTGAGGCAAGGGAGCGACTACACTGACTGCTTCGTCAGTTTCAATAACACATGATCTCATATCTTTAACTCACAAATCATATTTGACATCTCACGAAATGCTTTTT
The DNA here is from genome assembly GCA_016808115.1 of Tetrastigma voinierianum. Taxonomy (NCBI): domain Eukaryota; kingdom Viridiplantae; phylum Streptophyta; class Magnoliopsida; order Vitales; family Vitaceae; genus Tetrastigma; species Tetrastigma voinierianum. Next base: position 112,226 of record JAEQBH010004463.1, read on the forward strand.
CATCAGATGATCTCGATTTCTTTGTTGGTGTCAAATTTGATCGTGAGTGATCCGAAGCTCGTTACCGATGTAGCACCAAACTTATTTTTAAAGCTTTAATTACATGTCCATTGCCAAGTCATAACTTCTGACCTCTGATGATATCATTTTTCCATACCACGAAAGCAACGTTATGCGCAGCTAGAGAATTTTCGCCTGTGCTCTCCATAAGCCTCCCTGGCCCCTTTTATGTCAATGACTCCCCGCCTCGTGCTCATCCAGCATAACAGTACCTCAAGAGCTTCTTGCTCTTCCAGCACATATTGAATCTTCATGCTCCAAATTTCATAATTATCACCATTTAGCTTTTCACCTTGTTAAGCTCGACAATGTTTTGGAGGCGTAAGACATTATGTTTGTGTTTGACGGTTCTATGGTAAGACATAAATCGCATGTTATTAATGTTTTATCCATACACATATATCTGTTTAGTATCTAATTATCCAGATTAGAAATAACTCACATGTAGGTTTTAGAATCAAAAGGTCACTAATGCCCAATCATCCCCAACCCTAATGAGACTATCACTAAGTCAATTAATTAGCAAGGTATACAAGACACTTATCAAAAACGTGTAAATTTCAAGTACACAAAATTATCATAAAATTCAATATAAATCTATAACATTGAAAACAAACTCAAAATTGTTAGAAATAAATTGAAATTTTATATGATATATATAAAATATCAAACAACTACAAGTTAATGAAATATTAAACATCCATAATATTTACAAACGTCTGAACTTAACTGGAAGTGAGCTAATGAAGCTATTCTTTAGTTCTCTAGGAAACTTAATCTTAGGCTTATTCTTTCTACCAGGAAGATTATGAGGAATTTTTAAGGTAGTAATTTCGTATCCTAAGTTCCCTTTTCACATTTAGGCTTTTATAGACCAATACAAACTTGTGAACAACAAAGTTGTACTGTTTGTTTCCCTTCATTTTCCTATCTAATAAGAAATCTAGAATGCCTTTTGGTAATCATTGCAAAGATTTCTCAAAACTTTCACTTCATCCAATTCGACTCATCTTTAATTCTCCCGCTCTAAATCAATTCTCTTTGAACTTTTTCATGAAGCTTGATTATAATCTACAACATTTCAAAGTTCCCAAGATCAAGCTGGATTAGGTTGGAGATTTTTGAGCTCTTCAGTCAGCCTAATGACTTCTAATCTTTGCACATAAGTCCGTATGACTCGCGGTGTGCGAATGAGTCTAACCATTATTTTTCTGTATATATACAGAAAAAAAACTCAATTAATTCACCCTAAATAATAATTGCACCAAGAAGGAATCACAAAAATAATGTCCAACTAACCAATTGTAAATTATATAATTTAATTTAAATGAACTATTAGTATATTATTTTGGTCACTTATTTTGATAAAATAATACTTAATTCAGGTTGTAAAAAAATGAAATGGATACATTTATCCAAAATTAAAATTATATGATTTTAAATAAAGTGAATGGGTATAATTTTATTGGGTATAATTCGTGTGTAAGGAGGGTAAAATGAATGGACTCCTCTTAATCGTCTCAGTAAGTCCCCTCGGCTTAATCCGCAGAGATAAAGTGGCCCAAGAATGGGTATACTTCGCTTGGATGCCTAGTTTGGTCGAGACATGTGTGGAGCTTAAGGCTTCCACCGAGTCTTTGTGGCCTATTTCAAGTATTCACTAGCCCATCATTAACTGAATCCGGCTTACACTTTAAATAAAACCGTTTGTAGTTTAAATTGCTTCCCAGAATTTAAAACTGCTTTCGCTTAAATAAAACCGTCTCATTTAAATTAAATAAAAACTGCCAGGTTTAAATTTAAAACTCCGTCGCTTAAATAAAACCGCTGTAGTTTAAATTTAAACCTGTCAGCTTTAAATAATAAAAAAATCAGCTCCTGCTAAGGCACTCCACCCTCGGTGGACCCTAACTCAATTTTTTTAAATATTTAGTGAAACTACAGAAATATGCTTTTACCAAATGCGTAAACTAAAACTACATTTTCTATATTCCAATCTCTCCATACTGTAAAGAATATACTAAGAATATACATTTCTTTATTCTCCCCATGATCTCTATATACCAGAATGTCAACATGTAGATAATTATAAGAGATGCGCGAATGCGGATGAAATGAAAATATACAGCCCAAGTGATGATAAAAATTCCTCCGCATGAAAAAATATTCCTCTCGTTTTTTATTTATTGATATTTATCGGGATATTATAACTCATCATCACAATTTAATGTCGCATGTGAATTAAATAAAAACACAAGCATTCATAAATTCATGGAATCGAGAATCTCTCGACAATCATTCGACAATTCCATCATTAGAACACATCCAAACTTAAATACCATCACCAAAGCAAACATGAAGGCTCTGATACCAATGTTGAAAATAAATTATAAAGATAATTGATACATACCAGATAAACAATTACAACGGAATATGAAGATCTTGTTTGTTTGACTCGGCGATGAATGACCATTACATAAACGAATGCCACTCATTTTCACACCCAAAGTTCTTCTTTTGTTTGGTAGAGATTTGAGAGTGCAAGGTTTTTTCTGTCTTTTTTTTTTTTTTTTGAGAAGATGATTCTCGTAATTTGTACATCTTTTCTTCTTTCTTTATTAACTGCAAGCAATTTCATTTAACTGGGCAATTTAATTAAAATTGAGTTGGGTCATGGATCATGGGTCATGGATCCATTTTGAGCGACCCAACTCTAAAATCCAACAATTAAATATATGATTATATTTGAAAATGTAGGAAAAGCTTATGTCAATACAAAATAAGTATTTTTTGTTGACACTACTTATTTGTCTATCATCTTACTAATTTCCAACTAGGTTGACACCTAGATAGTTTTAAAAATTCTATGTTAGCGCATTTTTACTTGTCGAATAGAATCATCCATTCTCTCATAAGCTATTTCCAATTTTTCAAAACATATTTTCGCTTCAATAACATTGAGTGCTAAATTGCATCATTTTTATTGACTATCATCCATATTTAAAAATTTGAAAAAGCAACTTTTAATACAACTATACTGAGCATTAATCATACATAATAAGTAATAATAGAAAACAAGAGATATTTAAGTTGTCGTGATTTCTATCAAACTAAAATATCAAATCTTCATGAACTTCAAATATAAATTGTATGAATTTATCTCAATTTGATGTATTATTCAAATAACTAGTTATTGTTTTTTTTTTTTTTTTACTTTTTAACATTCTAAAACTCCTTCAGAAAAATGTGAGAAGCTTGTAAGTATAAATGATGATTTAATAGAATAAATATCATTTCCATTTTTTTCTTTGTAATAATTAGATAAATTATATAATAATGAAATTCATTTTTTTCTTTATTCATTAAAATAAATAATTTTTTTATCATTCCAACTAATCTTGAAATTTCAATATAGGGTTCACAATTATGGAAAGCTTGTCCGTTATGCATTTGAAAGAAAAACTTAAGAGAATGCAAGCCTAGTTGTAGAGCCCCCAGATGGCTGCCACTTGGCAGCCATCAAAAAGGGTGTTTTTTTTTTTATCTTTAGTATAAAAGGAGTAAACTTTTAGGGTTTAAAAGAGGCTAGGGGTTTAGTGGATATGGGCTTTTTGGGGATTTGGGGTTTCTTGGGGAGGGAGGCATTGATCTAAGTGAGGGATCTTTAATTTTTCTAGGGGGAAAGAGTCATCGGTTTTTCTGGGAAGAACACTGGAAAAAGCAGAAAGATAGGAAAGATGACCATTTTTGGGAGAGAGGGGGGAGAGTCAAGTTTGAGAGAGTACCACTAACAAGCAGGGCAGCAAGAGTGAAGAAAGATTTACACTTCAGATATGAAAACCCAAAATATTACATACAACAGTGAGGCCTTTATAAGCTAAGCTTATACAAACCTAAAGATGGAAAAATACAAATTACCATACATAATAAATCTAACTTGCCATATATACACAGGATGATCCTCCTCAAACTCATGGTAGATTTAAGAGAAACCATTATGAGTTTGAACAAAAGCTCAAAAGCTCCTAGAGGAAGTGGTCAGAAGATATCACTAATCGGGATCCCGGTATAAAAACAGATCAAGCCACTGAAGGCATTCTCAGTTGCATGACGACGAATGAAGTGACAATCAATCCCATAATATATTTAGTAATGTCATGGAAGACATCATTATGAGCAATTTGAATAGCAATTCGATTATCACAGCAGTTTAGCTATAGTGAGAACATTTAACACCAAGATCCCGTGAGTAACCAACGAACCAACAAGTCTGCTCAGAGCCGCAAGGTTTCTATTCCCGCTGTCTCCGAACGAAAATCATCATTTGTTTCTTGCTTCTCCAAGAGATAAGAGAATCACCCAGAAGAAAACAATATCCTATAGTAGATCGACGATTAGTGGGATCACCTGCCTAATCTACATCTGAATATGCCTAAAGAGTTAATGAAGAATGGGAAGAAAAATGAAGACCATCAAATATGGTGCCTTCTCGGGTATATCAAGAATCCCTTTGAACAACAAACATAATGAGGAGATCTAGGGGCATCCATAAACTGACTGACTACATGAACTGCATAGGAAATATCAGGGCGAGTAATAGTGAGATAGATTAGACTCTCAACAAGCTGTCTGTAGAGAGTAACATCAGATAGTGATTCACCATCATGAGAATTGAGGCGACAATTATACTCAATAGGTGTGTCGATGATCTTGCTCGAGATCGTAAGTATACTTGGCCTGAGTAAGATAATAATCATCTGCAAAAGAAGAAACTTCTAGACCAAGAAAGTAATTAAGAGGGCCAAGATCTTTCATTTCAAATTGACGACCAAGAAAGTGCTTTAGATCCTAAATACCCCAGATATCTATCATCTTAATAATCATATCATCGATTACATAAGAGGATACAGTAATAACACACCGCATCGTCTCTGTAAAAGTTGTATCAAAAGAACTGCCTAAAAAACCATGCTGAGAGATAGTAGAATTGAACTTTGTAACCCATGCTCGAGGAGCTTGTTTAAGACCATAAAGTGCCTGCCGTAGTCGACATACTCTGTGAGGGAACCCCGGAGGTTGAGAGTAACCAGGAGAAAGCTTCATATAGACTTCCTTTGAGAGTTCACCATTAAGAAAAACATTTTTGACATCCATCTGAAAGAGTAGTCATTTGTAGTCGTAAAGCTTGTGATAAAGTCTCTGTGAGTTAGATATAGTTAAAGTCTATGCAAATCTGATCTACTGTATCTTAGAGTAAATAAGGGTGCAAAGAGCCGCATAGCGATCAACAATGTCATCGATCGAGTCTTGATCTTATAAACCCATTTACAGCCAATAGTGGATTTTCCCCAGAGGAGATCAGCCGGATCCCATGTTCTAGTCTTATGCGGTGCCTTCAAACTCTTCTTTCACCAAAACTATGCCATAAAGGGTTGAAGAGAGCTGGCGAAAGTAGAGTTCTAAGGAGAGAGGCAAGAGCAGAAAAGCAATGAAAGTCATGAAGGTGAGAAGGAAGAGTAGTTACCCGATGGGAACGACGAAGTGCATGAGAGTCAGAAGGACCAGTAGGATCCATAGTTGGGGCAGTATTAATGGGCACGTCGATGATCGGTGCGGGAAGCTCATTAGATGCATGAGAAGGAACATCAGTAATAGAAGGAGAAGACTCAGACAAAGAGGTAGGAGACTCTCGGGAAAAGATTGGGGAGAGGATCGATGGGAATAGGGAAAGCAAAGAACATGAGGTAGTTGGTAAAACATTTGTGGTCCCACAGGCCACTTGCCAAGAAACCTACGAGAGCGTTTGCTAATAGGATCTAACCACACATAACCTTTTTACCAATTCCATACCGAAAACAACAAAAAGCGAGAGCGAGGCCCGAAGTTTGTTTCTTTCATGATCTTGAAGAAGAACAAAGCAGACACATCAAGACTCACAAGTAAGTCATAGGAGGGAGAATAACCAAACAACCAGAGATCATAGGAGTTTGATTCGAATAATGGGAGAAGGGCGTCGATTGATGGTGTAGTAATGATGAGTAGCTTCCCCCGAGGCGAGAAGGAGTAGAAGAGACAATAGTAAATGCTTACGAACTTAAACATCAAGAATATGACGAGAAGTTTAAACTCCTTCTGCCATTTCTTTGAGAAGTATAGCCTGAGATGAATGAGAAAAGTACCCAGTGATGTAGAATAGAGAAATTCATGAGCTTTATATTAAGCTTAGGCGATAATAGATTTAAGAAAACTTTAATAGGTTTAGAAAGCGTGTTTCAATCATTTTAGTAAAGGCATGATATATTTTGATAAAGTTCGAGAATGATTTTTGAAGAAATTAAAATCCAGTATATCGGAAAAATCATCCGTAAAAATAATAAAAGTAATGTAACCTACTGGGAGTAGAAATGGGAGAGGGGCCACATACATCGAATGAATAAGATCAAAAGAAGAAAGAGCATGAGAAACCTTTGTTATTAAATGGTAAAGCGGCTTGTTTACCCAAATTAAGCCAGGCATACAATCAAAACTCTTATTTGAAACCGAACCGGACAAACCTCGAGAAACTAGTTGTTTAACCCTAGAGACAGATGCATGATCAAGGTGAGAATGCCATAAAGAAAGAAAAGAAGTGCTCTGTCTTGAGACGACAGAAGCAGAGAGACAAGAGGACGGTAAATGAAGAAAGATGAGCTTAAATAACTTTCCGACCTAACGGGCGGTCCCAACGATCTGTCACGTGCGAATCTGCCGGCCACGGTGGGAAAAAGGTTAGAGAAAAACCAAGTTTAAGTAGGTTGCCCTGATAGAAAGAAGATTATGAGTGAGTTTGGGAATGCGTATCATTTAAACAAATCAGAACTGGGTAATAGGGCTTATTACCAAGATAAGAGACATGCATAGGAGAACCATTTAAAGTATATATGGTAGGGAGAGAAGTAGAAGTGTGTGAGTACAACATCAGAGAAGAAGTCGTATGATTCTGTGGCCCGGAGAATCGAAGCCGCGTGGAGAAGTATGATATAGTAGAAAGAAGCGTGTTGGATGCATTGGAAGATGGAAGATGGAAGATGGAAGATGAACTTGATTAACCATATCTGTAGATGCTATACGAGAGAGATGAGCGGGACCAGGACGGAATGGGAGTCCATAGTTGAAATTCAAGGCTGAATTGACGCGGCCGGTGTTACGAAGAATACGTTGGCCAGTGTAACGGAGTTTCAACATAATGACCTTTGTTCTTACGAAATTTGCGGATAGAAGGGCTTCTTATTGTTATGTCGTTTGACATTATTCCCTTTGCCTTTGGAAACATTGGCGGGTGGGCGGCGAGGAAAACAAGAGTAATGATCCTACTATACAATGCAGTAGGCGGAGTCGTAAAGGCAAGTAGTGCAGGATGAAATGGGATTCAGTCACGAAAGGCAGATCTCGTTATCGACAACTTATGAATAGCTTGTGAGAAATTTGTTGGTAAAGGATCTGATGGAGAATATGATTTTTGGTGATTCAAACTCATCACTTGAGCCCCATTAGAAGCGAAATAATCGTCCTTGTTCGGTGAACATAAACCCGATTTAGTGTCGGCGGAGGTGGAGAGGCGGATGGATACGGTGAGTGATCCCCGAATAGATTTCAGTCGTTTGTGATATATAGTAATCCGCTCACACGGTTCACGACCGTCGATAAAGGTCGTGTGTGCGCGAAGTTCGCGTTTCACTCATTTCGGTCCGACATAGCGAGTAACCAAAGTAGTCCCGAGCTTCTTTGGCAATATCCAATGTTGCCCGAACTCATCAGCGATGGATGAAATAGATGTATTACAGCAAGTGATGATATGATGATTACTTTTCCAATCCTCAATCCGAATGGCATAGGCAGAATCAGTTTCTTTGTCCACTTTTTTCACGGAATCAGGATGGTCGTCGAGGCATCGCGCGACTTGGCGCTTTGAGATAACTACGCATGGCTTGAGACCACTGGGAAAAAGTATCTCCATTAAAAATAATATGAATCGGACGAGAAATCTCAACACCTGGCATATCGAAATTCCGAATCAAAAAATAGACAGCAAAAATGGAATCAAGACGCGAAAATAAGTCAAAATGCACCTGGTCAAATTTTCGGTCAATGGCCAACAGTTGCATGCCAAAAATCCACTTATTTGATCATGCTTGATCAAGCTGCGACATCGGCGTAGATCAACGAGCTGATGTGGTGCGATGTGGACACCTTTTTTTTTTTGGGGAGGAGGGAGGAGGAGTGATAACGGTCGAGACCACAGGTCGGATTAAGTGACGTGTGATGACATAAGGTGATGACATAAGCCCACGTGATGCGTATGAGCCGGCGCACGCGCACGTGGATTTAACGCGCCTCGTGCAGCGGCGGGTAATAACAAGCGCGATTTTAAAGCGCTACATGGGCCTTTTCTCGCCAATTGCTGCACACGTGTGATTTCACCCCAACCGAAACGCTAGTCCCTTAGCAGATGCAAAAACAAAAGGAGATGCATGTAGTGATTTTCAAAAGGTTAGGATTCAAAAGGTATATGTACATATAAACGTGCCTTTAAAGCGAAAAATTGACATCAAAGTTGTAGTGATACTGAAAGAACTAGGCCATACAAGAACAATTCTAGGTCAATCTTGGATCCACGATTCTCGGCCAGTTTCCACCTAAGTCTAATGGTTCTTTATATAACCAGTTAAGCCAATAAATTGCAAAAATTTGTCCCTACTGACCTATAGCGACATGGCCTTAAAGCGTTGAACAACCTAGATAAGGATAGTTACGCACTTCTTTCTTTATTCAACTACAACATGGGATGCAATGCTTAAAGTCGACTTCACCAAAGTCCGTTATAGCAGAGTCGACCGACTCCCAGCCAATTAGGTTTAGGGCACCAGAAACGAAGGATCAACGACCACAAACTCTAAAGGCTTCACCCCGGACTTGAATGACTTCGAAAATCAAGCACTTACAAATCGTTAGACTCTACCTATCCACCCATGCTTGAACACTATCCCGATGACTCCCAACCAATTAAGGCTTAGGGCATCGGGTTTCAAAGGCTTTCGCCATACACCCCTCGGACCGTGCTCGGGTTTCAAGGCAAAACTTCACGACTTTATTTTTCTTTTTCTTCTTTTCTTTTCTTTTCCTTTTGCTTTTTCTTTTCTTTTCCTTTTTGGAAGAAAACATTGGTCTTCAGTATGGGTAACACAAACCTAGGTTGCCAACATACCTAAGGCGGCTATGCAAGCGAAAGGAAATAACAGTCAAACCTATTGAAACAATGCGAATTAGGTGTGTGAATTAGCATAAGGGAGAAATTTTCAAGTTGAGCATGCTGGAACTTCAATTGACCAAAAATTTAATTCAAGCATGGAATTTGTTCTAGCATAGAGGTGACAAACCGAGATTCAATTTTCCAACAAAAGCAATTCAATTGTCCAATTGAAGCAATTCAATTGTTCAATTGAAAAAAAGAAAAAAATAAATTAAACATAGTGGAAACTCATGGGACATGCAAAATTTTGTATATATACTCATGAATAGCTTTTGATATAGCCAAAATAACAATACATGATAAAAGCTAAACACAAAGTATCCACTTTTGCCTACTATGGCTAATACATAAATCTAATCAAAGTGAAGTGACGAGTTGATAAAGTGGTAACTATACAAAAAATGTAAAAGAAACCTAACCACCTCCTCTTGTGGTGGTGGTGGTGAGTGAGCTTTGAAGGCTCTTAACGCTGCGATACAAAACATCCAAATAAATTTGTGTGTGGTGGGCTCCTCTCGATCGGGAACACGGGGAGGCCGGATCGTCATGATCTGGCGAGCATGGTGACAGCCCAGGTCAGCTCGATCTGGGGTACCTAATGTGGCGCTAGTGAGCGGATGGCATCCATCACACCCGGCTATCTCTCTAGAGCTGGCATGGATACTCCGGTGAATGGTGTCTTTGAATAGGATGGGCGGAGTATCGGTGCGTTCTTGATGTAATTACGTGGAGGAGGGGATGAAGGTGATATCGTGAGCCGGACTCGCGTATCTCGGGCTCGAGGCGGTATATCCTTCACGTATGGTGGTGCTCAGCCTCGACCCGGTACCTCCTCTGGTCTGTGGTCGTGGTGGAAGAACCACGGGCATAGTCATCTGCTCGACATGACCGGGCATGGCCCCTCATCTCGATCCACATGAGCTCCTCACGAGGAATCCCATATGCTCGGGGGCAGCGCCGTGTTGGTGGAATGCTCTCTGCTTTCGTACTAGGTTCTTCACCAGCGGACCTTCTCCTCAAAATGTAACTTAAGGAGGTCATCACGGCTCGGTAGACGATATCCCTCGAGATCAGGTATGACCTCGATATGGCTCCTCCATCACGTAATGTTGGGCGGAAATAAGCTCGTCTGAGCCGGATGGTCGATCGGCGGCATATGGCGGGAGCTGCCGCACAAATCTTTGGTCAGCCGGAGTGGTGTCTCGCCGAGTCTTTCGAACCCAAATCTCGAGATGGCGGGTGGAACGATCTCACGTAACCCTGCATTGGCGGTATCGCGAGGCGAAGGCTCTTGAAATATCGGTATCACGGTACTCCATTGGCGATCGCCGATCTTGGCCGAAGCTCGCGCGGTTCTCCGATCCTCTAGGCGTCATCGAGTGGTAAACTTCTGTTACCACTCGTGGGAAGTAATGTTGCCTCGGAGTCATGAAAGGCAATAGCGAATAATCTCGATCAATCATGGACTCGGTATCTAGGATCGACCCTCAAGCGCGAGGCGTCGTGATCGACTCGATGGAGCGATGCGCGATGTCGCACATTCCTGAGAATGAGGTTCCTCTGAGCAATGGCGCCCGAATCCTGGCCGGTGGCGGTGATAAGTCGCCTCGGCGTAGTGTGACTAGTGACGGTGAGGCCAGGAAGGATGTTCGCACAGGCCCGATGCGGGCCCGGCGGAAGGTGGGCCTCCGAGACTCTCCTCTGAGTCACAGGTGATAAGACACGGGGTCCATCTGTGTCGATGGCAACCAGAAATCCACCGAGGCTCCTCCGTACGGCCTCGGGGCCAGACGGTAATGTTGGTGGGCCGGGTTGGGGCCTCCTGCTCGGGTGTGTGAGATCTCTTGACTGGGAATCTGGGACCCACCTCGAGTCTGAACCATATTGAGATCGAAATAAAATCTTGGAAAGAGGCTCGACTTGCCCAATGCGGCCTAAGGCTGCAGCCTCTGCAGATTGAGGCTCTGCAGGTGAGGCGGGGCGAGTGGGTTTCGCATCAACTAAGGAGCTCACTAGCTGCGAACCACGAAGAAATTTGTGAAAACCGGGGCTTTCGTGTCGCGCATTAGTAAACTTCCGATCGGTATTCTTTGGCGGCGAGCTGGCGGAGTCGAGGCAACCATGGCTGCTACTTGTGATTAGCAAAAGCGGGAACCGCGGCGGTACGAAGCTGAAGGCAATGGCACCGTGTGATCGCGGCGGTAAACTCGGAAGTCACGAGGCCGAGAGCTTGGCGAGGAGAAATATGAAGTGACTATTTGGTATCCCCTCCAGTTTATATAGAACCAACATGAAGCGTAGAAGGGTCTTCTGCAAATTTCGCTATTTATGGCAATTTGGCTCAAGCAGAGTACACTACCTGCATTTCAAAATTTTAATTTAATTAATAATATATAAAATAAAATTATTATAAAATTTACTATATGCGTAATTAAAATTTAAAACACAATACTATAATATACAAACTAAATTACCAAAAAGTGAAAACTGCTAAGTTAAAAATTTTCGAAAAAAAAACTGAAATTAACTAAATTAACTAAATTAAGACATAAAGTAAAAATTGTGGGCGCAATTGGGTTTTTGAAAACAGAACCGATTCGATCTCAAGTACTGAGGGTCAAGGAGAATGATCTCCTCAACCCCGTACATTAACTGAAGTGATTCCATTTTGGTAGGTGCCGAAGTTGTTGACTGGTCTGTGATGGCTTTGAATTGAGCAATTGAAGCTGCGATGGGGTGTTGATGGCGGGACCAAGGATTTCTTCATCTCATGGTGATTATCCTATGTTCTTGGACATTTGCTTTCACACTGCGATAATTAGAAACACTTCATTTGTTCTTTGATTTTTCATTTTCTAGCAGCTCATGTTTGTTGTTCAAATGAAAAATGTTCAACTCAGGTCATGTTACCAAGAGTGAGTTGCATGACTCGGTCAGGTAATTTATTATTGCATTGGTTGTGAAAGCGAAAATGGTCTTCCTAAGATGATTGGTACATGATTGGGTTCACTTGCAATTGAAACCGGTGTCAAACACCACAAAATCTTGGATAGTAGAGAATTTGTCTATCTTCACTAAGACATCCTCAACTGTCCCTTAGAGATTTTCAGCGATCTATCGGCCCAGTGATAGTGTGATGTTGGTAGGTTAGGATTCACACAAACCCTAATGCAGTATGCGAATACGGCATTAGATTCTGCTTGGCTCCTAAATCAAACGTGACATCTATATGCAATTCCCACCAATATTATTTGTGTAGGAGATCTGGATCCTTGTATTTGTGAGAATTATTGCTTTGGATTATAGCTTCTTGACTTGCTCGTGAGAAATGCCATATTCTCAATGCCTAATCCCTTCTTAATTGTGCAAAGTCCTTTCAAAATTTTGCATAAGCGGGGACATTTGATTATGTCAAAGAATTATGTTAACATCGCCCTTGTAAGACCTCTAAAAATGCACCTTTCTTCTTACTCTAAGTGCTGGTAGATGGAGGTGGTATGCGGTATTTCATTGAATCCTCCTTTAGGAGAATGCTGCTCAGATTGCAATTCTTCTCTACTTTAGGTTCTTCAACGGGTTTTGGCATGGGTTGATCAACCTCTTTTCCACTCCCTCAGAGTATTATGGCCTTAGCTTCATCCGTTCAGTTGTTGGATGAGCCAGGCTCATGGATTCAACAGGATTTGAAGTGTTTGAGAGGAAACCTCCCTCTTTCTTGTCACCTCTGTAACTGGTGATCTTAGTGATTGAATCATGGGTTATCAATTTCTGGATTGAGTTGCTCTCAAGCCATCCCATTCTCTTATTCGGTGTACTTTCTCGAGTGTCAATCCTTTGTGCCAGGTTGCACATTGATTCCTTTGTTCCTCCAACAAAGTTCCTACCTTACTCAAATTCAATATGGCTTGTTCTCTTTGGAGAGAGGATGATGGTTGTTGTGGCGTAAGGGGGAACCAGGGTTTGGCACAGGAGCCCCATAAGCGGGGGGTTGGGTCTCCATGAGAGTTGGGGTGATTCCTCAATTGGAATTGTAGGTATTACCATATGGAGCATTGGATTGTTGTGGCTTGTATTGACCCTCGGTGTTTGCACATTCACGACATCAAATCTTCAACTACTTGAGGGCCACATAGGACATGAAATCTCTTGGGTGCAGGATTGAAAATTGGTGCAAGGATTGAGATCTGTCTTGGATTTTGATCATGCATGCACCTCCTTGGAAGCTGTTGCCTTCAGCTCCTCACTATCCTTGCTGAGGTTGAAATCTAGCTCTCATCTCTATTTCTTAAGCGTTACATCCCACCCCTTGGAGTTAGCCGCGGATCTCATCCTTTCAATTCTCTGGGTTAGGCTCATCTGACCCTTGATTTTAACCACGTAATTTAAAATCATGGCTTAGTCCGAATGTACTCAGAAAGTCTCCTCCACATGGTTTCCAAGAGCTGCCTCATGGCGAGACATACCACCATAAAGTAGTTCACCAACATCCAAGTATCAAACCCATGATGTGGGCATGCTTGATGGTTTCAAATCTTTCCCAACCTTTGGTAAATCTCACAATCCTGATGCAAAGGTGTAAATTTGTCTCTTCAAATTGTTGGTCTTATGAGCAACTGAAGAACTTCTTCGAGAGTCTGCTGCGACTCGAGCCCAATTCCTATGGTTCTGAGCCTCAATGAGTTGAGCCATATCTTAGTATGTCCTTTAAAGTCAATGGAAATGCTTCGACTTTATGAATCCCATTGTCCATCATACCTTCCTTAAAGGAGTAGTTACAAACCCCTCCTCAAATCCCTAATATATGAGTGTATGGATTTTCATTTCCATACCATGATAATAATGGGGAGTAGGGTACCAAATAAGGCCTCCATTGCACTTTCATCTTGACGGAGGTATGATGCGGGATGGAGGCAGCGACTCTAGGAGGGTGGATGTGATCCCTCATGGTTCTATAAGCATTTGGATTCATGAAGAGTTCTTTGAGTTGACCCTTCATTGTTCCTCGGGTATGGGATCCATGGTATCGTGTACACTTGACTTCACTAGCTAGGTCAAGTTATTATTACTTATCCTATACAATCTACGATGTGTCTCTATCCCCTTTGTTGCATAAGCTTTGTTACAAATTTAGAGACAACAAAAAGAAGCGACTCTGAGCTTGCAAAAGATGAAAGTTAAATAACAAAAAATTAAAAGCTGGCTAAAAAGCGAGAAAGCAGTCACGATCAACATAAAAGTAATGAAAAGCTATGAGTTCTATTTGAGTGACAAAAGAATTAAAAGGTTACCTTCACTTGATGGTGATCACAAATTTACTTCAACTTACCATTAGTAGTTTGGCACCATCCCGGCAGCAGTGCCGTTTGATTAAGTCGCCTGATCAGGCTGAGCTAAAATCAACAAAATTTATATACACTAAGTTCCTATACTGTGAGTCGAAGCTCTTGCGAGTATAGTGAGTGCAAAATTGAAACAGGATGAGTTTTAAGTCACAAGAGAATGAAATCTGTATGAGTGCAGAAGGTAAAAGGCTTTCTATTTGGACTTTTGGATTTGCTTCAAAAGCGGTGGGAAGTAAGTTTGAAAATTTAGGAATGGTAAAACTGAAAATAAGTTTAGAAAGTTAACTTTGAAAGATTTAGGTCACTAACTTGGTAAGTTAGGACAAACAAGTGTCCTCGGGTTTTATCCTCGCGTTATGACAAGCAACCTATAGTCCCTAGCATAACCGGATCTATGTTTAACTAGCAAACCTAACCCTAAAAACAACTCCTATTTGAGTCAACACGAGGTAGCATGCGGCTATGGCCCTTTTAGGTTTGAAACCTAGCATTAAATGTCATTTGAGGCTCGTAGAATGCATCAGCAGACACAGTGCATCTAGCAATAAATATACCTTTGTATCTAAAAGCTATGGGAAGTATTGGCCAAAATCAACAACATTCAAAGCTATTATTCAACCTAATTTTGAAGATGAGGACCATAAAATGCAGTGCCTGTGACTTTAATTACAAGAGGAATGACATGCATATGCTTACTAAGCTAAGCTTCCTTCACTCTTCAAAGAAAAACAGCCAGCATCTCTTGAGTTGTCATCCTCAGAGGGTGTTTGGTAACCTAGAAAGTAAGGAAAAAGGAGAGAAAGAGAGGAAAATAAAACCCTAACTAAAATACGAGACTTTATTTACAAAAATGAAAACTTACAAATTCTTCTCTCCCCCAATTGTTGCTTCCAAAATTCTCTCTATATTTATTACAAAAAGAGAGGGGTTTATATAGGCCACCTCAATACATGAAAATACCAAAAAGCCTACAAATTTGGCTAAGTTAAAGGACAAAAGTAATACAAATTTGATCGGTTGTGTTAAATACAAAAACATGTGACGATGAATTTACATCAGAGATGAAGAATTTCGCTAGGTATTGAAATCACAAGACATAGCGAAATGAATTCGCTAAGGCAGCAGTTTCGCTATGTGAAATTTATAGCTGTGAAATTTTCGTAATCTTGAAAATCATTAAATTTACTTCAGGAACGATGCCGCCAAAACCACAGTGTCTGAAAATCCTGATTTGGCGAACTTGTAGTACAAAGCTAAACTGCTTGAAAATTTCGTAATCAGTAAAAATTTTAAGCGGGCTTAGCGAAGTGGCTGGTTTCTTGATTTTCCCTTTGCTTTGCCTCTGTCTTCCTCTGCATCAATTTTCTTCACTTTGCCTTGATTTTTCATTGATTCTTGGTGGTTGATATGCGACACTTGAGTTCCAAACTTAGAGTTCATCATATCCGATGAACTTCTAAGTGCATAAAAACACATAAAAGCGACCAACAATACTCTCTAAAATGGCATAAGTGCTACTAAGAAGACTTGAACACTTCAATTGGTATAAATACATGATTAATGCGTAAAAGCACTCCAAAACCCATCTAATATAGGGTTCAAAATTGCACTTTTTAGGCATTAATCAGTTATCTCGACCATTCTACCTCAGGTAACATGGCTTTAGTTTTAGGCTTGCGAGTAAGGAAATAAAGATCAATTGTGGTTTTAAGCCGGAAAAAAAAACAAGTTATGCGGTGACAAGCGGTGGTGTTCGCGGAAAAAAAAGCTATCTGATTGGTATGTGCCTAGACATTGAGCGTGGAAAAAAATCGAGAGAACACATTCGATACTATGAACAAAGATTTGAGACTTTGTATATATGAAAAACCCAAAATATTAAATGTACAATATGGGGTCTTATATAAGCTAACCTAATACAAACTAAAAGATGGGAAAAATATAAAATTACATACATAATAGAAATCCTAACTTGCCATATATAATAATCTAGAAGAAGACTTGATTGAAAGAAGAATATGTAAAACATAGATTTGGAGACCCATAGAGCTTCATTTAGGTACATTGTAGTAGCTCATCTTGGTTTTTTTTTATATTTTTTATTTATCATCATTTATCTTCTTTCATTTATTGTGTTTATGGATCTTCATTTATTGATTGTTAAACTTGAACATCAGAGGCCAATTTATCCATTTTATGATTCTCCCATGGGTTTGTCAAAGATTATCGTTCATTGTTCCTCTTTTGGAAATTGTTTGAACCCACACATCGGCATTTAAGCGCATGGATGAAAAATGAAATGGATTTCGCACCGAATCTTTTTGTTTATATACCTGTATTTGTACAGGTTCATAGAAGGCTGTTAGTGTTATGGAAGAGTTGATTTAGGAGCCGAGTTTGAAATTGATGTCATCACTAAATTAAAATCCATGTAGAGATGCAGGGGAAAATGGCATGAAACCATGACAGTTTTGATATTGATGGAGGTTTATGTGCTGTGTTGAGTAGTTAGCATTATTTCATTTTTATTTGACTCCCATTGCTGAATATTCTCATTTTGGACACTTGTTAATGCAATTAGCATCTTGGGTTGCAGTCTTGCAATTTTTATTTTATTTTTATTATTATATTCTTGGAGATATAACTATGGTAGCATAGCAATAGACTATCAGTAGTGGTGTATATTTTGGGGGTTTTAGCATTTTTGCTGGATATATCTAGCCTCTAGTGGCGACGATGAAGGAATCCGGCTTCTAGCAACGTCATAGAGGTGTTCGGCAAGACAAAGATAAACATCTTTGGTTTTGTAGGCCTATCAAAGCGTTATAGGTGGAGACTCATGTTTGGTGGAGGGACGATCCTGCCAATTCACTCCAACTCATAACTTTTTTTATTTTATTTTTTTATACATGTATGCAAAAGAGGAATTGAGGTCTTGACCTCCCATTTATATAGTGGAATATCTCTACCACTTGATTAAATCTCTTTTTGTGATAAACAATGGCCTCATTAAATAATATTTGAAACTTCCTCCATTTCCTTTAAAATTGATTTTACTAACACTAACTTTCAAATAAGTTTAAATATTATTCATTGTACAAATCCTTTCTTTCAAATATTTCTAACCTGTTTTCCTTATATTTCAATTAGAACTAATTTTTCAAACATTTCTTTTTCTATACTTACTTTCTTTTTTTTAAGCTTTCTTTGTTTTCAAAACTTTTATTATTATTATTTTAGTTATTTAAGAAAATGATTTTTTTTTTAATAACAGTTTCATGGTTCCAATAAAATGGAACTTTATGGATTTGATTCATGGATGAATAAACGGATTTGGGTGGGGTCCTATATCTCATATATCATTTTAATAAATAATTTGACTTTTGAATTATAACCAATTTTTAATTGAATATGAATGATACATTATAAAGCTAGAAAAAATTCTAATTTTTTGAAAAAGGGTAAAATTGTAATTTTAATTATTGAAATTTTCCTAGATCTTGGATGACAAAATGGACTTCACCGTTAGGATAAATCTCGTAATCTAAACTCTGACGTCAATTTAAGTGAATTTTGAAGATGATCGAAATTTCGTGACTTTTCGATGCTGATTAATCGGGTGTCATTATGACGAACACATGAACATGTGATGTATTAAAAGTCACTTATTACATGCCCTTGACCACATGTGCATGATTAGTGAGATGATGGAGATGAATGACTTAGATTAAAGTATGTCAAAAATAAAAACTTAAGAACACAAATGGAATTAAAGTACAGAAAAAGATTTAAGTGAATAAGACAAAGAGCGCTTCATCTTCTCAATTTGAAAAGAAAAGCGTCACGTGGGGTGTAGTTTTCAGATTTTAGAGAAAAAGAGTAACCTGCTAGATTTCCGGCGTTAGTAAACCAGTTCTCTTAAGACGAAGAAAACAAAACATTCTTATGACAATGGCTATCTTGAGCATAGATTTTGTATGGAGTTACGACAACTCAAGAGGTAAGGATCTTTTCTACTTGGTTTATTCTTTGGCTAAGGCTATTTTAATGGATATAGGGATTTGTTGAGACTGAATGACGTATTATGGAATACCGAAATCTTTGAATCAGTGGGAGAAAATCCTAATGTGTGGTGTGAGCGATTAATGCGACCCTAAGTTTCCTTTATTCACGTGATTAATTGTGTGATTTTTGTGTTGTTGGGTGATTCAAATGAATTGCTTAGTTTAATTAGCCATGTGAGCTAATTTTAGTGTTGTGTGTGAATTGAATAATGTAAAATTATGTGAATTAAAATTTTGTTAATATATACATGTAAAAATATAGTAACTTGAATATTTTGAAAATGGCATAATGCATTAGCCTCGTTGGAAGTATTTTTTCAGAAACGATGAGTGTAGTGCATGACACGAAATGAAAGAAGAATTGAAAATGATTGTGAAAATTTCAGGAAAGATTTTACGAAAGAATTGCCTTAGAGAGTGGTCCAACAGTTCATCTCGGAGGCGGACCTATGACTGTTCGGAAAAATTATCCAGCAATTCGCTTTGAGGGTAGTCTAATATATTTACCGAAACTCGGTAGTGTGTTTTCAAGAACAAAAAAATTTTGTTTTGAAAGCGTATTTTCTTTCGCATTGGCTTAGGCATGTGTGAGAGTCGAGTAAGGACTAGAGACATGGGATTAGACATGTAGATATTTAAGTAGATCTTGTTGCTTGAGTGTGATTGATTTGCCATGACATGTGCATAGGTGGGGAGTAACTTTATGTAGAAGTTATCCTCTGGGCATTGCTCACCACAATGAGGATCATTATTTCGAATTACGGGGGTGTACGGAAAGGGCGACTCACTAGAGGCCATGTTTAGAAGAAAGCGGGATTGTGAAGCACGGTATTCATTTTGTATAACATGTATTAAAACTATAAATTTTGATATATGTTTTGGTTAAGAGTAATATAATAACTCTTGAACTATGATTATATAATTGATGTATGTTTTATGAGTATTGATGTATGGGGCCAAGTGGCCATTTTTACTCATATATAGGTCTCATGATATGAGACACAGGTATTCCGTAGGTTGACAGGTTGTCAACGAGACACCCACGGTTGGGCGTCGCGACGAGTATCGAGCTTAGGTATGTCACGAATACCTAGGGCTTGAGGACTTGAGGCTTAGGCCATGGTCATAAGGTGTAATAAAACGGTATAGCTCGATGTTGGATACTAGAGTATAGCTTAGTATCAATAAGTTAGGTATACGATTACCAATGACTTGATGGGAAACAGGTTAGATCATGCATCCTTTGTGCAATTTGATGAATTGTTGTGTGTTGTGTGTTGTGTGAAATTTTGTGCTTAGGTAAATAGCACATAGGAAAAAAAAAAACTGTATTGAAGAAATTTTTCGGGTTTACAATGTAAAGCGAAAAAAAAAAAATGTTGAAGAATTTTTTTTTTTTTTTTTTGAGGTTTCTAGTGTATTAACAAGGAAAAAATAAATAAAATAAATTTAATGGAATTTATTTTGTTCTACGAAGACATGGAAAAAAAAAAAAATATATATATATATATATATATATATATATATATATATATATATATATATATATATATATATATATATATATATATATATATATATATATATATATATATATATATATATATATATATATATTTATTTATTTATTTTTATTTTTTATTTTATTTTGTATGGCACGATGGCTAGAGCGATGAAAAAAAAATGAGTGAAAAAATTTGCGAGAAAGGCGGAGACTAGATGGGCTACGCATTTTCTAAATGCGGAGTCGAGATACAATGGATTGTATCATGGCAAATGAAATTTGAAGAGCGTGGAATAGGAGCCGCGATACTGTTGCAGGAGGCCTGCGACCGCAGTGACATAGGCCATATTGTGTGGAGTGCGCAGGCGTGCGGAAGCCCCAGCTGAAGCCGCGATACAAATGTTATTATCATGGCTAGGGCGACCTTTATTAGCCGCTAATATGAAGCTGATGTCTGTGCCAATAAGCGCCTTGTGACACGACGCGGGGATGCGACAAATACTGACCTTGTGTGGTACTGGCGAGTTCTGAGGGCTTGTGTTGCGATACAAAGTTGTCTCGTGGCCGGAGAGAGACTGCAACCGCAGTATCTGGCGCGACCCGACCTACGACAAGGCCGGTGAGTCTTTGCTACTGTGCAGTAGGGCTCGGCCACGATCTCTTGAGTGCGCGCCCGTGCGACTCGGTCGTGCCGCGACATGGCATTGTAAGGCACAGGGCAATGCACTACGGCACAGGCGCGGTCATGTCTGTGACTTTGGGCCACTGGGTGTGCATTGTGCGCATCGAGCGATTTTGACTCAGTCTGTTGTTTTAGTCCTTTGTTTGAATCCTTGTTCATGAACCTTTGTTCATAGGCACTATTCATGAGGTTTTTAAAAAATAATAAAATGAAAGAAAATAAAATAAAATAAAATAAATAAAAATAAAATATAATAAAATATATATTTTTTTGTTGCGTATGATTTAATAAAAGGAATTATTGTCTTGCATTACCTATGAATGCATTGACATTGCGTATAGAAATTTTTTGGTATGTGAATAGTGTTTCGGGGCTATGTTTACACCTTAGAGATACTACATTAAAACTTAACTTGCCATTTAACATGTGTAGATGGCTAGTCGCGGGAGAGGACGTAGGGGTCGTCCACGAGGTGCTAGCCAAGCACCACCGATGTTCTTGATGGAGGCCTTTCTTTGAGGAATTTGTAGGGATTACTTGATTCTTGCCATTGCCTGCCAATTTAGTCACGGTAGGTAGCCAAGGAGGTCCAAGTAACCTCTAGAGGTTCAGGGCACATCATCCTCCGATATTCACAGGAGGAGGAGATCCGATGGTGGCAGACCATTTGTTCATGCAGGTTAAGAAGGTATTGGAGGCTATGGAGATTGCCTGCGATCTGACCAGGGGTCCGGACTAGTTGCGTTCAGGCTAGAGGTGAGGCTGAAGTGTGGTGGATCTGGGCGAAGACCTTTAGAGATCTAGAGGCAATGACATGGGCAGAGTTCCATGATCCTTTCATGGGCAAGTATTTTCCGAACACTACTCGTCACGTGAAGGCTGGAGTTCTAAATTTGAAGCAAGGGGACTATGACCGTGATGGAGTATGTGGCTAAATTCCACGGAGCCTAGCCCGTTTTCTTTGTGACTCACGTGGCCGCGGACATGGCCAAGAGTCGGGAGATTCGAGAATGGAGCTAAAGGATTGTCCATTCGGTAGGATATAGGACTCTTCTGGAGGCATGGACTCTAAGTTGGGGCGGCCTTGACCATAGAGAGAGAGATCTAGGATGCTCGGAGCACTCGGGATGCGAGTGTTAGTAGCAAGAGGAAGGAGAGTCAGTCTTCTTCTAGTTCGGGAAAGAAGTAGAAGGCTTCTAGTTCACATGAGTTCCAAAGCAGTGGCCATTCGGGCCAAGGACATATAAGGGTTGCCAGTCAGGTTGGGCAGATGGTGTGCTACCATTGCCAGCAACTCGGACATATGAGGAGGGATTGCTCCCAGAGACAGGGATCCTAGGGTTTCGGGGCAGCCACCCCGGTCCGGTCATCGGGGAAGTAGAGACCAGGGAGAGGATATAGTATATTCCTCCACCGAGGCTTGATCTGAGAAATGAAGGAGCAGTGTCGGTTATGGAGCTCCATGGGCACCTCCGTTACGAGACGGGCCCGGAGGCGGGACATGGGCGAGGCGGAGGAAGAGGCCCACAAGTAGGGACGTCGGGGAGTTGGGCGTGTCTAGCCATCACACCACCCGGCTAGGTCAGTGGAATCCAACCAGTCATATAGAGATGCGTTTTGCTATCTCGGCTTATGGGCAAGAGTGTTATTTGAGTTCTGGTCACGTCACATTCATTCATTCTTTGCATCGGTTGTGATGGGGATTGGAGAGCTAGGGTTGAGGCCTTAGAGGCCTTTGTATGAGTTCTCCCCTAGGGATTAGGAGGCGGGATAGAGGGGATGATATGTAGTGGTTCTTGGTTAGAGATCTGGGGATTCTACTCTGATGGATACGAGGTCATGGACATGTCGAGGTTTGATGTCATCCTTGGGATGGATTGGCTAACTGACTTCTGATCGTTATCAATTGTGGCGTAGGAGGGTTACCGCCTACGACTGATACTTCGTGTTGTATTCGGGGGACAAGCATGATATTTTACTTTTAGGCGATTAATGCGAGTCAGTGTCGTAGACGGTTGGCCGGGTTGGCTAAGCCTTACCGGAGGGACGAGGGAACGGACAAATCTACCTCAGTAGTTTGCAAGCATGAGGATGTTTTCCGGATGAGCTACGGGATTGCTCAGTAGGGTTGTAGACTTGATTATGAAGTGCACCACACAGTACTTACTTTGTCTCTATGACTCGAGTATGGATGGCACCGAGTTGAGTGTAGGAACTTAGAGTCCGGCTCACGGGAGCCTGCGGATAAGGGTTCATTAGGCAGAACGCTTCACCATGGGCGCTCCGGTTCTATTTGAAAGAAGAAGGACAGAACCCTTTGACTGTGCATTGACTACGATAGTTGAACAGGGTTACGATCAAGGTGGGTACCCATTAGGATTGATGACTTGTTTGATCGGTTGTGAAGGCCTTCGATTCTCCAAGATAGACCCTTGCTGGTTATCAACTGAGGTTAGAGACAAATATCCTAAGGCGGTGTTCGGAACACGTTATGGGCACTTTGAGTTCTGATGATGCCCCTTTGGATTGTGAATGCACGGTAGCATTCGCCTGGATCATCGCGTAGAAATTGTTCAGCCCTATCTGATCGATTTGTCATAGTCTTCATGGATTGACATTTTGATCTACTCCCGGTCAGTGGAGCATGAGTATCACTTGGGGATTGTTTTACGATTCTTGAGACCATCGGTTATGCATGAAGTTCGATTAAGTGCAAGTTTTGGCTTCGCGAGGTGAGGTTTTAGGATACATGAATCAGTCGGTGTGTCGGTGGGCCCGGAGAAGTCGAGGTTGTGATGGGTTGGGAGAGGCCAGTCGATCTTCGAATCGTAGTTTCTTGGGATTAGTTTGGAGTACTACGGGAATTCATGGGGATTTCTCGATTAGTGGCACCTATGACGCCCTAAAACCCGGGGTGTCTCGTTGACAATCCGTCAACCCGTGGAATGCCTTTGTCTCATATCAAGAGACCCATTCATGAGTAAAAACGGCCACTTGGGCCCATACATAAACACTCACCAAAATACATCAACCAACTATGTCACAATAGCTCAAGAGTTATTACATTACTCTTAATACAAACACATATTAAAATTAAGAATTCTAATACATGTTATACAAAAAAACATCAAAGCCCTGACTCGGCCTTCTTAAGCGCCTCTAAAAACGTGTCTTCTCGAGCAATCCATGTACGATAATGATCACGGGCCGAATTGAGCAATGCCTAGTAGTGAAAATCTCACCATGGGTTACTCCCCACCCTAAGTGCATGCAATGATCAACATAAACACACTCAAGAAAATACATGATCCTACTTGAATGTCTGCATACCTGATCCGATGTCTCTAGTCCTCAGACTCCCTCACGCATGCCTAAGCTAATCAGGAAAACCTCGCTTTTCATTTCTTTCATGCCATGCTCACATCTAATTTTCCTAGGTTGCCGATTGCATAAAATGCATTATGCCATTCAAACCACACATGTCAATATATCATTTACATATAATATTTCGAAAATTGACATACATGCCACATGTTATTTAATTTACATAATAACATCAAAATTAACTCCTTGAGCTGTACAATTCATTTCCAATAAACACACACAATTATATTTTATATAATTCACATCATGTTAACACATTTAATTACATGCATTAACATATTATTCTCACATAATTCAAGTCATTCAATTCAAGCAATATTTTGCTTACAACACACATGAACCATTTAAGCCCAGCGAAATGGCAAGAATTTGTTTTAACGGTCCTAAGCGAGCTTGATGGGTTATCCGTGGGTAGCCCACTCTGGCTTATCAGTTCAACTTTGTGGGAACCCGAAATCCATAGCCATTCGACCTAAAACACCCAAACCATAATTTATTGCATAAATTGTACACAACTCTAAAACAGCCCACTAAAGCTTGTCGAAAAGGGTTCCATATTCCAACAATTTGGTCTGAGTTTTGGGACCGATCAAGCGACCACTCACGGCCTTAAATCAGCAAACCATTAACCACGACTCTTAAAACCCACGAAAATAACGGTGGGAGAAGACCTCTACCTCTTGGGGTTGTCCAAACTCCCCAATGAGTGCCGATGCGTAACCTAGCCCGCGTCATTTCTTTCTTGCATTGGCGAGACGTCAACGATCAGCGGGAAATCTAGAAGTTAGAGCTTCTCTTTGGGAATTAAATCCCCTGTTTGTGTTCGGCACCAAAAAATGGAAAGATGAGATTTGTCTTCTCTTTTAATCCCCTCTCATTCCACATGTCAAGTTAATTGGTTGAGAGGATTTCATATCACTTAATCACCGGCCCCAGATTTTCTACCCAATGGCATCATGCCATGTGTCACATAGACCCCACCATGAACTCAAGTTGGTAGGAACTTTGAGCGACCGTGCTTCTTATTAGCCACTCAAAATGTGCCAAGTGTCCCGTACTATGCTCGTTGCCTCGAAAAACATGCAAATTTCTATTGTCTCGGAATTCGACGAAATTAGACATGGTAGCTAGATTTCGCGAGACGATTCCAACGGTGAAGCCCATTTCATCATCCGAGATCTAGAAATTCAGTTTTGACGAAATTACCATTTTGTGTTTTCGAAAATTAAGATTTTCTCGAGGAGTTTCCGCATTCTCCTGTAAGAATTTAGTCCCGAAATTCCTAGCACCTATACATCCAACCAAGTGCATATGTAACACACAATCACCTTGGTGTGCAAACTCCTAGCCTTTCCAGGGTCACAATCAGCGAAACGACCCCGAGGGTGCGTCGACACAATCCCATGTCATAAATGACGTCCATCACCCAGGAGCGCTGGCGTGTTACTCAGCAATGCAATTTCAATGGGTGTCAAATCTCAGTGGAGTCGACTCATCACCCAACTCTAAGTCTACGTGATAACCATGACCGTGTGTTTTCTCTCTCGGGCAACAAAACTTTTCAACCTATATTGCAAGTCTCTTACATCCACATAGAAATTTCGGATATCTCCACGGGTCTCTTACACCCACACAGAAATTTCAGATATCTCCGCGGGTCTCTTACAACCACACAGAAATTTCAGATATCTCCACGGGTCTCTTACACCCATACAGAAATTTTGGATATCTCCACGGGTCTCTTACACCCACCTGAAATTCGGATATCTCCGGGTCTCCACCCACCTGAAATTAGGTTGTCTCCCCGGTCTCCTCGCACCCACCACAAGGACCTTTGGATACTACTAGCGGTCTCCTTCTGCCTATCAAACTTTTCTTTGGGGATTAACGACCCCCTTACGCTATGACACACATTAATTACTCTTTTATTTCTGGTTTGAACCATGAGTCTTCATTGGACGTAGTCGAATCGCTCAACCCACGCTACCAAGAGTGGTGAATGACCATACGTGCACCCTTTGACTCGTAGCGATGTCACGTGACCCGCACTTCGACTCGATCATTACACCTCGGGAGTCACTATGACGAATCTTGAGATCTGCGCTCATAATCCCGACTGTATCAGTCGAAGCTCTCACCACATCCTAAGGAAAAACATCCACATGGCTTCTCTAAAGGCCTCAACCTCTAAGCCAATATGTCTGAGATGCATTAATGAATGAATATAGTGCATCGATTCAAATCTACTCTAGTCCTTGAGTGCAAAGGTAGAAACATTCTGTCCATATCAGGGCATGCGCATGCTCGACAGTGCCGTAAGG
Organism: Tetrastigma voinierianum; assembly: GCA_016808115.1. Lineage (NCBI taxonomy): Eukaryota > Viridiplantae > Streptophyta > Magnoliopsida > Vitales > Vitaceae > Tetrastigma > Tetrastigma voinierianum. The sequence continues at coordinate 138,872 of JAEQBH010004463.1, forward strand.
ACCTGCGCCTGCTGGGGTTGATCTCGTCTCCTTATGCCCCAAGCTGTCGGCATAAATAACATATCGTCTGCCCTCTTTGGTAGAAGTCAGACACAGCAGGCCTGTACTGACCTGACCCTCTGGCCCATCTGGCCATCGTACTTTGAAGGACCTTGTATAACACCGAATTTGGCGGTTCCTCACGACCCATACTAGGGTGTGGAGGAATGGCCCATATACTCTCTGTTCTGACTAAAGCGGGGCTTGTCTTTGTCCCCGAAAATCCACAGGATCATATCTGGGGAGCAATCCTGAGTCTCACATGCCCAGTTATCGCGAAATAACATATCATCACTTACTGCTTGATAAATGCCCTATCCATACTACAGTCTGAAACTGCGTGTGAAGCGAAGTCTTACCTCTTCCGAACTGAAGAGAATTTGATCCTCCTCTTACTTCTGTACAGCATCAGGGGTGCTTTGAGCATCCTCGATCTCTCTCTCTATGGTCAGGGTCGTCCCTACCCATGGAGTCCATGTTCTATAGGCGAAGTCCTACAATCCTGCCTTGAATGGATAACTTTAGCCCATCCTCAAATCTCTTGACCTTGGCCCGCGTCCGTGTGTAGTCTAGCAAAAAGCGGGCTAGCTCGAGTAATTTGCCACATACTCAATCGCCGTCATGGCCCCTACTTGACTTTGGGAACTCCTGAGCCTTCATACCTCATGATATCAGAGAATACTTGCCCATGAAAGATCCATGGAACTCTTCCAGTCATTGCCTCTGTAAAGATCTCTGAGTCTTTTGATTCATATCTCTTGGGCCTCACCTCTCATTTGGAATACGGCCCGATTACGATCTTGAGTCGCATGGTAATCCATAGCCTCAATACCTTCTCGGCACATAGACAATAGTACTGCCACCATCGGATCTCCTCCCCCTGTGAATGTTGGAGGATGATGTGCCTTGAACGGAGGTTACCGGACCTCTGACTACACCTTAGCACTAAGCTTGTACAGTAAGCGTATTGCAATCCCTCTGACCTGCGACAGGCTGTTTGGTCAAACACGGGTGGTGCCCGGCCCGGTCTGTGCGTCGCATTACTCTCACGTCCTCGCCCTCGACTAGCCATCACACATGTCGAATGGCAGGATTCAGGTTCCAATGCGATATCTACAAGGTGTAAACATAGTCTTGAGACACTATTCACATACCGAAAAATTTCATACCAATGTCCATGCATTCATAGGTAATGTAAGACAATAATTTCATTTTATTAAATCATATTCAACAAAAAATTTATTTTATTTTATTTATTTAAAAAAAATTTATTTTATTTTATTTATTTATTTTTTTAAAAACCTCGTGAATAGTGCTCATGAACAGTGTCCAAAATAGTGACTCGAGCGGTGTCTGAGTCAAAGCTGAGTTAGGTGGGTGCACGCAACGGACCACAATTGCTCACCGCATTTGCGTCGCCTGGTAGCCAGACGTAGCCTTGCGGCTATTTTGTGTCATGAGCCTCCGGCCGTGTCGTGGCCTTCCTCTCGGCGTGTGCAGTGTGCCACACCGCCATGTCGCCGCGGCACTGTATTTGGCGCGTTGTGTTGCGGCCTCACACGCCTTCCCCGTCCGATACAAAATTGTATGGGCACTAGAATCCGCCGATGTGTCGCAGGTGGCGCGGCGTGTCGCGTGTCCACACTAGCCATGTGTTGCGGGCGCTGAAGCGTGTCAGCGGCCCTAGCGTTGTGTCGCGGCCTTGGCGCTCCTATATCGACACAATCGTTTTGTATGTTTCCCTGCGCATGTTGTATCGATTCAAGAGTCGCGACCATGATATAAATATTTGTGGCGCGACTGACCTGGCGACGGCGTCGCGGCGCCGCTACCTTCCTTGCGGCGGCGGTAGTATCGCGGCATGTGCGGCGCCAGCCCAAGCCAGTCTCCCGATACGTGTCCGCGATACTCCTGGCCAGCCGTGGTGTCAAAGCGATCTGTAGTAGCCCATCGACCTCCTTTTTGTTTTTTGTTTTGTTTTTTTTTTCACCCACATTTTTTTTCTTTATTTGTTCACCTACTGAAAGACCTAAAAAAATTATTATTATTATTATTTTTTCATTTTTCATTAGAACCAAAAATGTTATTTTGATATATTTTTTCTGTTTACCTTTTCTTAACTGAAAAAATTTTCTCAACCACCTTTTTTACACACACACAACAGATTTAATTACAAACTCTTATCTGGCTGGAATTTTTCGAGGATTTCTAAACACAATATGTTTTGTTCAAAAGCTGACATGTCCAGAAAATATATTTTTCATTTTTTTCGTTTCAATCTTGGACCGTTTTGAAATTCTCGAACACCTAAGGTTATATTTTCTCGACCCTAGTGTTCAACATTTTTCCTCCTATGCTATTCATCAAGCATACAAATCACACATCACACACAACAATCCATGTTCACACATCATTCATCAAATGCACATAGGATGCATAATCAACAGTTTCATGAGCCACTGGTATTCGTATACAAAACACACCTCTATGACCATGGCCTAAGCCCAGTCCCTCGAAGCCACAGGTACTACGTATACCTAACCTTTGACCACCAATTTGTGACGCCCCCCAAAACACAGGGTGTCTTGTTATAACTTCTCGTTAATATGAAATGCCTTTGTCTCATATCGAGAGCCCGTTCATGAGTAAGCGGTAGCAGGCCCTGCATAACACTCACCCAAACATACATCCAACCAACTATGTCACAATAAACAAAGGTTATTCATGGTACTCCCAATACAAACACATGTTAAATTAGATTCTGTGCATGTTATACCAAAAACATCAAAGCCATAACTTTCGGCTTTCTTAAATCACGACCTCTAAGAAACCAGTCTTCTGGCGATCCTGTACTTTGAAATAGTCGCCAGCCCAGGTGAGCAACACCCGATGCAATCTCCCTGTGGTTACTCTACCTAAGTGCATGCAATGATCAACCTAAACACACTCAAGTAAATACATGATCCTCTTGAATGTCTACATACCAATCCCTTGTCTCGAGTCCTCAGAGCTCCTCACGCATCTTTAAGCCAATGCGAGAAAAACTTCCTTTCATTTCTTTCGTGCATGCGCCATCATTTTCTAGGTTGCCACAGATTGCATATGAAATGCATTATGCCATTTCAAACCACACATGTCAATATATCATTTATATATAACAAAGTGACATATTGCATGTGTTGATTCATAATAACATCAAAATTGGCTCACTTGAATGTTCATTTCGATGGCTTACCAGGTATATTTTTATATAATTCACATCATGTTAACACATTTAATTACATACATTAACATATTATTTCTCACACAATTCCAAGTCATTCGGTCAAGCAATATTTTGCTTACAACACATGAACCATTTTATTGGCCAACTTGGCAAGATTGTTTTTAACGATTACCTAAACGATGGATATCTAGGTAGGCGACCCACTCTGACGTGGTTTCACTTTGTAGAGCAATCCATGGCCATTTGGCCCAACACCCAAACCTGTTGTTGCACTTGAGGTATCACACAACCGTAACGACCCTGGCTTGTCAAAATGGGTTCCATATATTCAATGATTTGGTCCCGCGAGTTTTGGGACGATCAAATAATACTCCGCGACCTCAAAAAGAATCAACTAAACCATTAACCGCGACAACTGGCGAAAATAGCAGAAATGATGGGAAGATCATCTGCTCTTGGAGGTTGTCGAAACTCTCAGCGGTGCCGGGTAGCCCTCTACGATGAACAACTTTGTGGCCACTGGCGATCACGATGGTAGTGGCGAAATCTAGAGAAGTTGGAACTTCTGTCTAGGGTGAAATCACCCTCATGCCGGTTTCAGCACCGAAAATGGAAGATGAAGTTGTCATTTATCTTGTCCACATCTCATTACTGCATGTGAGTTATCGTGATTGAGAGGGATTTCTTGTCCATAATCCGCAGCTTTGATTATCTACCAGTGGCATCATGCCATGTAATCCATGTTGCGCCGAGCTCGTTGATTGACATGCACGACACGTGGCTGCTGACCACTCAAATGTGCCGTGCGTCGCGCCTTAACATTTTCAAGCGATGCAATTGAATTGTCTTCAAATTAGATGAAATTCGACATAGTATTGAATTGCGAACAATTCAGCGGTGAAGCCCATTTCATCATCAGAGATCTGAAAGTTTAATTTTGACCAAAGTACCATTTTGACATTTTTGAAAAATTAGATTTTCTCAGTTTCTGGACTAAGAAGGAGGTCATGTTTGATTGGGATGAAGCGATGCGAGCATTTGAAAGTTGAAGAGGAAGCACTGCTCTATCTTGATAGTCGAGCGAGCGAGGGTACGGAGTGTATTGTGATGCCTCGGTCGGTAGGATGTGTTTTGATGCGGGTTCGGAGGTAGTAACATGGTTCCCCGTCGGTTGAAGAATCGCAATGAATTACCCCACACACGACCTTGTGGGGTGTAGTGTGATCATGCCGATTGGCGCCCTTTGCCTTGAATGGCTTGATTCGAGGTGTACTCATACCATAAGTCTGAAGTATATTTTCATGACGGGACCTCGACATGGCCCAGCGAGATGGATGGGATTCTAGAGTTCACTGCTGCATTACCATCCTAATAAGGCAAATGTAATTGGCTAATCGAATCCACGGGAGCATTGGCTAGTATAGCTTCCGGAATATGGCGGATGCCAAGGCGTAAGGACATTTTAGTCCTCTCTGATCACCGCGACGGCTTCGAGTGCGTTGGGTAGTTTAGTGGCTACGAGTCTTTATTGAAGCGGTGATCGAGTCCCAGGGGCGGGACGGAGATAGTGTCATCGGTTCAGTGCGATTCGGCTGGTGCAATTGGCGAGGTTGGACCGTCACGCGAGATGGTAGTCGCCGGTATAGAGGGCGGGTGGTGGTTCCCAGGTTGGCCGTTGAGAGAGAAGATTCTCGGGGAGTTTCGCGTTGCTGTAGTGCATCGGGTGGCACAGATGTACGGGATCTTCGGTCGCGATTATCTGGAAGGGATGAAGAGATGCGTGAGGACTTTGTTCGACGATGTCTCCGCGTGCCCGGCAAGTTAAAAATTTGACACCCGAAGCAGTGAGCTGCCGACCATTGGAGGTGGCTAAGTGGAAGTGCAGAACCGCGTCCACGATGGATTTGTGACCTACTTGCCGTAGACACGCAAAGGACATGATCTTGGTATGGGTGAAAATGGACCGGCTCATGAAGTGACACATTTTCTAGCCATGCGGATGACCTTGTTGAGAGATTCTGCTTGGGTTGTACATTGAGGAGATAGTTTGGCTACATGGAGTACCGATGCCGCGGGTGTCCGGATAGGGCGGGTTTACTCGCACGAAGTTTCTAAAGCTGGCGGACACCGCGGTACGACCATGAGTACAGCTTTCCACCTGACGGATGGTGGTGAGAGAGGACCATACGGTGTGTTGAAGGGCATCTTTGGGAGCATCGTCTGGATCATAAGGGTAGGCTGGCGAGCATTTGCCCTTGGTCGCTTACCTTAGCGGTTTATCAGCGTGGTGGCACCATATGAGGCATTGCCGTGGGAGGTCATGTAGATCAGATATGTTGGAGCAGGTGGAAGAGCTCAATCGCGGTCACGATCGATTAGAGACACTTAGGAAAGGTGAGCTTTATCTGACGGCGTTCTCGGCTTAGAGTCGGTAGAAGAGCTATCTTGATGTAGGCGTGAGCCCTTAGAGGATTCGAGGGTTGGAGATCACGTCTTCTTGAGTGATGCTAAGAGAGGGAGTGGTTAGGTTCGTGGCGTGGGGAAGATATCGCCTGCAGGGTTTATTGGGCCCTTAGAGACTTCGAGAGGGTAGGCCTCGCGTCTTGGTTAGCTACGCCCGGGATATCTTCAGGTGTCCATGAGGTATTCCACGTCTCCATGCTCTGGAGGTACACTCCAGATCCAGCTCATGTAGTGGATTGGGGAGAGATTGAGGTTGACACGGATGAGACCTTCAAGGAGGGACCAGTGTGCATTATGGATAGTCGGGATCAGGTTTTGCGACGCAAGACCGTGAGGCTAGTGAGGGTGCTATGGCGACACCGTGGAGTGGAGGAGTCAACGTGGGAGCGAGGACATGATGAGGGCCACATATCCCTTCTTGTTTAGAGATGAAGATACGTGGTTTAGTCATTTAATACTTAAATGACTAGTTTACATGTATGGTATAGTGCACGTTGCATATGCATGCGATTTTTTGAACAAAATTCCTTTTAAGGAGGGGAGAATATAAAACATGGGAAAATTATAATTTTCTGAAAAATGGTAAAATTGTAATTTTGATCAAAACCCGAAATTTTTCTAGATCTCGGATGATGAAGCTTGAACTGCCATGGGATGTCTTGCAAATCTGCTACATGAATTTCTTGGTCAGAGACGATCGAATTTCATATTTTCGAGGCAGGGTGTCGGGTGGCGTATGGCTGACTTGTGAAAGACATATGATGTGAAAAAAGTCACCTACTATATGTTCCCATGTGACACATGTTACATGATTAGTGAGATGATGGAGATGAATGACAGGTCAAACGTATGTCCAAAAATCAAAACTTAAGGACCTGAAATGGAATTAGAGTGAAAGATTTAAGTAGACAAGACAAAAACCTTCATCTTCCAATTTGAAAAGCTTGACTACGTGGTGTGGTTTCAGTTTTAGAGAGAGAAAGAGTGACTTATCTCTCTGAATTTTAGGCGTTGGACCATCGGTTCTCTTCGAGCGAAAGCAAAGTTGTTCTATGCGTGAGGGCGTGGGCACTAATTTTGTGGAGTCGACAACTCAAGAGGTAGGGATATTTTCCTCTTGGTTTATTCTTTGGCTAAGAGTCATTTAATGGATTGGATTTGTTGAGGCACGAATGGTAGTGTTATCGGTCTCAAAATCTTTTTGACGGTGAAAATCCTGTGTGTGGTAGTGAGCAGTCTTAGGCCCTAGGGTTTCACTGTTCACGTGATTGGTTGTGTGATTTTTTTGTTGTTGGGTGATTCAAAATGAATTGTTTGGATTGTAATTAGCCAATGTGAGATAATTTTGATGTTATTATTGTGAATTGAATAATGTGAATTAAATTTTGTTAATATATTAGCTTGAATATTTTGGAAATGACATAATGCATTCCATATGCACCGGGGCACCCTAGAATGATAGGTGAGTGCGGCCACGAATGAAAGAGAAAGTGAAAATGGTTGTGAAAGGAAGGAATTTCAAGGAAGATTTTAGAAGAGTGCAGAAATTAGTCCCAGCCAGTTCATCGGAGCGGACCAGCATTCGGAAAAATTATCCGGCCGATTCGCCTCGGTAGTCAGTATATTTACGGCTTCGGTAGTGTGTTTTCAAGAACCAAAAAGCTTTTGTTTTGAAAGCGCATTTGCTCGCATTTGACCCAGGCATGTGTGAAGGAGTGGTGAAGACACCGAGACATGGGATTGGGCATGTAGACATTGGTAGGATCATGTATTTGCTTGAGTGTGATTGTTTACCATGACATGTACCTTGGGTGGGGGTAACCATGTAGGAATTATCACTCTTGGGCATTGCTCACCTGTCGAGGATCATTGACTCGTATGAGGTGTCGGGACGATCCTCCTTGGCGCGTTTTAAGAAAGAAAGCAGTTGTGGCTTTGATATTTATTTATATGCATGCATTAAACTATAAATTTTGATATATGTTGATTTAAAACAATGTAATAACTCTTGAACTACACGGTTATATAGTTGATGTATGTTTGATGAGTATTGATGTATGGGCCCAGTGGCCATTTTGCCTAAATGTATAGGTCATGATATGAGACACGGGTATTCACGGGTTGGCGGGTTGTCAAGAGACACCAGAATTGGTCGTCACATCTATATTATTGTGCCAGACTAAAATGATTTTCACCCCGATGGCGCTCTCAATTCGTAAGCCCGGGTACCATTTTCTCATCTTACTTTGCTTATTTATTTATTTATATGTTTATTCATTTATATATATATATATCTTGTGCATTGTTGTATTGCTATTACTTGTCTTTAATATTCATTGATCGATTAGCCAAAAACCATATTTTCCTTAGTTTGTTTAGTAGATACCTGACTTTAGGAAGCAGAGATGTGTAACATTGCCACTGATAATGCTGATCCTTGGACCCCAGACTGGTTTTTGAGCTTGCGTTTTCTTATAAGGAATCACAGGGTTTTCTTTTATTTTACCACTTTAAAAAAAAAAAAAAAAATGGCGACTCGAGCCGTTTTCTAAAAATGGTTTCAAAAATAAACTAGTCCTCTTCTTTTTAGTTAGGGAAAGCCTTGAAAATAGCAAAAAATACGAGATCCACACTAGTAATCAAAGAGCACTTACTACTTACATCAATAGGTAGCACTAATGAATGGGACCTTGATTAAAACACCTTCGGTTATCAAAAGAATTTGTACGGTAGAGTAGATGATCACAAACAATCAACTTTCCACACACACACACACACACACACACACACACACATATATATATATATATATATATAAAAGCTTGAAAACCCTTTTCAATTAATGTGCACAGAAAAAAATTTGTAGGACTTGGAGCTTTCAAGCATGTAAAGTTTCCTTATCGCTTTATCCACAACCATGCATGGTAATGAGATATCGACATGGTACCGCAACCAACGGTATCTAGGGTCTATATGAACGAAAGTTATACCAAACTTAGAATCAAATCAAAATCATCTCTAAGATAAGAACCCATAATATAGTGTCCGAAAGTTCCATGCTTTTCAGGTGACGGATGAGCAAAACCCCCATAGCATTGAATAGTTTTTTATCTTGACGTACATTGAGAGAGATATATAAATACTCTAACGAAATCCATGAGTTTTCGTCTATAGGTCGCTAGTGAGTCTAGTTGTGGGACATGGTGATGTCGCACCTTTTGTCAGGACACATGTTGCACTTGGACTAGGTGTGAGGTTGCTTTCATTGGATTCTTATTCCCCTATAATCCCTTTTAGGCATCCTTGTCAATTTTCAACTCCTTGTTTGCGATGACCCGAAATTAAATATTTGTGAAATTACGGGATATATCCGATAACGTTTCGAAAATGTCGAAAATGTCGATGGATATTTTGACCAATACTCGATGTCTGGAATTAACAAAAATGCTGAAATTGGGCGGATGAAGATGCGGACGCGAGATAACGATCATCGGAAATGTAACGGGATGTTATTGATATCGGGGACGAAGGGTTGGTTTTGATTTGCGTTGACTTTGAAATCGAAATCTGATAGCAATCGAACTCTTTATTGATGATCTCAATGTTACATGTTGTTGCAGTTCAACGTGTTCCATTTAACTGTTGTTAACAACGGCATAAATAAATAACATTCATGCATTTTCTTTGAATGCTGAGATGATGAAATCAGATCTGAAACAAGAGTTTAAATCAAGATCCCAGACGGATAGATGAGATTCAACAAAGTATTAATGGGAGAAGTGTAGTGATGATCATTCTTTGTTGACAAGAGAAAATCAAAAATGTCAAAAAGAAGAAGATGTGGGTATGACTAGTTTAGATGAGAGTATTCTCTAAAGATAAGATGATGTTGTTTAACAACTTGAAGAAGTTTCTTACGTGAGTCACACTCAAGCGTAATCTTTCTATACATCATCTTCTGACATGCTAACTGGGATCTTGCTTCATGTCAGTCTGCTTCAGCAGTGAAATGTGTTGTTCATTTAGTTTTAATAACGATTGATAAGTAACGTAAATGTTTGTTGTTCAAATGATTATGTTTGTTCGTGACATGATGAGTGTTGAGTTCTTTATCGATTATTATCGTAATATGTTCTGTTTATCTTCGACGTATTGGTGGCATCTTCCGTCTTCATAGTTTGTTAGTGGGTGGTGGTTCTTGAGTGTTGAGATATCAACGACTGAGGTGTCATCATCAGTGTTCACGTCTGATCAGAGATTGATCGTAGTTCGGATGATTATCAGTTGTTGTTATACTGAGTTCATGTTATAATCTTATTTGAAATCTTATGCGCCGACAAGTGCAGGGGTTGGGACTCAAGGACTGGTTGGGTATTAATCAAGTGGGTTCATGTTAATGAATTATGATTGTTTATATGTATTGTTGTGGGTATTATGAGGTGCTCTCTGACTTTATTCATGAGATCATGTATGATGAGTGAGCGATCTTCAGTATATGTATATTCATTTGACATTATCTTATACATATCAGACTTGAGTGTAACATCTTAATGTGTAAACCGTATCATGTCTCTTGATCTTCTGCATGATATTTGTTTCAGACCCCCAGTAGCATCAACCTTCACACTGACCCTGCCACCATATGGCATAGACTGTTTATCATTGGTGACTCATTCAAGACTACGTTTATCGATATTATCGGATGCGACGTTTATAAATTCGTGGTTGGGTTGTCAACGGATCACGGTTGATCTTATCTGTTATCGAAGTATCGACGATCATTTAAACAATGACTAATAACGATGATTGCGATATTGACGGAAGGTCCCATCTTGATGAAGACAATGTCTTCATACCGACGTGATGTTGCAATAATGATTGTAACCGACATGCCATACGCCATCTGATGACCTACCATGACCTCTCGTGATGAAGTCGAGTTTCACCGCATTTGCTGATTTGAAATCATGCATTTGATATGGGTAGAATGTCATTTGTGGATCATGAGGATAGTTAACCATTCCATATTCTTCACGATATTAGAACCTGAAGGATGTGAAGAAGCGACCATAACTCATTGTATAAGGAGGAAATATGTTGCCCTCTATTCTATGAATCACTTAGATTGGTTCAATACCGCGGACTCAAAGCTGGTAGCAGAATCACCCTCTGGCCTTAAGTCATCCTTCGTTTGTCTTCATACATGTGGCTTTCTGTGAAACCGATACCTGGCGGGATCTCACTGGGCCATTGGTCTTCATCTTGTGTAGCATGGTGAAATCATCTTCACAGTGAATGGACTCGATGGATATTGACTTTGTTTGTGGATGCGCAATATCCTGCCATCATTTTCAGTATCCACTAAATCATTGGTCCCCCTCTCTCTTGAGTAGCATCATAACACATGTATTAGAAGAACCAACAAAACTTGGTCTATTACTATATTCGGCCGCAGATAGGTCGAGAATTAACAACGGGTTGAAATGAGTCCCTAGGTATCTTTACTAAAACTTTTCACTATGAACTTCTTTAGATAAAACCCGCTCAGCATTAACACACGCTTCTCGAACATAATGCGCGGTGCTCGTGGATTAAGTTTCATCACATCGTCTAAATGGAGGGAATTACAACCCATTAAATAGTTGATTCTCTTAACTGCTTCATAGAAAACTAAATAATTTCAAGTAAATAGAAGGTATTTTAAATGTATGGTCTCCACACACCATATCACGGATCTTTAGTTCATGTTGTAATAAGAAAAAAGCCAAATTATTTAGACCTAGGATAAGCAAGCCCAGGATTTCTTTGTTTGGTATGGTCATGAAATGTGCTCTGGTTTCTTTCACCATTTGAAGATGATCACGGTTTGAAAAAGAACCTTTAAAACAGGCCTTTCTTAATATTTGAGCGTGAGTTTCATACAAAACTACCATTTGCGGAGTAAAGTACTTATATCGATATATAATAATAAAATAGTTATAAAATTTACTTATAATGAGAATTAACACTCACAGAACCATTTTGATCGCGATGCTATTGTTGCCCGATCCACGATCCACTTTTACATTCTGAGAATAGTATAAAGCGTGAATTCAAGTAAATCTAAAATAAAATTAATTAAATAAATTGAATCAATTAATTAGGAATTAGAAACTCATTTACCTTGTTTCAAAATTACAAGGCAAAAAACGACATTGGATCTATTTAGAAAACATATTCTTGTTTTGAAGTAGCTCGAGGTTAGAACTGACTCCATGTATACGTATTGAAAATTTGGATTTAGATAGTATACGCGATGAGTTATTGAGAGTGGTATGTGATAATAATATAAACATAAAATTATTAAATGAATATCGGCGAAGAGGATGGTAGTTGTTAGGCATTTGCATGAAGAGGATGTAGGTTAATCCCAACTATCTGCGATGATTTCACCTCTTTAGCTTTCAGTGATAATTTGCCTTCATCAGCCGAATCAACTTCGTAGACAAATGGCATGGTTGGGACGACTTCTGAATCAACAATGCGAAGCACTGTGTATAGTGCCTCATAGATGGACACTAACTTCTCCACCTTCTCCCATTATTGATGATCAAACGCAGGTCTTTCAACCTCGTATCGACTTAGATCATTAGCTTGTGAGATGAACATTCATTACTAATAAGAAGACTTTCTTGAATCAACCCTCTCTTAGAAGGCTGTCAAGAGACAATATATGGTTGTTGCAAATCTTGTTTGCTCCAAGGACACCGATATCTCCACCACATACTTGTTGCATTTTTGCAGTAACCAACCATGATTGTAATGAAGTTGTTATCTTTCGGCCATTCCCAGATCGGCCCGAGCAACACTATCACATTTGCTAATGCTTGAACATTAAATCAATGCGGAATGTTGCACATTGAGTCTATCTGGTGTATTTCTTCATCAGCAACAGCTTTCTGAAATGTGATCATTATCACATTACAATTTGAACTGATTTGCTTTATCTGACCATGAGTAACGTCGCTATGATTATGCCTTATTTGTTGTCTTTAATTTATCGACATCAGTTTGGGGAAAGTGTGTGCTTTCCTTGTACTGAATCAAGTAAATTAATTTACTACTCAATTTAGTTGTCTCTCGATCCATCCATCGCATATAATTGTGTACATCCATATGCCCATTTCTCTCTTGTAAAAGTTGACCTTAAACTTCATGTCTTTATACTCTATTTCCTAAGTGCACTTTTGATTCATATAAAGATTTAAGTGGTTCGATGCCCATCACATATAATATTCAAGAAAGCTGGTTATTAAAACATATTTCTTATAGAGTCAATAATGTCATCATTCAACATATTTCACTTAGAATCATAATCATAAAAACATATTATATAATTAGATAGCTTCAACTGTTGTGCAAATAAAAATCATGTTCTTAAAAATGAATTAACGATCTAGCTTTTGAAAGTTGAGACCGCTCACTATGAAAAACCTTTTCATTATTAGTCTCATTGTTTTCCTTGATTGAGACACCTTTGTTTTTTAGGCTTTTGTTTTAATGGCCAGAAGACTTGTATAATGATGGTGCAGTGGTGGTGATGGATCATGAACACTTTTATTTATCTTTGTATCGTCTTATTCTGAATCACACTTAGTTTGTGAAGACTCACCTTTGCAATTAATAAAAAATAAATCCACATTATTTTATACATAATTATGTAGAAAAATGAATTAGTATAAAGATTTGCCTATTTTTCTTTGCCTCTCTCCCAAATCACGCTTTGGTCTCTGTTCCATTCACTAGCTTTTGATGCACGTGCTACTCAATATTCATCTAAACTTGTGGGTGCATGTCAGCCAGATACATACACTACAAAAAAAAAAATAAACTTTAGTGACGGAAATTTTTGACCGAAATTTCCGTCACAAAATTGTGACCGAAATTTCCTTCACAAAATTGTGACCGAAATTAGTATTAGTGATTTGTGAGGGATTTGTGACGGAAAATTGTGATGGATTTGTAACAAAAAATAAATATGTTAATAAAATATGGCGGGAAGGTGGCGTAAAAATTTTAGTGATGGATTTTAGACTACTTTGTAATTTGTGATGGAAACAATTCATCACAAATCATCATATCATATAAATAAATAAGCTTAATTAAATATAATTTGTGACGGATGATATTTAGTTACAAAATAGTAACAGCGGAGTTCTATCATAGATTAGTCACAAAATAGTGATGCGTGGATTCGATCCTTAAAATTGTGGCCAGTTTTATATTAGTCACTATTTTCTGACGGTTACGACTGTCCTGAAAATGATGACGGAAAATCATTTTTCGTCACTGTTATTTTGTGTGAGGAATCCTTTTCATCATAAAATTGTGATAGATTTGTGACATGTATCTCTTAAAAATAATTCCTTATTATATTTTAAATTATATTATATTTTATTTCAAAATATTCATAAAATGAATCGATATTGGTCTCCTTAGTACTTTTTATGAATATTTTGAAAGTGTCTCTTCTAATTAATTTCAAATATAAAAAAATGTTTCAATAACTATCTGTCTGTCAGTCACAAAATAGTAATGATTCTAAGTCGGAGTCAAAAATTTATGTGAAATTCTCATTTGCTCCTGGCAGTGAAGTATGATTAAATCTACAAATTTACGATAGATTTGTGACCAATTTGTGATGAATATCTATTTAAAAAAAAATTCATTTTTATATATTTTAATTTGTATTAAACACTATTTCAAAATATTCTAATGTTTGAAAATATTATAAACTATTTGAAATTTTATTATTAATATATGTAGTGTAACGCCCAGGCTTCGAGTCTAGTTGACTACGTCGACGTGGAATACCCAGTAGAGATGTGGGTGACCAGACATTTCTGAAAATCGTGAGTCTCCTTTGTACGGGAGCTCTGCGAATGACCTGCATATAACACATCCCGACAATCAATACAACATTAACATGAGTAAAGACCATGGGCCTCAAACCATACTCATAAACATACAACTATGTATATCCAACTATATCAAATGATTTAAAGGTGAAGTTGCTCTTATGCAACATATATTAAAATATGAATTAATATGCAAAGCAGTCAGAAGCTGCATTTGGCTGTTAAAGCCTAGATCTCTAAGACGAGCATTATCTCCCTTACGCTCCACTGTACACTGTAAAATAGTATCCTCGGCGGGGTGAGCTAATGCTCAGTGGTGGAATCTTACTAAGTGGGCTACTCTCCCCAAGTGCGCATATCTGATACTTAAGTAAACACATTATTGATAAGCAGTCCTACTTGAATGTCTAATTGATCATCTCGTACCCTAGTCCTCACCGACTCCCTCACACTATTTCAGCACCATTGAGGTATTATGTTTGTTGTAGACAGCCTTGATGTATATATATCCAATTGGGCCGTTTCCGGCGATTGATGTGTTATGGACTACCCTCCAGTGTATATCAATTGGCCCATCTCAGCGATTGATATTTTTAGTGTGGACTACCCTCATCATTTTTTTTAGACAACCCTCAGAAGCAGTTTTCTCTATGAACTCTACCTCATGCACTCCCACTCCTAGTTCTGAGTTATGAAGTGCATATGGAATACCATGATGCCAATTCCATTACAATATCACCTGCAAATATACTTAATCATGCATATATTTATAATTTAAATCACACAATCATGTCATGTAATTTCACATTTCATCCACCAAAAATTAGCTTGATTGGGCTAATTATTAAACACGAGCAATTCGACTTGAATCATTCGACCAAACATATTATTTCAAAAAAATTATTTTATGAACACTATTCTCGGGAATAGTGAAACCCTCGGTTACTATTCCCAAATGCGATCATCGGTTCACTTTGTGGACCAATTCCACGCCCCATTTATACAAACCAATATTACATGATTTATAGCATAATTCATCACCTAAAATAACAGCAGTCCCTTAATTTGTACAAATCCTCTAAAAAAATTCCAACAATTCGGTAGATTTGGGACCGATCAAACGGTCCCTCACAGCCTCCGATCAACCGAGCATTAACAAAGTGGCAAATAAAGAGAGATAAAACCCCGAGTAGGGAGAAACCCCTACCTCACGGAGTTTGTCAAACTCCTCAAAGCCGGAGCCTACACGTGAGGCCTCGTGCGATGGAAGCGACTTTGTTTCTTGTCAAGACAATTATTGTCAGTTGGGAAATTTAGAGAGAAGTCTCTCTCTAAAGGAAAATCGCCATTTCTGCTTGCCTTGTAGAGCCCTCCCGTTCTGCCCATTTGTCTCCAATTTAATGGAAAGATGATTCTTGTTGTTATTTTGTCATTTCCCCATTTAATCAAATTCAAAAAATGACATGTCCCTTCTTTCCCAGGTTTTGTCACTAGCTTTTATCTGGCCATCCGTTTTTATCATTTCTCTACTCATGCCACTTATGGCACATGAGTATGTGTTATATGTGACTTTTGTCACATCGAACATCGTTTTATGGCACTCGAAACGCGATGCCTCGAAAAACGTGTTAACTCCGACTGTCTCGGAATTCAAACGGGGAGTGGTAGCTGGGTTGCGAGGCGATTAGCGGTGAAATCAGTTTGTCATCAGAATCTGAAAGATAAATTTGGATTTTAGCAGACAATGGATTTTCCCTTTTTCCAGAAATTTGAATTTCTCGGGTCTTACATGTAGTGCTATATTGTATAATTTTTTAAAATTTGTAATATTTCAATATTTTAAATTGTATATATAATTTTGCACTGCTACATAGTCATAAAAAATAATAAATATCAAAATAAATAATTTACATCATGCTACGATGTTACAAAATTTTACATTATAAAAATTTGTGATATTTGAAAATAAAATTTTATTTTAACCACCATTGGGGCATAGCTAATTAGGCAACTTATTCATTTATGTATTGAGACTTGACAGTTATGTTCATTAAAACACAGAACAATTCCTATAAGTTGTTGAATCAATCTTGGCCTCCTTAATATTTTTAATATTTTTAAAATTTATATAATACAATTAATTTCAAATATAAAAATGATTTTTTTTTTAATAACTATCTATCACAAATGAGTCTCAAATCGATCACAAAATAGTGATAAAAATCTAAATCCATCACAAATTTGTGATGGAATTTTCATTATTTTGTCTCCAGTGTGGAAGATGATTCTTTGTTTGTTATTTTGTCATTTTATTTGTCAAATTCAGCCGTATGTCCTTCTTTCACCAGTTTGTCACGCACTCGGCACTATCTCGTGTCGGTTTTTATGTTCTCTACTCATGCACTTATGGCACATGAGTATGTGTTATATGTGACTTTTGTCACATCGAAAATCGTTTTATGGCACCAAACATGGTGCCGCAAAAAAATGTCAACTTCCGTCTGTCTCGAATTCAGCCCGAAATTTGATGATAGCTAGATTTAGCGAAAGCGATTCCAGCGGTGAAGTAAGTTTTAGATCATCCGAGATCTAGAGAATAAATTCGGATTACGGCCGAAATTACGATTTCCCTTTTCGAAATTTGAATTTCGGGTCTTATGTAGTGCTATATTGTATGTTTTTAAAATTTGTAATATTTCAATATTTTAAATTGTATATATAATTTTGCACTACTACATAAAAAATAATAATATCAAAATAAAATAATTTTCCATATTTTCGATGTTACAAAATTTTACATTATAAACATTTATGATCATTTGAAAATAAAATTTATTTTAACCACCATTGGAGACATAACTAATTGAAACAACTTGTTAAACTATATATTCAAACTTGACTTGATTATGTTCATTGCACAACATTCCTATAAGTTGTTGAATCATTCGCAGCCTCACTTAATATTTTTTTTGAATAATATTTTTAAAATTTATATAATACAATTAATTTCAAATATAAAATACTTTTAACTATCTATCACAAATGAGTCTCAAATGGTAAAATAGTGATCTAAATCTGTCCTACCAAATTTGTGATGGAATTTTCATTCAGCACAAAATAATTTAATGAGAAACTGTCCAGTCACAATTTTCACTTGGGTTGTGACCAATTACGTTTGTAACGAAAATCTATTTAAAAAAATTCATTTTTATATGTTTTTTAATTTTGTATTAGACATATTTCAAAATAAACTATAAACTATTTGAAATTTTATTAATATATGGTTGTACTATATTAATATGGTGAAGCAATTTTTACAGAGTGATATTTCAATATTTTAAATTGTATATATAATTTTACGTCTTCTGAGAGTCGTAAAAAATAATAAATATCAAAATAAATGTCTCATATCATGTACTACGATGTTACAAAATTTGACATTATAAAAAATTGTGATATTTGAAAATAAAATTATATTTTAGCCACCATTTGTTAAGTTAATTGAAGCAACTTATTTACATTATATATTGAAATCGACTACGATTATATTTTGTTAAATCTATTGATCGCATAAGTTGTTGAATCAATGTGGCCTCCTTAATTTTTTTGAATATTTTCATTTATATAATACAATGAATTTCAAATATAAAAATGAAATTTTTTAATAACTATGTCACAAATCCATCACAAATCGGTTACAAAATAGTGATGAAATTCTAAGTCCGTCATAAATTTGTGACGGAAACATAATTTCGTCACAAAATAGTGACGAAAACACAATTCTGTCACAAAATTTTGACGGAAATACAATTCCTTCACAATTTTCTAACGATTTAATGATTAATTTGTGTCGATATCCTTTAAAAAAATTCATTTTATATATTTTAATTTCTTAGAGTGACAGAATACATTTAATATTTTTGAAAATCATTACTCAATATTTGGATTTTCTTGTAATATGGTTCTCAATGATAGATTTTTTGTTTGTATTCTATTAATGGGTTTAAGGTTGTGATATATAATTTTTGCGATGCTAGAATGATATGAAAGATAATAGTATATTAACAATAAATAATTTATGTATTTACGATATTACAAAATTCGTATTGAAAAATTTGTGATATTTAAAAATAAAATTTTATTTTAGCCACCACTGATACATAGCTAATTAAAACTTGTTAAACTATATATTCGAAATTGACTCGATTATATTCATTAAAGTACGAACTATTCCTATAAGTTGTTGAATCAATCATAGTTTCCTTAATATTTTAAAATTTTATGTAATACAATTAATTTCAAATATAAAAATGAATTTTTTTAATAACTATCTGTTACAAATCCGTCACAAATCGGTCACAAAATAGTGACGGAATACTAAATCCATCACAAATTTGTGACAGAAATTTCATTCCGTCACAAAATAGTGACGGAAACACAAAATACTTGTAATATTGTTATTTTTATTAAATTGTACATGAGTATATAAAATTGGGTGTTTGAGCTCATGGAATCGTGATATGTCAGAGGAACTTGGTCGAATATAGTAGTTGTTGCTTAATTTATTAAGTATTGCGTCATTGATTTTGAATTTCTCACACGACAACAGTATTAAGTATTCAAAGTTAATGGTATACTTTTGTTTATTTTAGAAATTAAACTAAGAAAATTAAGTACCTTTTAAATCATTTGAACAAATTCATTATGTTTGACATGTAATTTAAACTTGATTATTTACATTCCGTATAAATATAAATATGAGTTCTGATAGGCAAATGGATGTATGCTAGATTGATAATGAATGGATAAAGCCTCGAATTTATAATAGTGTGGGTTGAGCGCTTTGTGGAATTTGCAAAATGCATCGAGAATGTATGGACGGTGAAAAGATAAAGTGTCCATGTAATCATCACAAGTGCCAAAATAGGAATTATTTAGACGAGGATACTGTTAAAGTGCATCTTGGAAGAAATGGATTTGGAGCAGATTATTATCGTTGATATCATCATGAAGAAACCTATGTGCCTTAGCCAATAGAACAAAATGTTGGCCGATTTGATGCTTTTGTATTACAATGCCGTAATCTACATACCCCAGGTGTTTGCAGTAACCCCACAAATACCCCTGCCTCCCATAGAAGGTGTCGCTTTCCTTTATTTGTAATTATGCCGTGGAAATTCCTTTTTTTTCGAACGAATTCCATTTATTTTCAGAAAACCCATTCTTCAAAATTAGAAAATACACTTCTAATAATTAAGCTGAAGCCCATTCCATTATCAATAATCTTCCACAACCTAATAAACTACCACCAACATAATGCATATTTACTTATTTAATATACATTATACATGTTATTAATAAACATATTAGAGTATAAAATTTTATATATACAAAGCATTTAATCATAGCATACAGCAGTATTATAATTATTCAATATTAATGTTTACATATACAAAATGACTATAGTTTCTAACATAATGCCATCAAGAACCCTAGTTTTCCAGGGATGCCTCTGATATCGATCAGCTCTTCCTTCATACCGGGAGGTTATTAAATGAACGAAAATATTTGGTGAGCTGAGTTTCACGAGTGTTTGTATAAAGTTTGGACAATATAAATACCTCCCATAAAATATTTATTAAAACTCTCATTTATTAAATCCAATTTCTTTAATAATATTTTTTTCCATAAATCATTTTGTAAACCCTTTTCTTTAATTTTACCGAAATCATTTGATTTGGTGGCAATGAATTTTTTCTATTCAGGCCCCAAATCTGACAACCACCGGCGGCCTGAGAGCAGAAATGATCACGTCGACCTTTCTGCTGGAGGTAGTCCCCGGGGCCACATCATCCACTATAGTCACTCTTTCGTTGAGTGTCTCATTAGCAGGCGTGGTGGACAATGATCTACGTGCAGATTTGCACTTCAGCCCACCGCCAGCCGATAAAATTGTTATTAAATCACCACAGAAAGGCAATATCTATATATAATGCACAGTAGGGCTTACCTGATTGACTCCTAGTTATGCCTCTAAATCTACGTTTTCATGAATGCATTCGACTCGCCACTTACCTAGATACTTGTCGCAAAGATCATTTATAAAACTTATTTACGAGGCCCATTTAGTAAATTTATTTCTATTGCAAATGTTATTTCTTTCTAAACTTATAAATACTTTATAAAGCGTATTAGGCTTTCCCCTGAATTCCAGTAAATACTAAATTTTCTCTTAATACCTCATATCGCTTTCATTTATCAAAATATATGACAAATGATATAAATACTTTATTCAAGGTAACACATTTGGTCATAAAAAGTTCTTTATGAAAATATTTATTCCTGGTACTTTATATTTTCGCGTGAGTCTCTACAACGAGCTCCTCTATGCTGTTGAGAAACGTCACACTCAATATTTTTAAATATTCTAACCGCCTACCTTTTATACACCAACTTTAATACACTTATACAATTTAATGCTTTAAGATACATTAAATCAATTTTACATGCCATTCAAGCCATGAAAACTTACTCTCAATCATTCCCTTCTTGCCTTCAATGAGTGGCCTTGCCTCTAGAACTTAGAACATCTATAACCTTGGCAAGATAAACTAACCAACAACCTGGGCGCATTCATTAAAACTAGAAATTTCAGCAGCCACAACTTGCCGCCTTTATAAACTGGGGGGTTTGGGTTTGGAGCTCTACCAAGTTGTTCTTGCTTCCAATTTAAGAACAAGCCACCAATGGTAAGGGACTAAAAACCCCTTCAAGAAGAGCTTGAAATGAAGCTTAAAAACTTAGAAATGGGGCTGGTTGCTGCTATGTTCTGGTGCTTTTCTGCTGGACGAAAATCACTCTTGCTCTTTCTTTCTTGGTTTGTTTGATTGCTTCTTCAATCTTCTACTAGATTCTCACTTTATATATGATTAACAAATGAAACTAATGCCCCTCAAGTATCTTGAATTCATGAATTGGACTCACATGAATTTATAAATCCCACAAACTTCCCAAACATTTCATAAGTTCTCAATAAAGTCCCCAATAAAAAATAATTTATTTATTTTTCCATATCCAAGCTTTTTCAATCGTGGTATTTTATTATTGGTTCATGTGAGTTTGACATGGATTGTGCTGTTCATGAGTGGATTGTGCTTTTCAAGAATAACAAATTCATTCCCAAATTGTTTGATTTCACTTAGTCACCAAATAAAAATTGCTCTCAAGCTTGTCAAATAAAATCCCAAAAATATTCTGCACCAATCCATTTGCCCAACATACTCTCAAACCTTGGCTACTCAAGGTTAAAAATAATTATTCGTCACGTCATACACGGAAAAATGCCCGATACGGGTACTGTATAAATTAACTAGGAGGGTATATTACAATTCTCCCCCCCTTATTAAATTTCGTCCTCAAAATTTACAAAGCTAATTAAATAAAAGCGGAAATTTCTGCCTCATCTGGAGTTCATGGGCTCCCAAGTGGCTTCCTCCATCACCCGGTTCTCCACACATCTTATGCAAGTGGAATTTTCTGTCTTGTTCCGTGAACATGCCTCTCCGATCCGTAGGATCCTGTACTGGATTTCGTATGTCGTCCTCTCGATTCCACCGCCGGCCCTAAGAACGTGTGAAGGGTCCGGAATATATCTCGGAGCATGGACATGAAAATGATTTGCAATCCAGCGAGCCTGGGTGGTAATATCACTCTGTACGCCATCGGTCCGATCCTTTCTGATATCTCATAGGGCCCTTTATAGCGTGGACTTATCTTACCATGCCTCCCAAATCTCAGCACGCCCTTCCATGGGGAAATCTTCAGAAAGACTCTTTCACCAACTGAGAATTCCAGGTCCCTACGACGATGGTCCGCATAGCCCTTCTGTCTATCACCCGCACTGCCTTCAATCCGGCCCTGATCATCTAAATCACCCAGTTATCCGGACTATTTCCTGTGGCCTAGCAATCTCCCTCTCCTCACCTCTACCTCCTCCCAACATACTAGGGTCCTGCAATTTCTCCCATAAAGTGCCTCATATGGAGCTATGCTTATACTGGACTAGTAACTGTTGTTGTAGGCGAACTCCATCAATGGTAGGCGTGTGTTCCAACTCCCCTTGAAATCCATGACACAGGCTCTGAGCATATCCTCTATTGTCCGATCGTCCCTCCGCACCGTCCATCGGTCTCGGGGCAGCGGCGAAAGGAAGTGTAAATCTCGCCCCAAGGCATGCCGCAAACTCGCAAAACTCGGTGGAAGTGCAAATCGAGGATCACGGTCCCGAGACTATCGAAGAGAAATCCCATGCGGTCCGGGAGCACCCTATCCACATATAGCTAGCTACCGGCTCAAGGAAAATCATTCCTAATCGCGTAAAGTGGGCAATCTTGTCAACTGCCGACTATCACCCATATAGCATCATGTCCTCTCTCGCACGTGGCGCCTCAGAACAAAATCCATAAAGGATGTTCTCCCCACTCCATTGCGGAATAGTGGGAGGGACCGTAAAGAACTCCCGCTTGTCTCTCGACAGCCCGCCTTAACCTAACGATGTTAAACACCGAGAGATCGAACTCACCCATCTCTCTTCATCCCTTTCCACCAAGAATGTTGATACTTTGTAGCAGCATCTTCAAGTACCCCGATGCATGGCATATGCAAGAGGTTCCAGCCTCCATAATCTCTTCTTCAAGTCCTCGAATCCTAAGACACACAATCTCTCTCCGTCCATCATTGTACCATCAAATTTTGACGTGAAATCGTTTTCCTACTTTCTATTTCTTCCTTCAACTTCTTCAGATGAGGGTCTTCCTCTTGTCTTTCTCTGATCCGATCTACCAAAATGGGGCGGACATGGAAAGTAGCTAAAAGTACCCCTGAATCTGCCATGTCAAGTTTGACTCCTAGAGACCTTAACTCCACCAAAAGAGGAAGATACACCTAGTCCCGATGTGCTAATGACAGGGGTCTCCCCGTCAAGGCATCCGCCACCACATTGGCTTCTCGATCGCTCCAACCACCTCCTCTCGCCTTCAAGTTCAGTCCTTCGTGTGAATAGGCATCAGAAACTTTGCAGTGGCCCAGATAAACCGAAGCATGGAACCCCATATAGATAGTGCCTCCATATCTTGAGTGCAAACACCACTGATGCAAGCTCTAAATCATGGGTAGGGTAATTGTGCTCATGCTTCTTCAAATTGCCTGATAAGGGCTATGACCCCGTCATTCCAGACGTAACATACCCTAAACCTTGTTTGGAAGCATCACTATAGATCACAAAATCCTCTCCCTCTGTAGGTAGTGTTAAGATAGGAGCGGACATCAACCTCTCGCGACCTCAAAACTCGCTACGCCTCAATCACCATATGAACTTTTCTTCCCTTTCAGTCAATCCGTCAATCTGGCCGCAAATTTGGAAAACCCCTCAACAAACTTCCTATAATACCCTGCCAGTCCGAGGAAGCTCCTAATCTCTGTCATAGTGGTGGGTGGTCTCCAGCTGGAAATCACCTCTATCTTATGGGGATCAACATTGAGGTCTCTCGCTGAGATGATGTAATCTAAGAAAGCTACTATGTCCAAAGCCTAAACCGACACTTGTCGAACATAAGATAACCGGTGCCTCGTAGGTCCGCAGACTGAACCGGGCATGCCCGTGTGCTCTTCCTGACTGCTTGAATACACTAAAAGGTCATCAATAAATACAATCACAAACCGATCTAGAAACGGTCTAAAGACTCTATTCATAAGGTCTATGAAGGCGGTTGGGGCATTCATCAATCCGAAGGGCATCACTAAAAACTCATAGTGTCCATACCGCCTCAAGGCGCTGGAACATCCTCTTCCCTAACTTTCAATTGATGATAGCCCGACCTCAAATCAATCTTGGAATACACTCGAGATCCTTCTAGCTTATCGAAGAGGTCATCAATCCGGGGGAGTGGATATTGATTTCGGATGGTCATTCTATTCAGCTATCTGTAATCGATGCATAGTCTCAAACTACCATCTTTCTTTTTCACAAATGACACTGGGGCCCCCCACGGAGAAGTACTGGGCCGAATGAATCCCTTACTTGTCAACTCTTCCAATTGCACCTTCCACCCTTTTTCACTCGCTCGGAGCCATCCGATAAGGAGTCCTAGCTTATTGTCTGGTTCCCGAATCAGACTAATCTCAAACTCGATCTCCTTCTAGAGGCAATTCCTAGGAGATCCGAACATGACTGTGGAAACTTCTTCAACCACCGGGATATCCTCCAATCTAACCTCATCCATCCTATGGTCAATCACATAAGCCAGATATCCCGGATACCCTCGACGAAGCATCTTAGCAGTTGTCATGGCTGCCATCATACAGACTAAACCTTCGCATCATCAATACTACCCTCCGGTCCCGACGCATCTAACTGACTTCCTTCGTAATAGTCCATGGTGCCCGGTATGGGATAACCAAATTCCATCCCTAGGATGACATCAAAGTCTCCAATGCCCAACACAAGTAGATTAGCCAGAAACTCCTGATTCTCTATCCTCACTCTAGCTCCTAACACTATATTTTCTACTACTAATGCATCCCACTGAACGGAGATTATCAAAGCACTTTCTAAAGTACAACTTAAATCTCGATAGGTTGCAAAATTTTCAGATACAAAAGAATGGGTCACATCCGGATCTACTAATACATTAGCATCATGACCGGAGATAGAAATCATACCCATCACAACCTCCTCGGAGAAGCTCGCCCCGTCGGGTGATGCGAAAATCTGGGCTCGTCGCGACCTGTTTGATGTCAAGGGGTACCGACCTCTACCCCTATAACCCTACCCTAGACCTCCTCGCTCGATCCCGAGCTACCCGGGTTCCATGGGCCGGGAATTTCTACCCGTTGATCCCTAACTCCCACTCAGTCCGTGTAGGTGTGAGGAATAGTCTCCTAGCCTCGCTGACGATCAACAATCAGGGACACTCTCTAATAAACGGCCCTCCCCAAACAGCAAAGAAAGCACGCGTTGTCCTGATCACACCCGAATGTCTCTCTTCCACGTGTACTACACTCCGTACGGCAGACTGTGTGTCTCGAACCGCTTAGGGCCCCGCAGCATCTCACGGACTGAATTAGGATGAAGCCGCTCCTCTTCCAAGTCTCTTTCCACTGATATCACCGACCTACCTCTCTTCGCACTCGACTGGCCGGGTTCACCTGAGAAGTATTGGGGCCCAAACGCTGCTTCCCTTTAATCTCCTACCCGGGCGGTAGCTGACCTCTTCCACTCACCAGCGGCCAACTAGCTCCCCTCGTAATGTGTCCGAGGGGCTAGTGTCAAATGAGCTCTCAACTGAATGTATGCCTGCACATGAACCTGCACTTCTCGTCTTCATTCTCTCGCGCGAGGGGTACCAAACGAATCAACTCAGAAAATCACCTCTCATAATTCTTAATTGAGGTGGACCCTTGCTCCAGTTTGAAAAACTCCTCAATCCGGGCATCCCTGTGACTGCTCGGATATAACCTCTCTCAGAACTCTCCGAAACTACTCCAGTCACTCCACCTGAAACCGTCTCTGTGTGGCGTGCCACCAATCCTTAGCTCCACCTCTAATAGGAACTAAAAGTAACCTCCGCCATCCGTACACTCCGCCACTCAGAACTTTGACTCCATCCAACTAATCCAGCGACTCTCCGGCCACGACCAATAAAGGGTTTGGCGCCCAACTTTCGACGCGCCGAAATCGAGGGTCCGTTGGCCCCGTGGCCTCATCACGTGCCGGCACATGGCGGAGGCTAGAATCACGCCATCCGCCCATACTCACAACCCCGCGACGCAAAAGAGTCTCTAGTCCCGCCGGAGGTGGTGGTAGGCTGAGCGCTCACCAAACCCGTCGTGCTCACCTCATCACTATACACGCACGTAAATCCTTCGACGGGGTCTCCTGTGGCGACCTCTACCAAGGCCGGCAAGATATTGTCGTGAATTTGCAAAAAAAATTATAATACTTGTATTTTCTCTTAAAATGTGTGCATGAAAATTTTATAAAATACCAAAATGCACAAAACATTAAAACCATGCTCTTATAATTAAAATGTCGCACTTCACCGCTCTTTCACCCCTGCACCGATGGACATTCGAGAGGCGATGATCCGTACACTAGAGGATATGCTCAGAGCCTGTGTCATGGATTTCAAGGGGAGTTGGGACACACGCCTACCATTGATGGAGTTCGCCACAAACAACAAGCACAAATTCAAGATAGGCATAGCTCCATATGAGGTACTTTATGGAGAAAGCAGACCCCAAGATGTTGTGAGGAGGTAGGGGTGGTGAGGAGATCGATGGCCCCAAAATAGTCCAGATAACTTCCGAATGATTCAGATGACCAAGGATGCATTGAAGACGACGTGATACATTAAGAGCTATGCGGACCATCGCCGTAGGGACCTGGAATTCTCAGTTGGTGATAGAGTCTTTCTGAAGATTTCCCCATGGAAGGGCGTGCTGAGATTTGGGAGGCGTGGTAAGGTAAGTCCACGCTATATAGGGCCCTATGAGATATCAGAAAGGATCGGACCGGTAGTGTACAAAGTGATATTACCACCCGAGCTCGCTAGGATTCATGATGTTTTTCACGTGTCCATGCTCCTAGATATTATTCTGTAATCTCTTCACACGTTCTTAGAGACCACCTGGAATCGAGAGAGGACCGAAGACGAGGGATCCTAGTACATCTTGATCGAGGAAAGGTGTCTCTATAGACAAGACAATTCCACTCGTGAAAGTGTTTTGGAGGAACCAGGTGATGGAGGAAGTCACTTGGGAGCATGAACTCCAGATGAGGCAAAAATATTCGCATTTATTTAATTAGCTTTGTAAATTTTGAGGACGAAATTTAATAAGGGGGGGAGAATTGTAATATACCCTCCTACATTTATACAGCACTTATTTAGCATTTTTCCAAAGATGGATAATAATTATATTTTTAACCTTGAGTAGCCAAGGGGTTTTAATAAAATTTGGAAATTTGAGAGTATGTTAAGTAAATGGACTGAAAGTGAATATTTTGGGATTTATTCTACAAGCTCGAGAACAAATTTTTATTTGGTGATTAAGTGAAATCAAACAATTTAGGAATGAATTTGTTATTCTTGAAAAGCACAATCCACTCATGAAAAGCACAATCCATGTCAAACTCACATGAACCAATTGTAAGACCCGAGAAATTCCAATTTCTGGAAAGAGGGCAAAATCGTAATTTCGGTTACAAAAATTGTAATAAGCAAAACTGGAAATTTATTCTCCCGATCTTGGATGATGAAACGATTTCACCGCTGGAATCGTCTCGTGAAATCTAGCTAGCATGTCGACTTCGCCAAATTCTTCCAGACACTGAGTTGGCACGCTTTTCTTCGAGGCATCGCTATTGGGTGACGTGAAACGATTCGATACGAAAAGTCACATATAACACGCACTCATGTTCCAGCGGGCGGCATGAGGAGGCCGATAAAAATGGATACAAGATAGTGCCGAATGTAAAATCGGGAAAGAGGGACATAACTGCATTAATGGAATCGTTTATGGGAGACAAACACTCAATAGTGTTGTTCCTCACAATCTAAAAAGGCAAAAAAACATGAAATTGAAGGAAAAAGGTCCAAGAGCTAAAATGGTGTTTTAGTGAGAGAGCACACTCTCTAAGTTTTCTGCATATCCATGCCCAAATGGTTTAGGACAAGAAGGGTAGTCGTTTACGCTGAGAGGGCTTCACAGGTACTCGAATTTATGAGTTTCATTAAACTCCGTGAGGTAGGCTCTCCCTACTTAGTTTTACACTCTATTTGGGCTGCTTTCAACAAGCTTTGATGGTTTGAGGCCTCGAACGTCGCTTGATTTGGTCCCAAAGTCGACCTAATTCTACATTTAATTTCGACCCAATGCGGTGCAACTGTATCGGAGGGGCTGTTTTGGGTTATTGATGACATATATTCTGCTTTAAATCATGTATTGGTTTGTATGAAGCCGTGAGGGGCCGTTGGATCAGTCCCAAAACATGGGACCGAATTTTGGGAATTTATTGGAGCTCTGCTGGGACAGCCTACCATCGTTGGGGCCATTTGTGTTGAAATTATGCATTAAAAATGTATGCTTGATATGAAAAGGCCGGAATGTCATGAAACCCGGTTCCAGCTGCAAAGTGAACCTACGATTGCGATTTTCCGGGAATAGTAATCGGTGGCTCTACTATTCTCAGAATAGTGTTCGTGAAAATATATTTTTGTGTGAAATGTGTTTGGTCGAAAGGATTCAAAGCCGAATTGCTCGTGGTTTGATCATTAGCCCATGTGAGCTAATTTTGATGTGATGAAATGCGAATTACATAACACATGATTGTGTGATTGAATTTATGTGAATATATGCATGTTTATATATTTACATGTGACATAGATTGTAATGGAATTGGCATCATGCATTCCATATGCACTGGGAGCACCCTAGGATGATAGGAGTGAGTGCATGAGGTGAGTCTAGAGGGAATGGTTTCGGAGGGTTGTCTAAAACTAAAAATGATCGGAGGGTAGTCCATAACAATATCAATCGGCCGGAGACGGCCCAATTGATATACATCGAGGTAGTCCATGTCAATATCAACTGGCTCTGAGATGGCCCAATTGATATATACATATCGAAGGGTTGTCCACAAACAAATAAACAGCAACACTCTCTACAAGGAGCTTAGGCAGTGTGAGGGAGTCAGTGAAGACTCGGGGTACGAGATGATCAGTTAGACATTCAAGAATCATGCATTTGCTTGATGTGTGTTTATTTTGGAGCATTGTAATCAGGTGACTTAGGTGGAGAGTAGCCCACTTGTGGTGATTCCACCATCGAGCATTAGCTCACCCCCGCCGAGGGATACTATTTGCTGTGCATGTGGAGCGTATGAGATGGCCTGGCCCTAGAGGCCGAAGCTTGTGGAAGAAAGCCAGCTGTGGCTTTGATGATTTTATACATGTGTTAGAAATCTCTAATTCTTAATATGTGTTAGGCAAGAGTAAAACATTTGAACCTGTAAACTATCGACATAGTCGATTCATAGTTGGTATGTTTTTATGGTATTGTTTATGGGCCTGGGCGGCCGCTTTACTCATGTTGTGATAATATTGACCTGCTTGGGAGGAAGCTCTGATACTGGGGGGTGTTAGAGTCAAGTAGAGCTCCTGCACAGCGAGATTCCCACTGGGATTTTCATGGCGCCTGCAACCCGGGACATCCACTTAGGCTCCACGGCTGACTGCTGGTGGGGTCAATGGACCACCTGGTTAAAGGCACACCAATAATAAAATGCCACGATTGAATAGCGTGATATGGAAATAAATAAATAAAAGTTGATTTGGGACTCATTGAGAACTTTATGAAACAAGCCGGAAAGTTCAGGGATTTATAATCATGAGTCTAATTGTTAAGTAAATGGATTGGTGCGACATTTTGGATTTTATTTGGATGCTTGAGAACAAATTTCTTATTTGGTGACTAAGTGAAATCAAACAATTTGGGAATGAATTGTTATTCTTGAAAACAATAATCCACTCCTAAAAAGGCCAACCATGTCAAACTCATGAACCAATAATAAAAATGCCACTGATTGAAATAGCTTGGATATGGTAAAATAAATAAATAAAGTTGATTGGGGACTTTATTGAGAACTCAAGGAAATGTTTGGAAGCTGTGGGATTTTATAAATTCATGTATCCACCCATAAATTCCTAGAGACTGAGGGCATTAGTTGCATTGTTAATCATATATATAGCGAAGCTAGTAGAAGATTGAAGAAGCTAAATCAAACAAATCGAGAAAGAGAGAGTAAGAGTGATTTTCATTCACGTAAAAGAACTGCACGTAGAGCAAACAACCAGTCCCATTTATGCTTTAAGCTTCATTTCAAGCTCTTCTTGAAGGGGCTTTAGTCCTTACTATCTGTTATTTGATATTAAATTTAAAGCAAGGACAACTTGGTAAGAGCTCCAAACCTGCTTGGTTCATGAAGGGCTAAGAAGTTGTGGCTGAAATTTGTTTTTATGGATAATTGAGTTGTTGGTTGGTTGTCTCTATGAGTTATGATGTTATAAGGTCCTCAGAGGCACTACCATCGAGGCAAGAAAGTAGAATTGATTAAAGTCGCTGGTCAATGGCACAAAATTGATTTAATGTATCTAAGGCACTAGAGCTGTATAGCTGATTACTTGAAGTTGGTGTATAAAAATATGAAAATTAAAAGAATATTTAAAAATGTAGGTTTGTGCGGAGACTCGAAACAACATGTGGCTCAGTTTCGAACCCATTTAAAACAAATAAAAAGTATAGAGAGTATTTACAAAGAACTTTATGATTGATAATGATTGTCTTGAATAAAGTATTTATATCATTTGTTATATATTTTTATTAAATGAAACTGATATGGAATTGTTAAGAGAAAAATTTAGTATTTATGGATTCCAAGAAACTTGCTGCTTATAAGTATTTTATAAGTTTAGAAAAGTAAAGCAAAGATATTAGAAATGAATGATTAAATGGGCCTAAATAAGTTTTATAAAATGATAATGCTGGCCGAGTATCCTAACATGGCAGAAATGTGGAAATGCATTCATGAAACATTAGGATTTTGCAGAACCAAGGTCATCGCCCGCATACGCTAGTATATAGATAGCAGTGCACGCTTACTTATTAGTGGTTAATAGCCATTTTACCGGCCTAGCGACTGGAGCGAGGTACACCCACTTGTCGTCCGGCATCCTCATGTGGTGGGACCTCTCGGGAAGGCCTAAGATGGTCGATTAATGCAAGACCTCAGTAAAAGGTCGACATGGATCCATTTTCATAGGTCGCCGTGGTTGGTGGTAGATTTTGGAATTTTAATTAGAAAAAATTCATTGCCACCAACGTAAATGATTTTCAGAAAAAAAAAAAAAAAAAAAAGAAGAAAGAAAAGGGTTTACAAAATGATTTATGAAATGATTTATGAAATGATTTATGGAAAAATATTATTAAAAGTGAATTTAATAAATGAGTTTTAATAAATATTTTATGGAGGTATTTATATTATTGCTTCAAGTATTTTTAAACACTCACCGAGCTTCAAGTCACCCAAAATATTTTCGCTTTTTTTTTTAAATAACCTCCGTGCACAAAGTGGAAGGGGCGATAATGTGGGCATCCTCGTAGATAGGGACACCAATGGCGTATGTTAGAGCCGTGATTGTTTTTGTATATAAATATTGTATTGAATAATTGTAAATATAACACTCCGTGCATGAATTTTAAATGTTTTGTTGTATATAAATTTATACTCTAAATGTTTTATTAATAACCACATCAAGCAAGAATGTATATTAAATAATTGATATTGTATTTATGTTAATTATTGGGTTATTGGGTTGTGAAGATTTGTGGTAGTAAATAGATGGACTTATTTGAAGTATTAGAAGTGCTTTAGCAATTTTGAAGAATGGGTTTTCTAGAAAATAGACGGAATTCCGTTCAAAAAAAAAAATTTCCATACAACCCTTAATTTTTAAATAAAGGAAAACCATTTAACTTCTATAGGAACCTCCAAATAAAATACATCGGGGGTGATCAGGTTTGCCACTACCTAGGTTAGGGTCTGACACATACATAGCATAGTGAGACATTCAATGCAATGTAGTCTATGGTGTATGATGCTGCATGTCCCTCTTTTAATTCAATTGAAGTAGAAGAGAGCCCGAATCCCACAACACAACATCTTTTTTATATGTTCAAAGCATCAAAGCAAGAGGTGTGGAGTGAGAACCCTTATAGCCATTCTCAATTATCTACCGTGTCTAGATTGTTGAATATTAAGGCTGAACACCATATCTCCTGAAGGTGCCGTGATGAATTCTGTACATTGATGAAAGAATTGCTTTCCAACATGTCTTAATCACACATCTTTAAAAGTGAATAATGTCTAGTCTGCACTGTAAGATTGACTTGTTGTGAGAATAATTGTATGCTATACTGGGGTGAAGATAATGACTTAAGTTGTTAAGATTTGAGCCTCATCTCGTCATGTAAATGATCTTCGCTATAATAATGTCAAACATGAAAATATCACCTTGTACAGATTTGTATGGTCCATAACCACAACATGAGGTAAGAGCAAACCAATACGAAGAGGCACGTACAAATATCAACTTCGTCACGTTATCTTAACGCATCACCAACACATCTCAAAGTCGAAATGTGAGGTTAGCGAAAATTGATGGGTTCTAACGATATGGGCAATCAAAGCCAATGTAGATCTGCGTTATTCTCAGAATATTAATCACGGCTACCTCGATGTGTATGAAGTTGAAGAGCAAACGTCAACCCCTATCATCTTTAATAATCCCGCGGTTGATACGAACATTTCAACGAGTCAAAGAATTATATGATTGGCAAAACGATACATGAGCTTTAACACCAATCATACATCTTTTACACGGACACAATATCTTCTCCGCCATCTATACATGTTATTTAAGTCTGGGTATCATGGAAAAGCATGTTTGTCTATTAAACAAGATCCATGCATCTTCACATGCATAAATACTGTTTAATAACCATTTGAAAGTCTTACAGATCATTACGTCATTAACAAGATAGATATGTTTGAAGGATTGAGTCATCAAAAAAAATCATAGACTGATATTCATTTCAAGATCTGAACATCAGAATCACGATTTTACACAAAGGAGCAGAACTTCTGCAGTGTGGATAGTGATAAATCAGAGAATCCAAAAATCATGTGGATGTGGTTGGAAAATGAAGTATCTTTGGGACTTCACTATTGGAAACCAATCTCATTAGCACACCTGATGTTACGGCATTGAGAAAATTCTTTATAATATTTTTAATACGGCGAAGGAATGTTAAAGGGAAAACCATGGATAATGTGAAGTCTAGGGAAGATTTGAAGGAATTTTGATATCGTCCTGAAGTTACACTCCAGATGAAAAATGCAAACAACATCCTAAGGCTCACACATTGATAAATATGGGATATAACTTTCAGTGAATTAAGAAGCTGAAATTTCCGTATGGTTATGTTTTTAACTCGGGGAGATGTGTTGACTTGAGGGGAATAAATCAGATGGGAGAAGAGTCATGATTGTCATATTTTTATGCAAGAGGTTAATTCCAATTGCATTTCAGAGTTATTGCCTCGCAAATGTATGGTGTCAGACAGAAGTTGAGCATTTTTTAGCATTTAATCGCTATAGTCATAACAGAGGATGACATGAAACGCTTGGAAGAAGATATCTCTATTGTGCTATGTGTTAGAGCGCATATTTCCAATTAAGAAGTTTTTTTGACTCATGGAACATCTTCTAATTTATTTAGCTTATGAAGCAAGAGTTGCCGCCCAAAGGTAATATAGATGGATGTATCCATTTGAGCGGTGAGTTTAAAACTATTATGTACACACATATTAATAAAATTTATCTTATGTAATAATTAAAATCAATTCTTATTTTTAGGTACTTTCGCAAGTTAAAGAATAATGTCTGGAATAAAGCCAAAGTTGAAGGTTCAATATGTAATGCATACTTGGTTGAAGAAGCTTCACTATTTTCAGGTACATTATTTTAACTTCTCGCGATATACACGATATAGAAAAGTGTCACAAGAATAGTGATGGTTGTGGATTTGATGTGGAAGAAGATCTCAGATGCTTTCCATATTTAAATGTGTTGGTCGCATCATTTGGAAAAGCAAACTCGTGACGTTTAATCGATATGGAGTACAATGTACCGCACGCATATTGTTAAATTGTGGATTTAAGTAAAGTCATACATTCAAGAAGTAACTAACTAGGATTCTCAGATTCATATACATTTTTTTAAATTTTGCAAAGCATAAATATAATATAAAATAAAATAATAACACTAAAAAATACGTTAAAATCGAATGTATCATAAGCCGCTAAAACCGTCGAAACCTGTATTTTGGAAAACGTGGGTTATAAAATTTTCACTTTTCATCAAAATCACACCTTTAGATTTAACAAAAATCCTACAAAGATAACGACGCACTCCGCGGTCAAGCCCCAAAATACAAAATCACCTCGTATATAAAAAAATACGCTCCCAATATTTTCCAAAACTAACTATACAATCATAAAGACCTCTGGTCCTCATCAAAATATAAGATAAGAATCAATCCTACATAATTTCATCGCAACCTGTTTTTCTCAAAACCATGCATGCATATTTTATAAAGATATTTACATATACAAAATTCCACATTTTAACTTTTACTATTTTAATTTTACACCTTATCTTATATATAATCACAAATACGCCTGTGACGTAGGATCCCCGGAAAGGTCTTGTGCTTCAAATAACGAGACTAAAAATTATTTTAAAATGTAAACCGTGCGGAGCTAAACGGGCCTGAGTAATGCAGTTCCAAATGTTGTTGTCCGCTGTATGTACCTCCCAATATGAAAACTGGCCCGTAAATGGTAGTAAAACTGCTATGAGAAAACCGAAGCCATGGCAAACCATTTCAAAACCGTGGCCGAAAAACTATTTTTGATGCCGAAAACTGCTCAAAATTACTCGGCTGTTGAAAACTCAAGCTTGGTGGTTAATATCCGAAAGTGCTATAATCGGAAATCAAGTACCAAATCCATCGTGGCCTATTTCAAATACCCTAGACGTGATCACCTAACCTCGAACCCGCATCGGTAGTGAACCCTAACACCACCGCTAAGATGGTCCGTGAACACGGCGGATCTATATAGCATAATGGAACCTCGAACAAAAATGCTCAGCCGATGGAACTCGAACCAAAATGCTCGCGGATGCAACTCTAACCAACACCTCATCGCTATGTACTATCATTGCGGCTAACTATATACTCGAATGCGTGAGGGCGCACCACTATATAAATATATACTAGATCTAACCTCACCGTCGGCTCGTGCAATATAGTTAGTCATAATATCCCATAACCCTTGCTACATGCACAACTAAATACATCTGACTGAAAACCGAAGCTATGCCATCTAGTGGGTTTTGCTAAACCAGCCAAACTAAGCTTTCTTAAATAACGAAATCAGAACTTTTCTACTGAGTATAACAAATGGAGGTAAAAAATGCTTTATAACAGAGAGTATTTTCAAAGCACTTTATAAACTTGTAATTTAAACACTTCTTTAGAAAAAGATTTGAGTAATTAAATTCCTTTTCTCGACTTACACTTACTCTGCTACACTCTTAGATTCTCGCCTGATGTCAAATCAGCCACAATCCATACAAAGTACGAAAATGCCTCGCTTTAACTTTAACTATAAACACATAATGTGGCTTTCAGCGACTATATCGAATCAACTTTAACATTCTAACAAAACTTTACGCATTATTCCATTCGATAAGGACATCGATAATATGATATGAAATGACCAAAATGTCCCTACACATTAAATGCCCCATAAAAACTATCTGTTTTAGCAAACTTTTGACTCAAGGGACTTTCCATAGAGTCTAAAAATACTCGAAACATTTCTGAAAATTCTGTCCGACTTGTCCGACTACACTCCTAAAATTTCAACCCGAACTGTCCTAAAACAGTCCCGAAATTCAGCCCTAACTGTCCGAACACAGTCCAAAAAATTCCTAAAAATTCCTAAACTCAGTCTAAAAATTTTGGGACTAAAGTTTACAACCTTTCACGGCCTCTAAGAAAATTTCAAGCCATTACATAGCCTTTAGGCTCGAAATAATACAAGTAGGAAAATTTCCTACCTTTTAAAGTTTGACAAAAGGCTAAGATATTGGTACCTATGCGTAGCTCTCTTCGCGTAGTCCAACTTTGCCTTCTGCTCCGACAAAAACCTACGGTCCAATTTCCGTAAATCTGAGAAAAAACAAAGAGAAGAAAAAATTAAAAATAAAACCCTCTCACTCCGTGACGCGCCTCCGCGTCCGTCCCCGCTGTTTTATTCCTTGATTTTCAAGTTTCTAATTATTATTCTTATTATTATTATTATTTTCATATATGATTAATATTGCCTTTTATTTTGGGTCCATTTCTTATCCTAAAATTTTATTTCTTTCAGCTCACTTATTTTAAATGAACTTTAACCTGCTGCATTTTCGACTTCCGAGATTTTGTAAAAAGCTCATTCCTAAAGTCCCTTGCGATTTATCACCTAGAAATTTAAAATATCTCCGACTGCCTCTGCACTGACGAATTTTTTCTGGTCACTAGATTTCATGACGAATTTAACGGCGCACTTGTTTCACATCCGAGATCTAGAGAATTTCAGCTCGAACCATTTTGCAATTTATTATTATTATTATCCTTTAAAATTCCATAATTGGAATTTCACCCATCCACTTTCCTGACTCAGAAAAGTGCCACAATTATTTGAAAACTTTATAATTTCACTCCTTAAACAACTTCAAAATTCTATTATGGCACTTAAATAATTACGGGCTCTTGGTGAACATACGGTTACACATACCGCATACCATTCCTGATCGCGTTACAAATCCTCCTCTTAGAACATTTCGTCCGCGAAATGAACAAAACTTACAAAAGAGGATACCTTAATCTGAAAAACAATCGAGGATACGACCCATTCGAGCCTCCTCGACTCTATGTAAATTCTTTAATCCGACGATTCCATAAAACTTGACTAACTAATGATCTTATTCCTGAAAATATGCTCTCACGATCTACTATCCGCGATTGGCTGTCTTATAGGCCACTTATCCTAGTTCTAATCGGATGATCTCGAGTACATGGAGGGATCCGAATTGTACCATGGAGCATGGATACATGAAACACATTACGAACCTTAGACAACTCGAGAGTTAACTAACTATAGCTACCGGTCCCACTGCAATAATCTCATATACCCATGTACATCTGGCCTTAGCTCTCGCCTTCCAAATCTGAGGACACCTTTCCAAGGGGAGACTTTGAGGAAGACCCTATCGCCCACCTTAAATTGTAGATCCCTACGACGTTTGTCCACATAACTTTTCTCGTCTCGTCTCGCTAATTCTGAGTCCGTTCCCGAAAACCGGATCTTATCTGGGTGTAATCCGTATCAACCTAGGCCTATCGCCCCTCTCCTACTTCATCCCATACAGAGTACCGACACTCCGCCATACAATGCTTCAAATGGAGCCATGCCTATACCGGATTGATAACCTATGGTCAGAAGTGACCATCGAGATAAACGCTGCATCCCAAACTTCCCTTAAACATAAACATGCATGCTCTAAGCATATCCTCTAGTGTCTGAATAGTTCTCTCTGACTGACCCTTAGTCTGAGGATGGAAAGCTATGCTAAAGTGCAATCGAGTCCCCATGGCATCCTCAGAACCGACTCAAAACTGGATGTATCGGGGTCTCGGTCTGAGACTATCGACAGAACACCATGTAATCTAATTATCTCTCCACATATAATCGGGCCAACTCGGCCCAACGGGCCATCATTGCTAATCGGGAGAAAATGCGCTGATTTCGCTAGTCTATCCACTATCACCATATGGCACGTGTTGTTCCTTTGTGCCCTCGTAAGCCCAGAACAAAATCCATAGTAATCTTATCCCACTTCCATACAAGAATCTAAGGCTGTATCTTTCAAGGGCTTCTGGTACGCCTTTACTCATTGAAGCAAAGTTAGGGAATCTGGATCAACCTTAATTTCCTTTTCATGCCCTTTCCACCAATAATGTCAGACCTCAATCTTGGACAACCTCATGAACCCGAGGACCTCCCTACACTCCAATGGATAGAAACTTTCCCCAAAACAATCAAATAAAATCCATGGAGCGAACCCTTACAACTTTACATATCTTTAGAAAATAATGCGGAAGCGGCGGTAAATTTTGTAATCTTTCCTTTCTTTTTTCAAGCACTTAGATTTCAGAAAACGTGGCCAGAGTTTTCTCCTTTACTTTCCCAAATTTACATAACACCCCGATAAGCATTTAAAACACTTCTAATCTCCCAATTTTAAACTCGTTTTTTAGACTCCTGGTCCACAACACAATCAACACAACAGAGAACATATACATTTATTCATTTCAATCATCAAAACATTCAAAACTTCTCAATTTCATGCACATTTTATAAAAGATTGGTTTGATCCCACTTGCCGACCGCCTAAGTAGTTCCTTTCAAAATACGCCCATATACGACATACACGACAAAAGATTCGATATATAAATATGCAAACTATTTTATACAATGCAAACTTCACATGCTGCCTCTCGAAGGTCGACTCCATCACAAGCAGAGGGTACTCTAACGGCGCACCTGCCTCGGTCCTCGAAAAATGTTTTGGAAACATATGGAAAAGAATGAGCTAAAGGAGCCCAAGCGAGTACATTTCATTAAGATACCATTTTTAGATATACCAAAGTAATACATACTTATACAATTAAAATCTCTTTATGCCTTAAACTTTTTTTCAGTAATACATACTTATACAATTAAAAATCCATTT
Source organism: Tetrastigma voinierianum (assembly GCA_016808115.1). Lineage (NCBI taxonomy): Eukaryota > Viridiplantae > Streptophyta > Magnoliopsida > Vitales > Vitaceae > Tetrastigma > Tetrastigma voinierianum. The sequence goes on from JAEQBH010004463.1 coordinate 178,020, forward strand.
ATGCCTTAAACTTCTTTTATACAATTAAAAATCCATTTATGCCTTAAACTTTCTTTCTTCTTCTTTCTTTCTCTTCGATGGAACCCAGTGAGTCAAATAACCCACGCCCGGCATCGACCTGGTGAGGGACAAATACATTCCAATATAACCACTACGCTGTGAGAAACTCACGCTGTATAGGGTCTCCAGCCTCATAGCACCTTATCACGTGTAAGGATATTACTCTAGACACCTAATTTCCCCGCTAGTAACCTATAACTTTACCTCTAAATCCTTACACGCTTTACAGGTACCTCTAATCGATATCGCCATAATGTCATATGGGTTAGGTAACCACGTTAAAACATTTATCAAAATACACTTATAAATCATTTAAATCCTTTACTTTATCATGAAAACTCATATATATATATATGCAAATATACATATGCATTCTTTATGACATTTTTTAAACTTTCATAATGCCTTAACATATGCATATATATAATTTAATAAAATATATATATTGATGCAAGATAAATATGTACATTAAAATTTTCATTTACATCAAAACTTTTCATTTAGGCAATATAAACATTTACATTAAACTTTTCATTTTAAATACTCAAAATCATTCACTTTTAAACTCAATTTGCAAAACATCATTTTTACACCTACAGCTTCACCGCTCAATCCTTCTTGCTTCCCGTTGAATTCCCTGCTTCCGTCCGATAGTCCTTTTCTTGGCATTTTTCAAGAACCACAACTATACATTAATCATAACTTCCATTTTAACTACTACACATTCATTTAAAGGAAAATGAACAACATTTTTTAAGCACTGAAAACCCACTCATTTTTGCCAACCTTTTCCAACAATACTTATAGACTTTATGGACTCAAAAATTATTCAAACGGGTCTTCAAAATTTATGAAACTCTCCAGATCAGTCCTTTATATAGTCCACGACATCTCTTTAAATTTTCAATTTGTGTACCTTCCTAAAGCCCTCAACCATAAATACGTTATTGTGTATTTCCAAGCATCTAGATGACTAATTTAAGGTAATGCACCGCACATAAACCACTTTGACAAATTTCTGGCACTTGAGATTACAATTTTGCTTGAACTTCCTTCAGATAAATTTTTCCCTTGAAGTCTATTTAATCAAAACTAATCACTCAAATCGAATAAAAATGAGCAAGTTATGGTCAAATATTTACAAATGGTCTAAACAAGAAACAGAGCATTTCCCGTACCGAGAACTAGATACAAAGGCTTTACATACGGCCCTACTTTGAGTAAATTTTTAGGCCACTTATAATCAGAATTTGAATGATTGTTTATTTCTATAGGTTTGATTTTCCCTTGAAGTTCACTTTTTAACCAGCAACTTGAATCACTCAAATCGGATCAGAAATGAGCAAGTTATGGTCAAATATTTACAAATTGTTGAAATAGGAAAACAAGAGTATTTCAGATCGAGACCACATTTTAAAACACCAGAATGTGTTTCTTCCACTTTTTTTTTTTCACTCTAAACACTCCAATCTAATGCCTTATACCTATTTCAAATATATCACACAAAATTCACTATCAATTCCTAAATACCCCTACTTTCTTTTCAAAACCTAACCTAATCCATTTCCTTCTCAATTGATATCAAAGTCATATCATTCAACCTTAAATACCACCAATTCTTTTAAACATCATGATAATTTGATGATTCCATGTTTATTTTCTCCCAATTGGGGTTTTACTCAACCCTAACCATTCAAAGGTTCATGTGAGCCTTGCACAAAACCTAGACCAAAGGAGCATCTATTCTCCTTGCCAAAGTCCTAGGAATCCTACAATTACCTATGGTTACAAGGCAAAGACATACCTGATTTTTGGACTTCTCCTCCTCCTTCTTCTTCCTCTCTTCCTCCTCTTGGCTCTCTCCTTCTCCTCCTACGGTTTGCTAGGGCAAACTTTGAGACCAAATGAATTTTGGCTCTTGTTTTTCCCATTTTTATATTTTCAACTTTTCAATACCTGTAATTCTAGTCCTCAAACATTTAAATATTGCAATACTAACCTCAAATCTCTACTACATGTGGCCCATCTCTACACTTAATGATTTTCATATTCTTTTTTTTTTTTTGCTAATGACAATTTTACCCTTATCCCCATACAACAATCCCGGTTTCCATCATTTATCATCTCCTACTTTAGTCTCCAAAATACTACAATGTGACACTTAGTGCTCTTATACACCCCTAACAAGATCACGATCGTACACTCTCTCGGGACTAAAATTGGCAAATGCCCCCTATGGTACATCTTATGCTACCAGGTGCATGACATATGCCAAGAGTGAGCCTCTTCCATGATTTCCTCAGTCTACCTATTCTGTACACACATCTCGACTTCTAACCATTACGCCCATCATCTCGATCCTAACTCGTTCCTACCACCCCCAATCTCCGCCTCAACTTAAACATCTTTGAAACCCGTTCGACCTTCCTTGATATGATCCACGAGAAGAGGACGAACATAAAATGATGCCAACAGTGTCCTTGGATCAGCTACCTGCAACTGAACTCCCAAAGATCTCAACTCTATCAACAATGGGAGATATAATTATTCCAGATAAGCATAGAACCTCCCAAGCTTCCGACTTAAGGCATAGGCCACTGCGACACCTCTCCCTCGGATGGGTACTCTATCGTGTAAATCACAATCCTTAATCAACTTCCCAACCACCGGCGCCGCCTGCTGCTTCCTCTTTCTAAGTAAAGATATATTGCAGGCTCTTATGATCAATGAATATCTGACAGGGAACACTATATAGATAATGCTCCGCATCAGAGCGAAACCACTACCGCCAGTTCAAATCATGGGTTGGGTAGTCTGCTGTTTCTTTAATCGACGGAAGCATAAGCTATCACTCTACCATCCCTGCATCGAAACACACCCTAAACCTCTTGTCTGAGGCATCACTATATACCACACAACCAAATTCCTTTCTCCCCGACTAGAGGCACACTGAGCCGTCAACTTCGTCTCAAATTTCTTCAAAACTATGCCGGTGTGTATCCGACCCACCGAATTTCCTCTCAATCTTTCATTAGATTGGTCAACTGCCATCTCTGAAACCATCAAATCTCCGTAATAACCCGCCAATCCAAGGAAACCACGAACTCATAAACATTCGGCGCCCAGCTCACTATAGCCTGATCTTCCGAGGATCCACACTAATACCTTCCGCCGAAATGACATGACCCAAGCAAAGCTACTTTGTCCAACCCAAAACCGGGCACTCACTAAACTTAGCGATAACCCACGCTCCTAAGAATCCGCACACCGTCGAGATGCTCCGCATGTTCCTCCGATCGCCCGAGTACACTAGAATGCTTCAATAATGAATACGATCATAAATCTGATCTAAATACGACCGACACCTCGCTCATCAAATCCATGAACGCACCGCATTAGTCAATCAATGGCATCACTAGGAACTCGTAGTGACCGTATCTCGTCCCGGGCGGCGCCTTAGAAACATCATTCTCCCACCCTCAACTCGATGGTAGCCTCGACCTAGGTCAATCTTAGAATATACCCTAGATCCATGCACTGGTCAAATAGCTCATCTATACGAGAAGTTGATACTGCTAAGTGTATTGTCGCCCGATTCAAATTGCCTATAGTCTATACACAAACTGCAAGCTTCCCATCTTCTTCTTTACGAAGAGAACTCGGAGCTCCTACTCTGAGGTACTAGGTCGATGAAGCCCTCGCTTAGCAATTCCTCCAATTGTGCCTTCAATTCTTTTCAACTCACTGGGCGCCGATTCGTATGAAGGAATGGATATCGGCTCTAGCCCCCGAACTAGTTCAATAACGAACTCAATTTCTCTATCCGGGTAAACTCGAATATCATCCGGAAAGACATCCGGAACTCTTCTTGACGCGGATGTCTTCCAAATTGTGTCCACTCGTCTCCTATCCACTACAAATGCCAAATAACCCTGAGAACCTTTCCGAAGCATTTTCGAGGCGTCGCCATGCATTAATGAGACTAGGGCCATCCTCTCTCCGATTCACCGAAATATCACGCCTGGTTCCTCTGGTCGAACCAATCTTACTTCTTTCTTATAGCAATCTAAGGTGGCTCTATGCTCGATAACCACCCATACCCAAGATTATACTTAAATCATGGATACTTAACACTATCAAGTCCGCTAGAAAACCTTATTCGATCACCAATCATGACCTGAACTATCCTTTCTGATATCATAGTATCCCCATTATTACAACCACTACGCCTAATTCATCTATAGGCCTGACTCCATCCTGTGCCTCTCGTTGAATGGTACTCGAAATAAATGAATGAGGGCCTGGTCCACCAATGCATATGCATCATGATCGTGAACCTAATCTATACCGTAATCACGCCCGTGGCGATCCGCTCCTATCAGGATCAGAAATACCCGAGCCCGAGTACAGTACCACTCGAACTGCGCTAATCTGGGTACCGCCTCCTTCTCCCGCACCCTACCGCGACTCTACCAAAGTTGTACCACACCCCGCCTAAACCACCCCCTACCACCCTAACTGGACCGCCGGTGCCCCAGATGCCATCATCACTCCAGAGGTCTCTACTGGCTAATTAGCTCGGACAAGCCTCGATAAAGTGACCTTCCCGCCTGAATGGAAGATCCCGTCATGTTCATCCCACTTCGAGATGCCTCGGCCATGTAGGGCACAATGGAAAAGATGATCTTGAAGATCTACCACCTCGGGTCAGCCGTGATCGAACGGATCTCGGCTGTGGCGTCGATCTCGTCCCGAGCCTCTATCACAATCCACTTTCCTTTCTTTCTACTAGACCGACCGGGGTCTAGCCGACTAAGCCGGGAGCACCTTCTACCGTCCGTCGCCCCGAGCTAGAACTCGAAACCGTCTCACTTTTATGCGTACCTCAAACTTTTCATAATGTCAGCTTGGTTTGCTTTGTCAGATCCTAGTAAACACTGTGAAACCCGTGTCTCTATCGTGCCTGTGAAGGACCTTGTGGCCACGCCACCTTTTTCCGCCAAATTATGGTGGTGCCACCCTCATGTCTACGCCACCATATAATAGCCAGAACGCTAACACTATCAACTATAAGTACCTCGCCTCCGCTGCCAGTACCATCATATAAGTTTTAGCCCCTAATTTTAGAGCCGCTCTATCATGCCCCTCTCGCTTCTTCTGGGAGGCCCTGTGTTCGATGCAACCGTGAATAATCAGATAACCTGATCCATCACCACACCCGCCCAAGGGCCCTCGGCGTGTTTTATTGGGCCATCATTGAAGTGCATCTTCCATCTAGGGTGTACCACATACTGTGAGTCGTGGAAAGTCCTGATCGAGACTCACACCTCATCCGCATAATGCCGTAATTCTCAAAATAAAAGATTCAAAGGACACTTTCAATATTTGATGCATGCAAGGATTTAGCAAAATAATATAGGTTGCAATAGGAAAATCATTATAAAAAACAATTCTATAGAAATAATGCGAAAAACGTGCGAAAAAATGTGCGAACCGTCTCGACTAAAATCAGCCTGATACCAACTCACAGACTTCCTTCCAGTGACAGGAAATCCGCCTAAGAACTCTATTGAACCTCCCAAACCCAAGCTCAGCTTTCGAATGACAAGTTACCACGAACAGCCGTTAAAATCATTTAAATCAGATTTAAAAGCTGGTTATAAATTTTTCACTTTTCTATCAAATCACACCTTTAGATTTAATCGAAAATCCGGCAAAGATAACGATCGACCTGGCTGGCTTCAAAATACAAAATTATATAAAAATACTCCAATATTTCAAAATCCAACTACAATCATAAAGCACCCTCGTCCTCATCAAAATATAAGATAAGAATCAATCCAACATAATTTTCATCACAACCTGTTTTTCTCAAAACCATGCATGCATATTTTATAAAAGATATTTACATATACAAAAGGCCACATTTTAACTTTTACTATTTTTAATTTACACCTTATCTTATATATAATCACAACACGCCGGCCTAGGACAGAGGGATCCCGGGTCGTGGAAAGGTCTTTCGGCTTCAACACCTGCACCTGAAAATTATTTTAAAAACAGAAAACTGTGAGCCAAACGGGCTCAGTGAGTACTATAAGTTCTAAATGTTGTTGTTTGCTGTATGTACCTCCCAATATGAAAATCTGTCCAATGGCAGTAAACCCGCATGAGAAAAACTGAAGCCTTTGTTATGAAAACCATTTCAAAACTGTGTCAAAACTATTTATGTTAATAAAACTGCTCAAAACTATTTCACAAGAAAATTTGTTTCATGGTGGGTTATCTGAAAGTGCTATAATCGAAATCAAGTACCAACCTCCTCGTGGCCTATTCGAATACCCTAGACGTGATACCACGGAACTCCTAACCCGACATCGATAGTGAACCTCGTAACACTACCCGGCTTAAGATGGTCCTGAACACGGGCGGATCTATATGCATAATGGAACTCCTAAGACTAAAATGCCTGGGCGATGGAACCTCGAACCAACACCTCATCTCTATGTACTAAGTCAGCGCGCTAACTATATACCCGAATGTGCAGAGGGCGACTCACTATATAAATATATACTAGATCTAACCCCCAATTGCCGACCAGGCAATATAGTTAGTCAAAATATCCCATAACCTTGCCATGCACAACCAAATACACCGGACGGAAACTAGCTTATGTCATCTAAGGGTTTTGCAACCCAGGCCAAACTGTTTTTAAATATTGAAATCTAACTTTTCCTCAACACGAGTATAACAAATGGAGGTAAAAAAATGCTTTATAAATTTATATTTTCTCAAAGCACTTTATAAACTTGTAATCAACACTTCGCTTTAGAAAAATGATCTTGAGTACTCACCTTTTCTCGACTAATTTCATAATTCTCGGGCTGCTAATTTAGATTTTCGCTGATGCCCAAATCGCCTACACAATCCATACGAATACGAAATGCTCCCTACTTAACGCTTTAACCATAAAATATACACATGCGCTTCAGCCGACTGATATCAACTAACTTCGATTCTAACAAACTTTTACGTGATTAGTCCCATTCGATAAGGACATCGATATTATGATATGAAATTGACCAAAATGTCCCTACACATTAAATGCCCTATTAAAACGATCCTATGAAGTAAACTTTGACTAGTGGACTTTCCATATAGCCCAAAATACTAAACATTTCAAAATTCCGTCTCACTTGTCTGACTACACTTAAAATTTCAACTAACCGTCCTAAAATAACCCAACACCCAGCTCCTAACGTCCGACACTAAAAATTCCAAAATTTCTAAACCCGCCTAAAAATTTTGGGACTGAAGTTTACGACCTTTAAAAAAATTTCAAGCCATTACATAGCCTTTAGGCTCGAAATAATACAAGTAGTGTTCCTACCTTTAAAGTTTGACAAAAGGCTGATATTGGTACCTATAGCAATAGCCTCGCAGTCCAACTTTGCCTTCTGCTCCGATAAAAACCTATGGTCCAATTTCCATAAATCTGAGAAAAAACAAAGAGAAGAAAAAATTAAAAATAAAAACCCCTCTCCTCACTATGACGCTCTTCTCTGCCATCCGTCCCTGCCTTTTGCATTTTATTCCTTTTGATTTTCTTTTTTTTTTCTAATTATTACATATTAAGATATCATTATTATTATTTTCATATATGATTTATATCATTTATTCGGTCCATTTCTATCCTCGAAAAATTTTATTTCTTTTCAGTTCACTTATTTTAAATGAACTTTAACTCAAGGCATTTTCACTTCGAGATTTTTGTAAAAACTGCCTAAGTCCCCGCGATTTATCACCCGTAAATTGTGAAATATTCTCGACTGCCCCTGCACTGACGAAATTTTTCTCGGGTCACTAGATTTCGAGATGAATTTAACGGCGCAACTGTTTCAACCAGATCTAGAGTAACTTTCTAGCTCTCGAACCATTTTGGTAATTTATTGTTATTATTATCCTTTAAAATTCCATAATCGAATTTACCCATCCACTTCCTATCTATAAAGCTACCATTTAAAACTTTATAATTTCACCCTTTAAACAACTTTCAAAATTCTATTATAAGACTAAAATAATTAAGGAAGTTTCTCAAGCATTATTACTTATATATACCGTACAATCTCCTGATCATGCTATAAGTGGAGGTATAAAAGGTTCTAGCCATAGTGTAAATGAGCTAAAGTACTATGGTCGATTGCAAGAAATTTTGGAGTTAGAGTACCCTGCTCTACCAATAAAGAGAATTGTACTATTCAGTAATTATGGCTCGATCCAATTCTAACTGGCACAAGAATTCACCCACAAGACAAACCCTGTAGATGTCAAGAGTGGAAGAGTATTCAATAAATATGAACCATTTATTCTCGCCGTAGTAAGTCATGTGAAGTGTATTTTGCATCTATCCTACTTAAGAGAAATGTGTGAATGACTGTTAAATGCTTGCAAAATAAAAGCAAGGGGAATTGTGGAGGTATCAAAGTCAAATGCATGTCTACCTTCTGATATGATGACATTTTAAGAGGATGTTAGCGATCAACATGGAATTGATGCGGCGCTAGATGACATACATCAATCTCTAAACAATGAAAATGGTTCATTTGTTTATATGGATAATATTGAAATTGAGAAAAATGCTTAATTAGCTCTTAAAAAAGTAAATTGAAGATAGATGTTACATCATACGTAGAACAAGAATTTGATTTATGATGATGAAGACACGTATGTAGAGCAAGAATTTTGGATGATGATGATAACATCAAACAATTATATCTATAATTGTTAATTTATTTTGGGAACAATATATATGACCTTACTACGTAATATTATAAATTAATGTAAGACTCGTGTTAATATTCTTTACTAAATTTTAAGTATATTCACTATATTTTTTTATAGCTATAAGCAAAGATACCGACTCACTTCTCAAAGTACATGGTGAGGATATGTTCTCACCCCATCACCGCACCCCAACACGTGACTACGCCAGCTTCTTTCTACAAAGTATCACCATCGATGAACAATAAGACTATCGACAGAGTCAAGAAAATAAGTAAAGAATTTTTCTATATAATTTTATCTTATGTATTATCGTGGTGTTTCATAGTGTGTATGACATTGTTGTTTCTTAAGTTTGTGTGTTTATGATATTTGTATCATTAATGATTGGTTCTCCCATTTATTTTTAGTGCTTAAGATTACCTTTTTTTTAGGGTTGGTTCTGTAGGCACCCTTTATTTCTCCAGTCAAGGCATTTACTTACATGTTTAAAAAATTCTAGAAAGACAAGAAGCAACTCAGATATAGCTGGAAGCATCCTCAAGAGAAATACACTTCATTGGGAGGAGTTTATGTTAAAATATTTAGTGTTTTGTGTGAATAAAATTGTAAATCTTTAATACAGACTTCATGTAATTATTAATTTCTATTGTTACATTTTGACAAATAAAATATTCTTATTTCATTATTTATAATTATTTTGTATTGCATAAGAGGTACACTTGAGACTCAATGGATGAAGAGGCTATTAAGAGCTGTTGGTGGCAAAATGTTAAAACACAGTACACTATACATGTCCACATTTGGAGGCATTCTATGATGGCAAGCTCCTATTGTGTGACCCAAGAAATTGTGGATAATTGGTAACAAATATTGTAAACACTACATAATGGAAAGAGAGCTCAAAAATCTAAACATAATTCCGTCATAAGACTCGTGGTCCTGCACTATTTTACTAAGGCCACGTGGTGGATCCCTCGATCTATGGTGAGCATTCTTTAAAACGGTAAATTATTAATTATTTAGTGCTCTAATTTTAGTTTTGCATTTCTTTTTTTTCAATTTAAACTTTTTAAGCATGTATCACTGCAACCCTACAAAGCTGAAAGACCAAGAGTTGCAACATCACTAATAGCCAGAGTTAATTCAAGAAAGTGCACATGAAAAAAAGATGGAATATCAGATGCTGTCAAGCATGGAATGTGGTGGTTCATCTTTTATTATTTAGTACTTAAAGTTACCAGCCACTGTTAAATCATAAATTTTAATATTAACTTGAACAATTTTTAATTGTAGAATTTAGGGAGCAAAAGTCTCTCTTGATCTAGTTTTTAGATTATGGTCTCATAACCTCCACCGCTTCTTGATACAGACACTCTTGACACTGGAAGCCAATATGGCAGAGAGGAGACGTGTAAATGGTCTTGGCTCACAGGCTGCATCTATCTATCCTTCATATCGTAGCACCGAGCTCACATTCATCAAAGATCCGCAAACAGCAGAGAGATTTTCAGCAAAGAGGTGGTTCAAACATGGCGTAAATGGATAAAGCGAACAAGCAAGCAATGTCAGCAGAGTTTTCAAGAGATGCAAGAGCAGATGAGGCATTTCATGGAGCAAATGCAATCTAGTCAACAATTTAATGGATCTGTGACTTTCCTCGTGATTTTAGCTTTGGTGATGATGACTTTTAAAGTTGATGCAAAAACATAAATGTTTGCCACATATGTCAGAGAACTCTTTTATGTATACCGCTGATCGTTTTAGCATATGAAAGACATTTTTAATTATTGAATTTTAATTTGCTTCTAATTTTATTAAAATGTATCAAAATATATTCACAATTAAATAACATTTAATTTATAAAAATTATATAAAATATATGATATGATAAAAAATAATAGTATTGGAATAGTAAAAAAAACGTTAAGCGACGGTTTTGTCACTGTATCCGCGATTTTGTGTGAATTCTATCACTAATACATCACGCAGTTTGTGATGGAATTTTGTCACTATTTCATCACAATTTTATGACCGAAATACCTTCCCATGATGAAAATTTAGTGATGGAAATGCAACTATTTAAACTTGCAAAAAATTATAAATATATTCACGATCTAAATCAGTCATAATTTTTGTGACCATATTTGTAATTTGTACTGTCAAAAATCCGTCACAAAATTGTGATGAAATAGTAACAAAAATCCATCACAATTTTGTGATGAAATTTTTTTCCGTCACAAAATTTAGTGATGACGAAAATTTCGTCACAAATCTATCAATAAACATGATATGTGACAGAATTGTGACGGAAATTTCCGTCACTATTTTGGTTTTTTCTTGTAGTGTTATGCACATCCTCATCACCCTCCTTCTCCTCATCATCATCAATGAGACTGTGATGTTTTCCTCTCATTATGCCTCGTAATTCAGCTCGAATTTCTTTCATATCAGATGTTTTTTTCACTTTTGATTTACTTTTCTGTTGTAAAAGTTGTTTCATTTCTTGTTTTACTTCTGGCGGCACATTTGGACACTTCATAGTATTTGAAAGGGAATCCGTATGTGACAGATGGCACAAGTGAGTAATTAAAGTAAACTTTTATGCTTAAACCACAATAATTATAAATTGTTCCATTTTATGTCCCTCGAGGTGCGTGATACCTCAATACGAGATCTGCGACCTCCTTCCACTAGCCATTCTATAAACATGGCAGTTTTGTGAAAATAAAAATTCAAATCGATGTGATCTTTGTATATGATATCATTATAATAATATTATAAATATGTAATTTAACATAAAGTAGACCTAAGTTTCTAACATGATATCTAACTTAATAATATCATTAAGATATTTAAGAAGATCTAAATTTCTAACATTAAATATGTCTAAGATCTAAGTTTCAAACATTATATAAGTATAACTAAAATTTAATGTAAGTAATATGTTTCAAATTACTAAATAGTAGAGATGTTTAATATCTAAGTTTCAAGCATTATATCTAACTTAATTTATTATTATCAAATTAAACCAAATTAAAACTAAGATACATTAAAAATAAAAAATATGCATGTAGTAATATGTTTCAAATTATAAAATAGATTATAGTATAAAAATGTTTCAAAAGATTATATAACAAAAGTAACTATTAACTAAATAAATAATATAATTAATTAACTAAAAAATTATATTATCAAATGAAACTAAAATAAAACTATAGTATAAAAATAAGATTATAGTATAAAATGTTTCAAACATTATATAACTAAAATAAGATTATAGTAAATAAATATAAGTTTGAAACATTATAAAACTAAAACAACTATTAACTAAATAAATAATATAATTAATTAACTAAAAATTATATTATCAAATGAAACTATAATAAAACTATAGTATAAAAATAAGATTATAATAAATAACTAAGTTTGAAACATTATACAACTAAAATAACTATTAACTAAATAAATACTATAATTAATTAACTAAAAATTATATTATCAAATGAAACTATAATAAAACTATAATATAAAAATAAGATTATAGTAAATAACTAAGTTTGAAACATTATATAACTAAAATAACTATTAACTAAATAAATAATAAATTAATTAACTAAAATTATATTATCAAATGAAACTAAAAAATAAAACTATAGTATAAAAATAAGATTATAGTATAAGAAATGTTTCAAACATTATATAACTAAAATAAGATTATAATGTAAATAACTAAGTTTGAAGCATTATATAACTAAAATAACTATTAAATAAAAAAATAATATAATTAATTGGCAAGTATATTGTATCAAATGAAACTATAATAAAACTATAGTATAAAAATAAGATTATAGTGTAAAAATGTTTCAAACATTATATAACTGAAATAACTATTAACTAAATGAATAATATAATTAATTAACTAAAAATTATATCAAATGAAACTAAAATAAAACTAGTATAAAAATAGATTATAGTATAAAAATGTTTCAAACATTATATAACTAAAATAAGATTATAGTAATAACTAAGTTTGAAACGTATATAACTAAAATAACTATTAACTAAATAACTAATATAATTAATTAACTAAAAATTAATTAAACTATAGTATTATCAAATTATAAAAATAAAATAAAACTATAGTATAAAAATATTTATTATAAACTACTTCAACACAAATAAACTAAATAAAATATGCATAAAAACCGTTAATGAACAAAGAAACATACCTTAATTCATAGAAAAGTCTTCCAAAATTGGGATAGAATAGAAAAATTATTTGAGTTAAATGGAGCTTAGATGTAGATGGATGGGTTCTGATGAAAGTGTATGATTTAGGGGTATTTGCAGAATTTTGGAGTCAAAATGGCCAGCCCCCGAGGCAGGTGCGTTGATACGTCGGCCGCGAATTCCCGGTGGATGTCGGGTTACGACGCCACTTTAGAAAGAGTCTCGCGCTTGGGGGGCTGCCACAGCGATCTGCTATCTTGTCCCAAATAGTCCAATATATACAATATATATCAATACGGCCACTTTGGCCTAAGCAGTACTCAATCACATGCCAACTATGAAACCAACTATATACCCAATAGTTACAAAGAGTTAATATTTTCCTCTTAAGCAATACATATATTAAACTTAAAGAGTTCTAATACATGTCTGATCAAAGCCACACGAAGAAACTCCTTGAGGCTGGCTCTTGGACTGACGTCCCCTCGCTACGCTCCTGTACGTAAAATAAAGGGAGGTCCGCAGCGAGGGTGAGCTAAGCTCGATGGGAGAATTGCCACTAAGTGAGTACTCACCACCAGTGCGGTGCAATGTTCCACAGAAGTAAACACACATTCAAGCAAATGCATGATCCTGCGCGAATGTCTACATGACCAACTCATATCCGTCCTCAGAGCTCTCTCTCCACACTCACCTAAGCCTGCGTATGAGAATATTAGTTTTATTTGTGGGCAACCCTCAGGTGAATATATATATCAATTGGCGCTCAGACGATTGATATATTATTTGTTTAATGGACTACCCTCAGATGAATATATATCAAATTTGGCGCTCAGACGGTTGATATATTATTTAGTTTGGACTACCCTCCCAGTAATTAACATTTTAGTACCCTTGAACCTTGTTTCTCTAGAATCATCTCATGCGCTAACTCTATACTCCCAGGATGTTTCGATTATATGGAATGCATGTATGCCGAGTTCCCGATTGATCCTAATCACATGCAAATATATAACCACGAATATATTCACATAAATAAAATCACACAATCATGTTATGCAATTATACATTTCATCACATCAAAATTATTTCCCTTGGGCTAATGAGAACCACAAGCAATTTAATTTAAATCACTCATTGAGCATATTTTAACAAAAATATATTTTGAGAACCTGTATTCAGGGAATAGTGAAACCTCGTTTATGACTAAAATCACAAACATCGGTTCACTTAGTGAATCGCAATCCACGACCATTCAGGCCCAATGCATACCAAGCACCTATGAATACATAAATCGACACATAATCGACCCAGGCAGCCCCTACGTGGGAGGCTGTCGCGAAGCGGCCTCTCAAGTTTCTAAAAAATTTCAATTCCCCTGTTTTGGGACATTCAAATCACGGCCTCATTCAGCAGAAAACATTAGTAAAACATTTAAAATGGGAGTAAAACCCCAGTAAGGAAAATCCTACCGAGGTTTGAAGAAACTCCCAGATCCGAGATCACGCGTAGCATGTCCGCGTAGAACATTTCTCCTTCTTGCCAGAAGGCCGTAAACGGTCGGATGCAGGAAGCACCCTCTCTCTATAAAGCTCTCAAATTTGGAGCTCCACGCATCGAAATGGATTTCACGTTTTTGGTCTTGGTGTTTTAAGTGGAATGCACTATTCCCTATTTTGTCACATAGTGACTTAAACTTTCAAAAAAATGACCTTTATGTCCCTCTTTACGAGTCGATGTCGGCACTACCTCGATTAGTTCATTTTCATTATTTCTCTACTCCTTACCATATGGTACACTTGAGTACCTGCTATATATATGCCTTTCGTTGCATCGAAAATCGATTTACGACACTGAATCGATGCCTCAGCGTCTTGAACTCAGACGTCTCGAGAAAATTGAAATTTTACGTGTTAACTAGATTTCGCGAGCGATTCCAACGGTACAATCCGTTTCATCATCGAGAATTATGAATTTTTAACGAAATTACAATTTGTAATTACGGTTTTGCCCTTATTCGAAATTGGAATTTCTCGGGTCTTATTCTCCCACTCCTTAAAAGGAATTCAGTCGAAGTCGGGACAATCACAATCACGCACATAGCATATGCGGCGCTCTACCATGCATGTAAAGCCCCAGTCGTTTAAATCTTCAGCATTGCAGCTACGTGCGCCGTCACACTAGCAAAAGGGATGGGTGGCGCATTGTGTTTTCGCTCCCACGTTGACTCCTCCACTCCACAGTGCTGCCATAGCACTCTCACTAGTCTCACGGTCTTGCGTCATAAGACGATCCACAAACTATCAACAATGTACCGGTCCTACTCGAGAAGGTCCCATCCAGGTGTCGACCTGTCATCCCCGATCCACCACATGTTTGGATACGGCGTATGCTCGGGGAGCATGGGCGTGTGCAACACCTCGTGAACACCTGACATGCGGGCGTAACGCTAGCAAGTGCACGCAGCGGTGTCACTCTCGCCGGTATCTTGAAGGTCGATGAATACCGTGATAGCTTCTCATACTTCTTAGGGCACATTCGCTTTCCTCTCTTAGGAATCACCTTGAGGAATGTGATCACTAACCTCTGAACCCTAAGGGTCGGCGTCGTACGATAGTTCTTCTATCGGCTCACGAGGCCGGTGAGAAGGCCTCGATATCTCAAGCTTCCTTCTCGGAGGTGTCTCTGTCAGATCGGGACCCCCGATTATGGAGCTCTCTCTCCCACCTCGGTCCAGTAAGCCAGTGATCTACATGGCCTCGTACAATGCCTCGTGCGTTCATCGACATGCTAACTGTAGCGTTGTTGTAGGCGAATTCCTGGGGGCAATTGCTCCTCGCCGCCCATGACCCGGGACACATGCTCACGGCGTGTCACTGCTAACCTACGTATATAATGTCAGGTAGCGTAACCTACCTGACCTTTGCTGGTGTGTAAGCTAACCTCTCGAGGTCACAATCAGTGATCCAATGGATGTCAGCTGCAATCCATGCCGGCCATGACATCCATATTCAAGCCGCGCTGGCTTTCAGCTGACGCAATGCGATTTCCCGAAGGGTATCGAACCTCGAGTCACCCGGAGCTCCTATCCTTGACTTTAAGTCTACCGCAGTAACTTTGTCGTGTGTTTTCATCTCGAGTCACTCCGACTCACATCACTCAACTCTTAGTCCTATGTGATAATTTGCCAGTGTGTTTTTCATATCGAGACGGCCTCAACTTCGGCTTGCCGAGGCTTTGTTACATTTCCTAATTGACTATGAGTCTTCTTTGGACGTAGTCTAGAGCTTCGACCCACACTCACCAAGAGTGGTGAATGGCTGCGTCTGGGTGCACCCACACGTCTCGATGAGATGTCATACTATAATGACGATCAGTTACACCATGAAGCGAGAATCTCGAGATCTCTCGCTCTCATAATCCTGAGCTATCCCGGTCGACTCTCGCCACACCTAGGGAAGAACATCTATACTTGGCTTCTCTAAAGGCCTTAACACCTCCTAATTTAAATCAATGTGGTGTCGAGGTATAACAATAGGCTAAGGTCTCAATTACTGAACAACTTGGTGACAATAACTCATGAACCAGTTGATAAACGATGATGTAGATTACCTTTGGAGTTACAAAGCGATTGCGACTGATTGTCACGACATGTTACATTCGACTAAACTTAGCTGTGATGGTTTCTTTGCGGCTGGTTGCTAACTATAGTTGTGGGAGGGTGACGTATACTCTCTGTCTACGGTGCTTGGAATTGCATTGTCCCTGAGTCTTCAGGATCCTATCTACAAGACAAATCGAGTCACTCATGTCAATCACGTACACAGTCACGAAACTAATGTGAAGCGAAGTCTTACGCCTCTTCTCGAACTAGGAGAAAGGCTGATCCTCCCTCTTGCTACCAACACGGTACCATTTCCCAGAAGTATCCTCGATCTCTCTCGTGGTCGAGGGTGGGTCCCAGTGGAGTTCGTATCAGGTAAGGCGAAATCCTCTGATCACGCCGAATGGACAACTTCAGCCCATTCTCCACATCTCTGTAATACCTAGCCAATCCAGAATACGTATCTCGAAGATTGACATTCGGTCTCTCCCGATCACTACCTCAACGCTTCTCTAGGTCGGCCGGCCTCGATCGACACCACGTGTCCCGAAAATCTCACCTCGGTAAGCGGCTTCGCCCAACTGCGAACTTAGCGACCTGGCCCGATGGTCTCTTAACGGTGCCAAAAACGATCCTCGAAGTGATACTCATGCTCCCACTCATTGGGGTAGATCAAAATGTCATCTCACGAAGACTACGACAAAGCCCCGGTCTAGATAGGGTTGAATTTTATGCATGAAATCCATGGGTGAATCTTGCTAGCGCGTGCGTCGATCAAAGGAGCATCAAGTAAACTGAGTGCCACATGCTTAACGTCCTAAACGTTGTCTTAGGGATATCTGTCTCCCTAACCCTCAGTTGATGGTAACCGGTGCGAAGGTCTATCTTGGAGTAGACTCGCGCTCCTCTCAGTTGATCAAACAAATCATCAATCCTCGGTAATGGGTCTGGGTGCGGATCGTAACCACGTTGATAGTGCATGCTTGATTCGAGAAGGGTCTGCCCTCTTCTTCGCAACTAGAGCGAGACCCACGTAGTGAGTGCTCGGTCTAATAAACCCACCCGTCCAATAGCTCTTGTAGCTGGACTCGGGTTCTACTGACTTCAGTAGGTGCAAATCTATGCGGAGTCATAGAGATGGGTGAAATACCAGTGTAGCTGGATCACAGAAGTCTTACTCTCAGTGGAGGTAGTCGGTAGCTCATACGGAAAACATCCACATACTCGCACCTTTACTCGGTAGATCTAAGTCAGGTCTCATAGTCCTCTAGGAATTAAGGCTCGTAGCCAACCCATTGTCCCGACACTTGGACTCAATGCTCACATGCAGGGCGAAATGTGATGCTTTTGCAATCTGTTCGCAGCGTGCGGAGTCTGGCATTATGGCGGTAATCCTCCTAAGCTCACAATCGATAGATCACGTAAGCTATCAGCCGATCCATCCTCAGGATGACCTCGAACTCGACATGTCCACATAATCTCGGGTCCGCGTGAGTAGAGTCCTCGAAGAGATCTCCCAACTCATGACCTCGACTATCATTGTATTCTCGCCCATCCTGGGGAGAACTCACGGCCGGCTCCTCCCAAGGTCTCTAGGGTCCTTGCCCATTCCACCGTATTTGGGGCCTCATTCTCTAGTGAGCAAGCTAGTCTAATCCTGGTCGCGTCGGAGGTATTCTCCACTAACCTCCCCAGCAGCACTAGCATTATCGTGAGCCGTGTTGACGCGTCGGATCTCCTCCTGTGAATGACCGAGAGGGATGATGCGTCTATACTGCGGGGATTACTAGGATCTTCTTATCTAATTGCTTGCTTTCGGCGTGCTGTGATCATTTGTAATATACCTACGGCCTCGGCAAAGTGCCTTATCGAAGAGCAACGATTGTCTTTTGACCGGTACCGGGTGGACGTGCCATGTCCTCGTCCTCTACTAGCCATTTACCTGATTAACATAACCTTGAGAATCATCTAATTTTCATTTCGGTCTAGTGTCGGATGCCAATTACTAATAGACTTGACAACCATGAACTGACCCGTTCATTTTCTAAGGGGTTGACTCCCAACCACTCAATTCATTTATTCCGATAACATTTTAAGCTTTCCTGTTCATTTCATTATCAAATCCACTAAGGTCATCGTAACCCGTAACCTTAGTATTTACCCTTTTCTATACACATTTCACCATGCATGTATAATTCCTCTGTGACTCTGGCGCAATCAGATTTCAAATGGTAGTTAAACCCAATCTGATATCTCTAAGGCATGCTCTGACCTCGAGACACTACTCATACATAACCCGGTGTATATGCAATCGAATTTTTAAATATTGTTTTCAACAAAATTTTATTCTCGAAAAAATTTTATTTTCAAAATTTTATCAGAATTTTATATGATTTTTAAATATTTTAAAAAATATTTTTTTTAAGAAAATTCAGAGATGACAGTGTTCATGAATAGTTCAGACAATATCAAAAATTTGACTCGGGAAAATACCGGTTGAGGCAGGGCTAGCGGTATGCACGGCCGAGCCTTGAGCGCCCGGGCGCGCACGCCGCGGCGCCCAGCGTGCAACACTGCCGTCCGCGGCGCCACGCACGCTTTGGCGCGCGTCAGCGGCGCGCCGCACCCTCGCGCCCGCGCCGCATACTGCCCGTGTTATCGCTCGCGCCGCAGCCCTGGCATGCTATGCGCGTACCGCAGCAGCGCCGGCCCGGTGCCGCTGCGCTGCTGCGGCGCCCATCATGCCCGGCGGCGCGCGGCTGTGCCCGGCCTGGCGTATCGTGGCTTGGGCGGCCCGCTGTATTGCTGTCTGATCCAGCCTTGCCCGCCTTGCGATGTGTCTGAAAATATTGTATTACTTGTCTAACGCCCGCCTTGCCTTCCTGTCCTGATACAAATGCTATGTTGTCTGATTTTTTCTTATTCTCTCCCTACGCTTTGTCTGAGTTAAATATTTTACGTACAAAATTTCCTTTCTCTACAATGTCTAAAATGAAGCGTGCCCATCAAAATTCTGCTCAAAATTTTTTCGTTTTTTCATTATAATTGATTTTTTTCATTTATTTCGAAATTGGAAAAATCTCTCTAAAATCACTAAAATCATTTTTTCCATAATACATCAAATAGAATTTCTAAAAATTTATTTTCTTCACTTTTCTTCAATTTTACCACTTGTAAAATCTTAGAAGAGATTATTTTCTCTGCCTCACAAACCAAATAAGTAAAATTTATTTTCTTTTTCGATTTTCCATGAAAAATTTTCTCCCTCCAAATAAATTTATAAAAATTTATTTTCTTCCATTCTTCAATTCCCATCGATAAATTTATTAAAATTTATTTTCCTTCATTTTATTCTGGGTTTTGTACAACATACCACTCGAAACATTTTCTAAAATGTTCCTTAACTCATCATATTGCTAATCACCAATAGCGCAACATTATAACACTTTACAAACCATGTCATACACACGATCACCAATTAATTCACAAAATAACACAAAACACATCAACACACGTGCGTAGTGTCTAGTTTTGTCGTGATTTTCTAGGTAATCCGTACCTAGGCTGACATCGAACCACACCCATGTGGTGATGTTTTTACATTTCCATGGCCTAAGCCCAAATTTTCTATCTATAGGTTTCCATATACCTATATCTCATCGAAACCACCTAGTGTTGATGGATACGAGCAGAGCTCCTAGGTGATGTTAGGTATACTTAAGCTGCGATACTAGGCTGTGACACCCCCAGGCTTAGGGGGTCAGTTGACCCCAGTGGCTTAGCGAATTCAGTGGATGTCGGGTTGCAGAAGCGCCACTTTAGAAAATCGGGCAGAGTCTCCTTTGTACGGGGAGCTCTACAGCAGTACCTGCCTGCATATACACAGTCCCAAGCAGGTCGATATATACAATATATATCAATCTGACCACTTGGGCCCTGAAGCAGTACTCAATGTACATACTGACTATGAAACCAACTATATACCCAATGGTTACAAGAGTTAATTTTTACTCTTAAGCAATCATATATTAAACTTAAGAGTTCTAATACATGTACAATCATCAAAGCCACCAGGCTTTCTTGAACTCGACCTCTTGGGCCGAGTAGTGTCCTGCAGCTCATGTACACATGCAAAATAAAGAAGGGAAGTCCACGATGGGGTGGTAAAAGCTCGGTAGGAGAATCGCCATAAGTGGGCTACTGCCCCACCTAAGTGCGATCTTGATGTTCCCAGAAATGAAACACACATTCAAGCGAATACATGATCTGTTGAATGTACATGACAGCTCGGATTAGGAGTCCTCACGCAGGCTCTCTCACACTCGCTAAGCCTCGTGCGAGAATATTCGTTTTATTTGTGAAGCTGACAGATGAATATATATCAATTGGAGCGCTCAGACGATTGATATATATTATTTGTTTAATGGACTACCCTCAGATGAATATATATATATATCGGTGGTAGCTCAGACGGTTGATATATTGTTGGTTGGACTACCTACAATAATTAACATTTTTTTTTTTTTTTAGACTACCCTTGAGTGTGTTCTGCAGACTCATCTCATTGCACTAACTCCTTGCTCACAGGATGTTTGGTTATATGGAATAATGCGGTTCAATTCATTCTAATCATGCAAATATAACACGAATATATTCACATAAATAAAATCACACAATCATGTTATGCAATTATACATTTCATCACATCAAAATTAGCTACTTAGGCGGCTAATGATCCAAACACAGAACAATTTAATTTAAATCCTTTCGACCAATATATTTTCACAAAAATATATTTTGAGAACTTTCTTATTAGAGATAATTGAAACCCTAGATTTACTATTCCCGAGAAAATCCTGAAACAGGTTCACTTAGTGAATCGCAATCCTGACCCCTAAGGCCCAATGCATACCAAGCACAAATTAATACATAAATCGACACATAATCCAGCCCAAACAGCCCCTACGATGGAATTTGTGCGGCAACCTCTCCAAAGTTTCTAAAAAAATTTCCCATTACGTGCCATGTTTTGGGACCGATCAGCTGACTTCGCGGCCTCATTCAGCAGAATCATTAGTAAAACATTTAAAATGGGAGTAAAACCCAAGTAGGAAGAAAATCCTACCTCAAGGAGTTTGAAGAAACTCCCGATCCGGAGATCACAGCGTAACTGTCCGCGTAGAACATTTCTCCTTCTTGCCTGAGGCAGCCAGACGGTCGGATCGTCCTTATTTCTAGAGAGAAGCACCTCTCTAAAAGCTCTCAAATTTGGGCTCATTTGCGTCAGAGAAGAGAGAATGGATTTCACGTTTTTTGGTCTTGGTGTTTAAGTGGAAGATGTACTATTTCTATTTTGTCACTTAGTGACTTAAACTTTCAAAAATGACTAGTATGTCCTCTTTTTGCAGAATCGATGATGACCTCTATCGGTTGTAGTTTCATTATTTCTCTCACTCATACCACACTTATGGTACATGAGTACCTGCTATATATGCCTTTTGTCGCATCAATCGATTTACATTTTAGAGAAATGCGATGCCTCAGCGATGCCCGGCTACGTATCTCGAAAAATTATGAAATTTTACGTGTTAACTAGATTCCTTGAGAAGATTCCAACGGTACAATCCAGTTTAGTCATCAAGATCTAAATTAATTATGGATTTTAGCAGAAATTACAATTTTGTAATCAAAGTACGGTTTGCCCTTATTCGGTGGAATTTATCGGGTCTTACAAAATAGTCATTGGATTGTCAAAAAACCGTTGTAATTTATTTCTAACCGTTGGATTTGATTTTGGTTCAAATATGATCGTTGGATCATCATATATCCGTTAGAAATCATTTTGGACCGTTGGATCAAGCTTCAGATTTAAAATCAACCGTTGGATAAAAAATATAGCCATTAGATTCTTCAAGGATGAAATCTGAGACCATCGGATAAAAAACGGGGAAAATATCAGGGCGGGATCATTCCCAGAAAAATCGCGATTGCCGATTTTCTTTAGTCAAAATTGTTCCAAACCACCTGTAGATTTTTCGCCCGATCGTCAGTGAAAAAATCGATTTTTTAGTCATGGGCAACAGCTCAAGTGAAGGCTCATGTTGCCTACTAGGCCGTATTTGATACAACCAATATAGCATTATCCATTCCGACCTCGTGACTAGTCGGACAATTTTATCTTGACCATTATGAAGTAAACGAATGAAAGCAGTGTTCATATCATTTGGGGTTGCTAAGTTTTATAGATTTTGGTTTTGTAATCACCTCATGGTCATTAAGGATGAGCAGGTTGATACAGTCATCCTTGATGTTGAAGATCACTCTCTTGATGAGGTGAATATAGGAAAGGAAGAAGACAAAGTAGACGCAGCAAAGAAAGAAGACGAAAAAGTCATGATTGAATATGTTTTAATTAAACTCCTTCAACTCAATTTTATATTTGCACGTATATAAAATTATTGACATTTGTCTATTTCTATTCAATTTTTTTCGAAAAAAATCTTGGATGTTTTGGGTGAATGTAATGAGAACACACCTTTGGCTTGTCTAAAATGGTATTTGTTTTTATATTACTTTTAAAAAATTTATTTTTATAATATTATTTATATTAAGCATTAAAAATTAAAGAAAAATAAATACACTATTCTTTTTATTTATGAAAAGCTATAATTTTTTATTTTTCCATATAGCAAAAAATCTATAATATATGTCATAAAAAAAAAGTGAAAAAATAAAAAGGGTAAAATTTAAAACCAAATTGCTTTCAATAAAATGCTAAAACAAATAAAGGTGGGCTGCCATTGGTCAGACCATGCATGTATGGTAACATGATATAAGTTTTTATTTTGTAATAAAAATTGGCCTAACGTATAAGCATGCATAAACTTATTAGTCTAGGAATTGTTTTAAAATATCAAATTGAAAAGTATGTCTTTAACAAATTATGAAGCATTTTTAAAAATCTAAAAAATTGTGAAAAATCACTTCGAATATTTAAAAAAAAAAAATAACATGGAGGTTACCCTTAAGGGAGAATTATGTTTACATGCACTATAGTGAAGGTTGGGTAAAATAGTTTTCCTTATAAATAAAAATGTATCCTTAAACAAGGTGTTACAATACATGTTAGAAGAATTTTTTGGTTGAGGATACATTTTTTAAGCATTAGTTGTCTTAGGTTTCCTTTTCTACTTTACGTATCCCATACTAGTGCATGTTAATCACTTCAAAGAGAAATGCATTTATTAAAAAACATTTCAAATAAAGCCTTTTCAGATCAACTAGAAATATCTAAACCCTTTGTCATCATACCATTTTCAACATTTTCTTTTCATATTTAAGTAGTTTTATGAAATATTTTTAAAACTATTTACATATTTTTTAATATTCATACTTTTTCTTGATCATCTTCTTTCCATAAATCTCCAAGTATTTATAAACTTTTATCTACCTAAAATACTCTTGTACGCTTCTAAAAAAAAAAAAAAAACTCTTATACGTATTGAAAATTCTGTTGCGATATTGGATTAATAGTCAAATATTCTATGTTGTAATTCTTTCCTATTACTATTCTTCTCTGTTAGGAAAATAACTTAATTATAGGAAACTATTATATTCTTTCCTAGTTTAGGGTATTTATGTAGGCAAATAGCAATTATGAATAAGCTTGATTGTAGGATCTCTACTATCTGCATAAACATGTACGTGTAAAGATCTGAGAATAATTATGTAGATAAATGTTCCTTCTATTTTACAAGTTGGTGTCAGTCGCAATACTAAATGATTCTTTTTTGAATCCTTCATGAGCAAGTTAGATTCTGAAACATCTATGACCAAATCTACCCCCATCATTATTCAACACGAAGGTTCATCATTTAATTCAGGAATTGTATTAAATGAGACCAACTATGATCTATGGTCTCATATGTTAGAGATTCAAATTGTTGAGAAGGAGAAACTCTCCTTCATTAGGTAGCGTGCGCCACTGGGAGAAAAGATGAGGTTATGAAGAGTGGTATTAGACAATCGGAAGAGTCAGATGGTTGTTGAGTATGCATGTCCTGGAAGTGTAGACGTCGTTATTTTACGCCGCGAAGATATTTGGAAGCTACGTAAGCCTTTTATGATAGACGGATGGTATGTTTTTATCTTGAACGGAGGAACTTTCTGCGCCAAACAAATGGCAACCACTCTCTATATATTATTGAGAAGCGGCGAAATCTTCAGTGAGTTGGATCATCGTGATAAGGTGGTCATGGTGGATGAGATAGATATTGCATCCTATCAAAAATTTCTTCAGCGACAAAGGGTGCATATCTTTCTCATTGGATTAGAGGGTGATTTCGAACAAGTGCGCGACGAAATCTTGAGGAAGGATCCTATCCCTAAATTAGAAGAGTGTTATGCCCTAGTTCACCACGAAGATGTTTGACGCGGGGTGATGAACAGACAACTGGAAAATTTTGAAGTTTCAGCCATGGTAACTCGGAAACGGTCTAATCAAAACTGGTCCCCTCAACACCAGCAAGACCATAAAAGGCCCATCCATCCTAAGACTGCTAATGGTGGCGACAAATCATCGCAAATGCACTCATGTAGTCAATTGGTGCTCTAGTGATGCGCGAACTTGTGGGATATACGGAATGTTGGGATCATAGGCGTGATTCACAGGAAGAAGGCAGAAGGCCTTTGCTGGCGCAATTGTTGAAAGCAAAGGCAGAGGATGATAGTGGTGAAAAGTCCTCGACATTGTGATGCTTGACAAGTAATAGTGGTAAAGGTTTCTACACTTGTTTCCTAATAGTGCATGAATGGTGATTAGGTGCTGGATCATATAACATTTGATTATCTGAGTTTCCTCTTTCAAATCTTCCTCACAAAATTACTGTTTCCCCACTACCAATGGTACCTCGATTGCCGTTGTGGGGAAGGATCCTTGTCCTCACTAACACCTTGAATTTAGATTACTGTTTTGGTTGTCCCTCTCTTTGAATTCATCTTTTGTCGAGTTTCTCGAATAACAGCTACCTTATTTTATGTTGTCATTTTTTTGGCACAATTTTGTGTATTTGGGGCCATGGGACAAGTCGAATAGTGGTTGTGATTGGCAGTGTGTGCAGACTTGGTGTCTAAAAGTTCAAATGAGTTGTGTCAAGCTTTAAAGATTGGGGGTTCTTAAAAAAAAAAAAAAAAAAGGAAATCTGAGATATGGTTATGGCATCGATGTATGGGGCATGCTTCTTTTGGTTACATGAAAGTACTTCTAGTTTGTTGCAAGCTTTGATCTCTCTAGTTTCAAATGTGATGTTTGTGAACTACAAAGCCATCGTTAGCCACCACAACAGCGAATAAAGTCGAGTTCCTTTTATGATCATACATTACGATGTTTGTGGAGCCATCTAAAATTTATACTTTGATGGATCGCGTTGGTTTGTTACTTTTATTGATGATTGTACCAGGATGACTTGGGTATGTTTAATGAAGTCCAAAAGTGAAGTAAACTTGTTATTTCAAAATTTTCATAAAATGGTTTGTAGTCAATACAATGCACGAGGTTGAGTTCTCACTTGGCGAAGTGACAATGAGAATTGAATATTTGAGTTTTAATTGAAGAAGTATTTGAAGCCATGGAACCATTCATCAAACTCTTGTTCAATACACTAACATAATGGGGTGGCGGGTAAATCGTCTCGTTGGAGGGTTGTCCGTTAACTTTATTGATAAACACATATGCCTTTATCCTGGCCCCAGGACACGCACTTACCTCTGCAACATATTTGATCAACTGAGTACCTTCCAACACTATTGATTTCCGGACACCATCTCAGGCTCTCATTGAAGCAATTGTTGCTCCAGTCGGTCCAAACTTACCTCATCATGTCTTTGGTTGTAGCATTGTACATCTTCGCTTAAAGCGTCAGTATGACAAGTTGACACCTCGAAGCGATTGAGATGTGTCTTTTTAGGGTATGGTGCTTATCAAAGAGGTACCGTGCTCTCCCTTTCAAGCAAGCAGTGTTTGTTCTGAGGATGTAGTTTTCATGAAGACTCGATGTATTTTTCCTCGACTTGAACTTACCTGGAAGAAGTTCAAGCTGCAAATCATTTCTTATCCTACATAGAAGAACTCTTTGAACTTGATAAAGCGAATCTGGATAAGATGAAGATGTACAAACTTGTGTGAGAATGTTAAATTGGATTTGAGGGGTATAAATTTGGACCACGGTGGTGATGAAATTGATAAAGACCTAAACAATTAAGTTGTGGATCAACCTCCGATCCCAAATCTCTGCACCACGGGCCGGCGATACACCCAGTGATCGCTGTGGATGGTCTGCTTGTAGTGTCACGAACCACCAAGAAAACAACTACCAGCGTCGAACCAGGGTATTCCCAAACCCATATGAACCTGAACTTTTAGTAAAGTTAAATATCCCATGAGTCATTATGTGTCTAACCATCGCTTGTCTTAATCAAATAAGTCATTTGTAAATCAATTATCTACTGTATTTATTCCTAACAGTGTGCGAGAAATATTAGCAGGTGGAAAACATGAATGAGGAGATGAAATCATGCGAAGAATGAAACTTGGGAACTTGTTGATCTTCCTCGAGGGAAGAAACAGGTTGGATGTCGATTGCTTTATCACGTGAAGCCTGAAACGGATGAGTACAGAATTGAGCGTTTTAAAGCGAGGCGGTAGCAAAGGGTACACCTAAACCTGGAATTGATTATCTGGACATTTTTGTAGCTAAAATCAACCTGACTGAATCTGTGTATCTCTAGGCGAGAACTTGGATTGTGTTCTAACAATTTGATGTGGCTTGCCTTTAGCATGCGAGTTGTCAGAAAAAGTGTTACATGGATTTGCAGCAGGTGCATGATACCGAAGTGCATTGTCGGAAAGTGTGCAAATTAAAGAAATTGTTGTATAGGCTAAAACAATCTCCGAGAGCATGGTTTGGAAGGTTCATGAAGTCCATGAGGTTTTTTGGCTACCATAAGAGTAATTTAGACCACACTTTATTCTTGAAAAAACAGCATGGTAAGATCTTGCCCTTATTATTGTATGTTGATGACATGGTGGTTCTGAGAAATGATACTGATGAAGGAGGCTGCAAAGTTACTTGTCAAGCGGTCGGAAAATGAAGAAGACCTCGATCCACTTGAAATATTTTCTTGGGATCGAAGTGTCTCAATCGATGGGATTTTCTTGTCTGAAAATATGCTTTAGAATTTGTTCGAGCTGATAGCCGGCATGTCATTGGCTAATACCTTTGGTAGAAGAAGGATTGAGAAGTTATGTGTTGGGAGCTAATCGGGTGGCTTGTTGATAAAAGGAGATATTAGAGGCTCGTTGGAAGATTGATGTACTTAGCCCACATAGGCGGATATCTTGCCTATGCATTGGTATTGTTAGCGAGTTTATACATAATCCTGGAGAAACGACATATGAATGCGGTTATGTCGCGCACTTTTAGGTATCCCGAAGTGCACTCTGGAAAAGGGCATTTGTTCACTAAAAATGTGGATTGTCAAAGTGTGGATGCATATAGTGATGTTGACTGGGCTGGAGCAATAGATGACAGATGATCTACTTCGGGATATTTCACCTTCAGAGGTAACCTGCTACATGGAGAAGCAAGAAGCGTAATGTTGTTGCACGTGCCTGCCGCAGTAGGTCGAATTTAGTGGTATGACACTGAATATGTGAAGCATCGTGGCCAAGACTTCTATCAATGGATTCGGGGCTATCTCGCCTAGGCAATCGATTCGCTTATTGCAGACAATAAAGCAACATGTGATATTGCTCATAATCCGATACAACATGATCGTACAAAGCATGTGGAGGTAGACAGATTCTTCATTAAGGAGAAATTGGATGAGAAAATTATCGAGTTGCCTAAGATTCGATCCGAAGATCAATTGGTTGATATCCTCACCAAAGCTGTTTCAAGTCAAGTGTTCTCTAAGCTAGCAAGTCGCATGTGTCAGCATCTACGCACCAACTCGGTTTGTTGGCTGCGATATTGGATTAATAGTAAAAGATTCTCTATTATAATTATTTCCTATTATTATTCTTCTCTGTTAGGTAAATAACTTAATTATAGGAAACTATTATATTTTTTCCTAGCTTTAGAGATATCGTTAGGCAAAAACTTAATTATAGGAATAGCTTTACCAGGATTCTACTATATCTTATAAATATGTACATGTAAAGACACAGAATTATTATGAATAAAAAATATTCTTCTCTATTTACAAGTAATTCTTGATATGAAGCATGTATCATATATTTCTTTAATATATTTTCGTAAGGTTTTCTTCGACAAATATATCTTACCACATATTAAAAATTGCAAGTATCTTTATAATATATATTTTTTCTTATTCTCACCGTAACGTCTCTTTTTTTTTTTTTTTTTTAAATTTTCATATTTCTCTTCACCTCCTTATTTCATATTTTCATAATAGTTATTATTTCTTTTTTTTAAAAGAGACTTAAACAAATTGTGTACATTCTATTTGCACAATTCTTTAATATAGTCATTCAATTATTCTTCTATTTTAATATTCATAGAGCTCAAACAAGCCTTGCTCTAATAAAATTAAAAATCTGACCCCAAATTTCTTAGTCATGGTCCAACCTAGAGGGTTAAGCACAACCTCTGAAATTAATTTGCATCTTATTTTTCTCTTCTCATCCATCTTAATTAATTCAATGTTATAATCGAACAATTATTATCTTTTGTTAAACCAAGATTATTACATTTTTATCAATTTCCATAGGATTTAAAAAATATATAAAATTTTAACTTATTTTAATTATATTTGATTTTCTTAATCTAAGCCTACAATTTTAAGAATGAGCTCAAACCTATAACCAATTTAATGATCATAAATATTGATGATTAGACTTTAACCTATTTTTAGGGGAAAAAACTTATATTACTTTTTTGTTAAATTTTTTAAACTCCATCAAGCTCGCAGATCATGGATTTAAACTCAAATGTGACGCCCAAAACTCCGTGAGGTCCGTTGACAACCCATCAACTCAAGACATCGTGATGCTCTGCACCCGACACCACTTACGAAATCGTATCTCCTTGTACGGAGTTTACCCAACACGTAACCTGGGTCCCAACAAAGCTTCACAATGACCACACAGGTCCACATGGCGAGCAAATAATGGCCACTTGAGCCCCTGCATTAATACTCACAAAATACTTCAACTATATACAATAGTTCAAGAGTTAATAAATCACTCTTAATTCAACATATATTAAAATTTTAACATTCTAATACAAGTTATAAGAACAAATCAAGCCACAAGTCTGGGCTTTCTCAAACGACTTAATGAGTGCCACCTTCCCAATCGCTCCAGACTGAATGGTGATCCCCAAGCAGGTGAACAAAGCCCAAGAGGAGATAATTTCCTACATGGGTTACTCCCTACCTAAGTGCACATGCATGGCAAACAATCACATTCAAGCAATTTCATGAACTTACTCGAATGTCTACATGACCAATCCCATGTCATGAGTTCTCACCGACTCCCTCACATATGCCTAAGCCGAATGCGAGTAAAAATATCCAGTTTTCAAAACAAAAGCTTTTGTTCTTGAAAACTTACTACCGAGTTTCTCAGAAAAATATCGACTACCCTCCGAGGCGACTGCCGGATAACTCTCCAAGAGTCATTATTCTCATCCGGTTGACCGTTTGACCTTCAAGGCAATTCTTCAAAATCTTCCACGAAAATTCATTTCACAAACATTTTCATTTTTGTTTCATTTCATGTCATGCACTCACTCCTAATATTCTAGGGTGCCCCAATGCATATGGAATGCATGATGTCAATTCCAACAAACTCATGCTAATATATTCACATGCATATATATTAACATAATTAAATCACATAAATCATGTTATGTAAATTCACCATCAATTACACCAAAATTAGCTCACATGGGCTAATTAACAAACACGAGCAATTCATTTTGAATCACTCAACTAAACACATTTTCACACCAAAAATTTTGTGTCACTATTCATGTGAACTGTGAAACCCTCGGGTTACTATTTATGACCACACAAATAGGAATTCTTCTCTCACCTTGGCTCAAAGCTTTTGAAATCGTAGCTTACTAAAAACAAGCCTCAAAACATTCCTAACCATTTACATGGCTCTTAGCCAAAGATTAACGCAAGTAGGAAAAGATCCCTACCTCTCGAGTCAGTTTCTGAATCTAATTAAATCTGTCCACGCCAGCCCTGGGCCACGCCTTTACTCGTCTCCCGGCGAGGAACCAATGGTCCGATCGACCGGAATCCTAGAGAGAAGGTGCTCTCTCTCTCTCTCTAAAAACTCAAATGTCCAACCCACTGCATCCCTCCAGCACACTGCCCTTTTTTAGTCTTTTTGAAGGAGATGAACACTGTTAATCTTTTGTCTCTTCCTCATTAAACATTCTCAGAATTCCCTATGCGTCCCTTCTTCTAGATTTTTGACACTTGGCACTATCTAGGCCGGCCCATTTCAGCCTTTCTAATCTTGCAACATGTGTCACAAGAGTACATGTAGTAGGTGACTTTGTCACATCACATGTCTCTCAAACCCGTTTTATGGCACCCAACACCCAGTGCCTCAAAAAACGTGAAATTCCGACTGTCTCGAAATTCAACGAAATTCGACGTGGTAGCTAGATTTCGCGTGACGATTCCAACGGTGAAATCCATTTTGTCATCTGAGATCTAGAAAAATTTTGGATTTTTACCGAAATTATAATTTTGCCCTTTTTCCGAAAATTGAAATTTTCTTAGGTCATACATTATCCCCTCCTTAAAAAGAATTTCGTCCCGAAATTATGTACAATCACTACGAAACACATGCATATGCAACGTGCACTCTACCATGCATGTAAACTAGTCATTTAGGTATTAAACGAGTAAACCACGTACCTTCATCCCTAAACAAGAAGGGATAGGTGGCCCGTGATCGTATCTCGCCTCCCACGTGACCCCAATCTAACGATGCTGCCATAACACCCTAACTAGCCTCACGGTCTTGCGTCGCAAAACCTGATCCCGTCTATCTATAATGCATACTTGTCCCTCCTCAAAGGTCTCATTAGTGTCAACCTCAATCTCTCCCTAATCCACTACATGAGCTGGATCTAGAGTGTACCTCCGGAGCATGGAGACGTGAAATACCTCGTGGACACCGATACGGGCCAGAAGCCAACCTGACGCTATAGTGTCTACCCTCTCGAGTATCTCGAGGGCCCAATGAACCCGGCGATAACTTCCCCTCGCCGCTTAGTCGAACCCGACCACCTCCCAGCATCACCTTCAAGAAGACGTGATCTCCAACCTTCGAAATCTAAGAGTCGCACGCTTGTACATCCCGCATGCATCTTCGCCGACTCGGACGCGGTAAGACACCGCCGTATCAAGCTCACCTTCTGGGAGGTGTCTCTAATCATCAGACCGAAGACGGAGCCTCTCCCACCTCGTCCAATAACATAACCAGAATCTCCTCGTAGCCTCCCATACAACGCCTCATACGGTGCCATCTCAGAGCACTACTATTAACTGTTGTCAGCGACTCCACTAAGGCAAGTGCTCTTCCCGCCTACCTCCTATGATCCGTGACGCATGCTCGCAAGATGTCCTCTAACACTCAGACGCCCTTCGACCGACCATCCGTCCCGTGGCTGGAAAGTTGTACCCATGGTCAGTCGTGTGCCCATAGCCTTTTAGAAACTCTTCCAAAAGTGCGCTGTAAACCCTGAACTTCTTCCGACACTATGGATACCGGTACCCATGTACAGACACCTCAATGTACAACCGCGTAATCTCCAATGTGAAGGCTCATCCGCACAATAGAAAATGTGACGACTTCATGAGCCAACCACTATCACCCATACCACATCATGTTCTACTTGTCCGTGTGGGCAAAGTGGGTCACAAATCCATCGTGACGTGTCCCACTTCCACCGCCCACCTGTAATGGTCGGCGTAGCTCCCGGCTGGCTTCCGTGCTCAGCCTTAACCCGTCGACACGTGAAACATCGTTGAACAAATTCCCCTACGTGTCTCTTCATACCGCTCGCGACACCGACAACTAAGATCTGATACATCTTCGCGTCACCTTGACGCACGGCAGCAAATCGAGAGTAGTGAAATTTCTTGAGAATCTCCTCTCTCAAATTCCATTAACCGGGGAACCATTACTCATCCTCTATACCGAAGACTACCATCGGGCTGCGGATCTGCCCAAATTTCACACCAGACTGATCAGATTCTGGCCTCTATGATACCATTCTTCGCCTTGATCAACATCACTAATAGATGTATGTGAGCCACTAAACTCCCCTAACGCACTCGAGCCTCGGCCGTAGTAATCAGAGTTCAAACTCGTCCCACAACTCGAGCATCCGCCACTCCCCGAAGCGACTAGCCAATACTCCCCGTGACTCCGACCGAAAGTGCATCGCTTCACTACATTTGCCTTACCAGATGGTAATGCGTGCGAAGTCATAATCCTCTAAACTCCATCCAGACCTGCTGCTCAATGGTGTCCCGCCGTGAAAATATACTTCGTGACTTTGCGGGTATTAAGACACTTCGAACTCCTCGCCATATAAGTAGTGGCGCCAAGTCTTTAAGGCGGAGACCACGGCCACCAACTCCATGTCGTGGGGTAATTTTACTCATGATTCTTCAACCGACGGAACCATAGTTACTACCCTCCCTGACCGCATCAAAACACATGATCCCAGCCCGGACTCGAGGCATCACAATACACTGGTGGTACCCTCGTCCCTCGGTCTCGACTATCAATATATGAGCTGAAGTAAGCCTCCTTCTTCAACTCAACGCTCCTCAGACGGCTATTCCAATCAACCGACCTCCTTCCGGTCAATTTCACATAGGTGTCGCGACCCAGAGAAATCCTCAATGAATCTCCCGTAATACCCATCAATCCCAAGAAACCACGCATCTCGGCACCCCGACTTTGGCCCCTCCCCACCCATCACAACCTCGACCTCTCAGTCCACCGACACACACTGATGCCACACCACGTGTCCCAAAATCCAATCTCAATAAGCCAAAACTCACACTTCACCGAACTCGCATACAGCCGATGGTCTCAACAACTATAACACAACCTCGCGATACTCATGTTCCCACTCTTAATCGAGTGAGATCGTAAAACGTCATCCACTAAGACTACGACAACCGATTTCCAGATGTGGTTGAATACCCTATGCATGAGGTTCATGAATGACGCCGGTGCCTCTCTGGCCAATCCAAAGGGCACGCCACGAAATCAAAGTGCCCATAACACGTCCTAAACGTTGTCTTAGGGATATTTGTCTCCCTAACCCTCAGCTGATGGTAACCAGTGCGAAGGTCTATCTTGGAGTAGACTTGCGCTCCTCTCAATTGATCAAACAAATCATCAATCCTCGCAATGGGTACCAATTCTTGATCATAACCACACTATTATTTGTACGTAATCAATGCCCCACGGTCGAAGGGTCTTGTCAAATGCCTTAGAAAATAGAGCCAGGCGCCACATGGTGAGGTGCTTTTTCGGTCCTAATGAACCCCTTGTCAGTGGCTCCTGTAGTTGGACTGAGTTCTGCAACTCAGCTAGTACCATCCTATCTTGGTCATGCTGTAGAGATGGGTGAAGTACTGAGGGTGTAACTTCGATCTTGAAGTTCTGACCCTCTGTGGAGGCAATCCCGGTAGCTCATCCGGAAAAACATCCTCGTACTCGCAAACTACTCGAGGTAGATCTAAGTCTGGTCTCACCTTGTCATAAGGGTGTTTCGCTGGCTAACACCTTATTTGTCACGACATCGGGACTCGTGCAGTATGGGCGAAATATCATGCTTGTCCTTGAAATACAACATGAGTGCAGAGTCGTGCGTGTAGACGGTGAACCCTCCTGCGCTCCTGATCGATCTTGTGTGTAGGCTGTCGGTGTCATCACGGGATGGCGTCGAACTCGACATGTCCATGATCCTCGGGTCCTTGTGAGTAGAGTCCCGAGATCTCTGACTAGTAATCACGACGTATCATCTCTATCATAATACTAATCCACACAGGGAATTTCGCATCTGAGGCTCATACAGGTCTGACCTCTAGGGTGGCTCTATCACAGGCGATGCAACGATAAATGAATGCGAAGCATCAGAATCAAATAACACTCTTGCTCATAGGCGAGATAGCAAAAACGTACCTTATATAACTGGATGATCCGCTGACTTAGCCGGTGGTGTGATGGCGTAGACACGCCTCCCAGACACAGCGTCCTGTGGGCCTCGTCCTGCGCCTCGGCCCACGTACTCTGGCCTCACGGCTGCACGTGTAGCTGGAGGTGCCCGTGCAGCTCCTCAGGCTGAAATTAGCTCCTACGCTGTATGCGGGTGTGGAGGAATATATTGTATCCTCTCTCTGTCCTCTGGCGATTGGGAGCTGCTTGTTGTCCCCAGGCTCTGGGATCCGTTTTGTCTTTGAGGCTGATCCTCCCGTATGTCGAGCTGCGGCAATGATAACACCATACGCCCGGCTGATGGAAACTACTGATGCATCTTTGGCGGATGGTCGCGGCCTTGGAACCCTCGTGAACTAGAAGCCTCTGTGCTTTCCGGCCCAGAAAGACTGACTCTCCTTCCTCGCACTCACAACACAGTCTGAGTGCTCGGGCATTCTCGATCTCTCTCTATGGTTAGGGCTATCGACCATGGAGTCCATGTCTGTAGGCGAGAAGTCCTGCAATCACACTTGAATGGACAACGGCCATTCGCCGAATCTCACGACTTTGACCGTATTATGCATGGCCCGTCGTCATCGGCGAAATTGCTCAGTGAATCTAGCCACATAATCCATCACCAGTCATCTTCCCTGCTTCAGCTCACAAGACTCGAGCCTTCGCATGCTCTCCACGGTATCAGAAAATGCTTGCCCATGAAAAGATTATGGAACTCTGCCCAAGTCATTGCCTCCTGATCTCTAGAGGTCTTCGCCCAGTTCCACCACACTTGGGCTGCCTACATTAGAATGCAGCTAGTTTAATCCTGGTCATATCGAGGTAATCTACATAGCCTCGGCACCTTCTCGGCCTACATGAACCAATGAGTGCGCACCGCCGGATCTCCCTCCCCTGTGAATGTCGGAGGATGATGATGTGCCCACTAAACCTCACGGAGGTTGCTCAGGACCTCCACGGCTCCTGCGCACTAGCACGTCTGATAAAGTAGCGAATTTGCAATCCCTACCACCTCAGCAAGGCATCTTTGGTCGAATGCGGTGGTGCTTGGCTAGCACCTCGTGGACGCCCTCTACGTCCTCGCCCTCGCCCTCGACTAGCCATCTACACATGTCAAATTGCAAGTTAAAGTTCAATGCAGTATCTTTAAGGCATAAACAGCCCCGAGACACTATTCATATACTGAAAAATATTTCATACACAATGTCCTTGCATTCATAGGTAATGCAAGACAATAATTTCATATATTAAATCATAATCAACAACAAAAAATTTATTTAAAAGATTTGATTTGATTTGATTTGATTTGATTTGATTTATTTATTATTTGATTTGATTTTATTCTATTTTTTTGAAAAATCTTGTGAACAGTGTTCATGAACAGTGGTTCAAACAGTCACTCAAAAACAATGCGAGTCAGGCGGGTTTGGTGCGAGGTGCACACCAGCGGACCTGGCTGCGGCGTAGTGCTTTGGGTTGTGTGCCGCTACGCCCTGGCCGTGGGCGCACTGCAGCGATGTCGTGGCGCGATGGCGTGTCGCGGCGCATGCCGGCCGTGTCGCGGCCTTACGCGCCCAGCCTTGTCGCGGCCTTGCGCGGAAGGCCTTGTCCGTAGCGCCGCAGCGCCTGTTGGGCCTTGTGTCGCGGCCTCAGAACATCTTTGGATCATAACACGGCCCGGGCGTCCATACCTTCTTCCTGTCATGATACAAGACTTTGTATCGCGACACTCACTCCCGATGTGAGGCCCTCTCTATCCACGTCTGATTGATTGTATGTGACCCGTCCCGACCCGGTCGAGCCTCCGCACGTAGCGATACAGCGATTATCACTTGGCCACACTCCCGGCCAAAGCGCACGCCCCGGAAGCGTTATGTCACGATACAATTCATTGTATAAATGACCTAACATCAGTCTACAGCCGTTTCTTAACCTTTTTTCTTTTTCACATCATTTTTTTCATTCATACTCTTTGAAACACCAATATATATATATATATATATATATATATATATATATATACTATATATATATATATATATATATATATATATGCAAAATTTTTCATTTTCCGATGAAGCCAAATAAATTTATTAAAATTTATTTTATTTATTTTTCTTCGATTTACATATTGTAAAACCTTAGAAAAATTTCTTCAAATCATTTTTTCATTCATTTTTTCATTAAATTACGGACTATTTACTTTGAGAATTTCTCAAACACTTGTTCTCACACTAGCCTAGTGTCAACATTTTTTCCCATGTGCTATTTACCTAAGCACACAATTTCAAATCCTTGATTCATAACAATTCATGTTATGCACCATTCACACATCAATCACAACAATCGCACAATCACATAAAACACAGTACATGTAGTGTTCTAATCCTGTCATATGATTGTCTAGGTAATCACATACCTATACCCTAACATCGAGCTTTACCAAGCTGTGATGTTCTTAAACCGTAATGACTATGGCCTAAGTGTAACGCCCCGTCCCGAGAGAGTGTACAGTACATGTAACTATAGGGGCGCGTATGGGCACCAAGTGCCATTGCAGTATTTTGGGAGTTGTTGTTCAGGATGAAATAATGAAATCATAAATTTATGAACTCGGAATGTTGTATTAGAACAAGGGTAAAATTGTAATTGATCAAAATGGGACATAAAGGGCATAATCAAAGAAGATAGTATGCCAAAATAAAAATAACAAAAGTTGAAGTGCAATTGTGGAGAGATGGAGGACCTATTTGCAATTAAGGTATAAATGAGACTATAAATAGGAGATGAGACAAACAAAAATCTCATTTGTTCTCCTTTGGACTAGGGCTCCACGTTTGAAGAAGAGGAAGAGGAGGAAGAAGAAGTGGGAGAAGACCAAACAGAGGTATGTTTTCATCTTGGAATCAAGAGTATTTTGATGTCTAGGGTTTTGTGGAGAGATGACCCAAACCCTAGAATTTCTTGAAGTTTTGTGGGAAAAACCCTAGTTGGTAAAGAATAAACATGGAATCCATCAAAATTATATGGTTTTGTAGAAATTGGTGGACCTTGGGTTGAATTCTTGGATTTTCTAGGGTTTGGTTTTATGAGTTCAAATCACCAATTCAGTGTTGTGAAAGTGGTTTTGGATAGATTCCATGTTAGTTCTTGAGGTATTATGGAATGGAGAAGTTGTATGAAAGAAAAGGAAATGGTACCAAAGTAGGGCAAAGAAGCAGTGCAGGCCAAAACCCGCAGTGAACGGTAAACCACGAAGTGGTACCGGTACGAACGAGGTGATGCCAGGTACCAAAACGGGTGGTCTTAGGGTACCGCAACAAAACAATCGGTACGGTACGTTACAAGTGTGGTACAGGTACCCGCATAGAATGTGTATGGTACCCGATCTTAGAGCAGTGTGCGGTACCATAGTGTCGAAAATGCTGATTCTTATAATTTCGTATAATTAAGCCCGAATTCGTACACCGTTAGTATAGGAACCTTACTAAATGATTAAGAGAGGTTCAAAGAAGATTGGAACTCAATGAAAAACGTAGCATACCTCGCCGCCTCGGCGATATTCATTGAGTGTGATTAAGTGCTAAGAAGTACGTTAAGTTTACGTTATACGTAGGCGATTAATGTGTTCGCCGTATTCGTTTGAGTGTGTAAGCTAAAAGCAAAGGCGGGAAAATTGTGAAGTCGTGCTCAAGTCTTACTAAGAAAAAATGTGAGTTTTCTAAACCTATTTTTCAAATACTAGTGTATTAATATAAACTGTTTTACACTGGTGTTTAATGGTTTTGAATTGTTAAACCATGTTTCAAGCAAGCAATGAGTTTAGTAAGCAAATAATGGTTTTGATTTAAACCATATATGAAAAGCAAACAAGTAATGGTTTTGAAGTATTCAACCATACTTTTAAAAAGCAAGCAAACAATGGTTTTGAGTTGTAAAACCATATTTCAAAGAGCAAGCAAGCAAAAAGAATATTTTCAAAAATAGGCCTAACGAAAATCCCTAGTTTTAAGCGACATACGGTCGGAGGTATTAAAATGCGTGCGGTGGTGTTAGATATCATTCATGCATTTTAGATTTGTATCACGGTCAGCAAACTTAGTTCATGCATCATGGCATTTAAAAGGAGACCGTGGCGCGTCTTTGGGTATATAGGGTTAGCAGCGTTAAGCGCTAGAATTATGGTGATGGAGACCCGGAATTGATTCCACGCATATTCACCAGGAAAAGGGAATCGAGCCAAGGCTCTTCCACCTAGATTCAATCACGGACCCGGGTCCTTCCACGGCACGGTCGATGCCGACTGTGTTCACTAAATTTATGGCGGAAAGGCCTCCGGTGGTTGATGATTTATAAGCGTGTTTATCACGGTTTTGAAAATCGCTCATGGCGATTAAGCAGGGCTCGTGTTTGTTTTAGACCAGAGTTGGCCAGGAGCTCAGTTTTATTTTAAAGCAAACGGTTGAGCCTAGGCTCCCGTTTTTATTTTAAAGCATGTGGTTGAGCCCAACCTCCCGTGTTTATAAAAATTTTTATAAACTTTTAAAGCAAGAGATTTGAGAAAAGTTTAAACTTTTAAAGCAAAGCAAGAGTAAGCGAAGCAAGCAAGAGATTTGAGAAAAGTTTTAGAAACTTTTAAAGCAAAGCAAAGCAAAGTAAGCAAGCAATGCTTCTGGAAAATATCTTGTAAAGAAGTTTCAGATTTTGAGATGTTTTCCGAAAAAGTAAAACACTTTACAAAGCATACACTCATTGAGCTCGTTTAGCTCATTATTTTCCTGTTTTAAAACTATTTTCAGTCACGAGGCCACGACGGACGTTGGAGCGCGGATTAGGATTCTCATTTTGTATTAGTGCTGTTATTAATAATCACTGTGGAAATACTTTGAATTTGTATAATGGAGCATATGTATGTACATAGTGTAGTTTTGTGAAAATGTGTTGAGCAGGGGCTCTTTTGAAAGAACGTTGCTGATTGACATATTTAGAAAAGTGTAAATTGTGTTTACAGGATTTGGAATATGTCCTTATTGCAGCTGACATGCTACTGAGATTTTATCAAATCATAAGTTGGAAAAAGGAAAAAAAATGTATAGGAGTTTTCAGCAAGCAATACGGCTTCGCTTCACATGATTTTCTAGTTGTTAGAAGTAACGGCTGGAGATTTCTGTGGAGTAGTCGGCACACCCGCCGCTAGTAGGGGGTGGGGGTGTGTCACTAAGCCCAAGTCCCCTAAGCCCTAGGTATTCGCGCCTAAGCTCACGATGCCAGGCTGTGGCCCGAAACAGGAGATCCGTTGACAACCAATCAACCTGCGGAATAATCGTGGATGTCGGGTAGCTTGGAGCACCACTCCGCAATCAGATGAGTCTCCTTTGTGTGGGGAGCTCTGCCCAAATCTGGAGACCTGTCCCAAACAGTTCTAGCCCAATGACCACAGGGTCCACATGCGAGTAAAATAATGGCCACTTGGGCCCCTGCATTAATACTCACAAAATACATCAACTATATACAATAGTTCAAGAGTTAATAAATTACTCTTAATTCAACATATATTAAAATTATAACATTCTAATACATGTTATACAACAACATCAAAGTCACAAGTCGGCTTTCTTATCAAACGACCTCTAATGAGTGTCACCTTCCTAATCGCTCCCTGTACCTGAAATGGTGATCCTGACGGGATGAGCAAGCTCGGTAGAGATAATTTCCATAGATTTACTCCCCCACCTAAATTGCACATGCATGGAAAACAATCATTCAAGCAATTTCATGAATTTACTCGAATGTCTACATGACCAATCCGTGTCCGAGTTCTCAGGCTCCCTCACATATGCCTAAAGTAGGATGCGAGTAAAATTATCCGGTTCAAAACAAAAAGCTTTTTGTTCTTGAAACACTACCAGTTTCGGTAAAAATATTGGCTACCTCGAAATGAATTCTTTGGATAACTCTAGAAACGAGTCATGGTCCTCATTCAAAGTGATCTGTTGGACGTCCCTCCAAGACAATTCTTCAAAAAATCTTCCGTCGAAATTCCTTTCACAAACATTTTCGTTTTTGTTTCATTTCATGTCATGCACTCACTCCTAATATTCTAGGGTGCCCCAGTGCATATGGAATGCATGATGCCAATTCCAATAAACTCATGCTAATATATTCACATGCATATATATTAACATAATTAAATCACATAAATCATGTTACATACCAAATTCTGTCAATTACACCAAAATTAGCTCACATGGGCTAGTGCAAACACGAGCAATTCATTTTGAATCACTCAACCAAACACATTTTCACACCGAAAACTTTGTGTCGTATTCATGTGAGCCAGTGAAGCCCTCGGGTTCTCTACTTTGTTCACGACCACAAATAGGAATTTTCTCCGCTCGGTTCAAAGCTTTTGAGACCGAGTTTACGGCTAAAACAAGCCTCAGAACATTTATGACCATTTACATGGCTCTTAGTCAAAGATTAACGCAAGTAGGAAAAGATCCCTACCTCTTGGAGTTGTCAGAACTCCACCAAATCGGTGTCCACGCGTAGCCCTCATAGAACAACTTTACTTCTTACTCCGTCGAGAACCGACGGTCCGATCGGCCGGAATCCTAAAGAGAAGGTGCTCTCCCTCTCTCTAAAAACTCAAATGTCCAGCCCACTGCATCCCTCCAGCACACTGCCATTTTTTGGTCTTTTTGAAGGAGATGAACAATGTTCATCTTTTGTCTCTTCCTCATTAAGTATTCTCATAATTCCCTATGCGTCCCTTCTTCTAGATTTTTGACACTTGGTACTATCTAAGCCGTCCATTTCAATCTTTTTTCTAATATTGCAATATGTGTCACAAGAGTACATGTAGTAGATGACTTTTGCCACTTCACATGTCTCTCAAACTGGTTTACGGCACGGGCACCGATGCCTGCCGACGTTAAATTTCTCTTGTCTCGGGGTCGGCCGAAGTCGACGTGGTAGCCTTCAGATTTAGCGTGGCGATTCTAGCAGTGAAATCCGTTTCATCATCCGAGATCTAGAAAATTTTTGAATTTTTACCGAAATTGCGATTTTGTCCTTTTTCTGAAAATTAGAATTTTCTTGAGTCTTACATGAAATGCTCCGAAGCATGAAAATGGAATGCATTTCTCTAAGTTGTCCTTGAATAAGCTTTTGCATTTATCTTTTTTAAAAACATATGATAGAAGTAAAATTTTATATACTCATAAACTTGAATTAAGAAATAATCAATTAGCTAAGCCGGACTCGATTTTGAACCCGGTGGTTTTCTCAATTCACCTATTTAACTTAGTTAAAGATTTTGGATTGTCTCAATAAATTGGGTAGATAGGATTAAATGACCAATTTTCGAAAAACCCGAATTTTAAATTGATTCTTTCATCACTTTAAGGATTGCACAAAATGTCATCTTTTTGTAAAATAATATTTTATTGAAAGAAAAAATGTAAATGCATAAAATGAAGAAGGACATTTGTGTCCACAATGAGTTATTTTTCAATAGAAAACATAAGAAATGCTATATTCACACATATAGGGTTATCGATGTCTTTATTTTTGACTTAACAGAATTTTAACCTTTTTAAGGGAAAACTATTACTTTTGTAAAATTTTTAAACTACAGTAGGTTGGAAGAAGAAGTGAAAAGGGAAGTTGAGATTGGTTTTATACAAAAAATAAAAAAAAATAAAAATAAAAACAAAAAAACTTCCTCAAATCAAGGTTAAACAATCAAGAACAAACAAAAAGATATTTTTCTATATAATAAAAAATTTGAAAAAATTAATGGTGTATCTTCAGTCGTTCAAAAACTAAGGACATCATTTAATAATGGAAAATATTGCGCTGGGAATATATATAAACATAAATCTAAATATTATTATTATTAAAATAGAAGAATAAGTAAATAAGAGCATTTAGAGCAACTCCAAGTGAGTTATGTAATCTAGTTAGTAAAAACATATATTTTTATTACATTATCTTTTTTAGCTAACTACTTTTTCAATTTACTCAACCAATTCTATCTAATGAAGTTTAATCATTTCAACCAACTTTAACTGACTACGATTATTAAAATCTAAAATATTATGTTTGTTAGTGTAAAAATCATAGTAACAAACATTTTTACCAGTATCTAGCCAAATGGCAATAATGGGAAATAGCTAACGTGATGGCTAATCCCTTGAAAACAATATTTATGGATCGGTTATGTAAAATAACTAAAGGGGAGGGTTTAGTCAGCCCCTTAGAGATGCTCTTAGGTTCTGTTTGAAAATTTATGACTTTTTCTTGCATTAAAGATTCAACGTACAAAGCTCTACTTCTCTTATTATTGTATATGATTGTTATTCGGTGTGGTTAACACTTCCTCTCTACCTTCCTGATATCAAACTTTCTGAATGAATAAAATTTTATTTTCACCATTTTTATTTTTTTTTTACTTTAAAAAAAAAAAATTTATTTTCATCAACATGTGCATGTCATAAACTATAATCTTTAGTATTAGTAATCACAAAAAAAAGAAAAAAAGAAATATATATATATATATAGATATATATATATATATATATATATATATATATATATATATATATATATATATATATACATATATATATATATATATATATTTAATGAGCAAAGATAGTATAAATAAATATATGTTTTTTTATAAAAAATAATTTATGAAATGAAATTTTTCGGAGTTTACTATTTGAATCTCCATTGATAATTGTCTTAATTTATTATATTTGTCAAATTTCTTATTAGACTAATTATGGAATCAACACCTTAAGGTTTAAATAATCCAAAAAACAGTAATAAGGTAAAAATAAATGATAATAATTTGAAAACTTGTAAATTTAAAAAAAACACTTAGGGGAGCATTTTGTTTTTGGTTTTTTTTCTCTAAAAAAGAATTGCTTAAGATTTAGATTATCTGTTTGTACAAATTTTATTTTAAATTGAAGAAAAAATTATGGATGAAAATAAATATAACAAAAATTACTAATTAGTTATCCTTACATCTTTTCTAAATTCTAAATAAATCAAACAGAATAATGATTTGGTCGTAGTTCAAATATCCAAAATTTTAATGGTTGTCCAACAAACATGCATGAATAGATGACAATGATGGAAAGTTTTTCTTGTTTCTCATTAAAATCGATTGAGAAATTATATTTTGCCACCCCATTAGAGAATAAACACAAAAACACAAAGTGTCTCTGGGTTTCAGTAGAGAGAAATGAAAGGGGTGTAAATAGAATTGCTCAATCAGATTTGGGACGTTTCAACACAAACATTAAATTTTAAACCATTAAAGAAAATAACATTGGCATACATCAGAACAAAAATGCGCCTTAGAGAGATCCAAAAGAAG
The DNA here is from genome assembly GCA_016808115.1 of Tetrastigma voinierianum. NCBI lineage: Eukaryota > Viridiplantae > Streptophyta > Magnoliopsida > Vitales > Vitaceae > Tetrastigma > Tetrastigma voinierianum. Next base: position 222,378 of record JAEQBH010004463.1, read on the forward strand.
GATCTAGAGTGCAAAAAGCTTTAACCCCCTCCGAAACGACATAGCTGCCATATGCAATCTATAGAGAGTGTTTCTTGTGGAAATAAGAATACAAAGATATTGTAATTGACACTCAAACCCTGGCTCCGTCCATACAAGAAAATCAATCCGAGACTAAAGAATACAAGTCTATGACATATGAACGTTACTGCCAACCCACTTCCTGTAGTTGGAAATGTTGCTACAATTGTCGCCATGGCAATTGGGTGGAGGTTATACTTCTTCAAAATATCAATGGTACATTAGGACGTTGAAGTCTTTCATGTTTAGGCTCAGTTTTTCAAACTCTGGATTCCGCCATTTTCTATAAGTGAATAGAAAAAGGAGCTTGTCCTAGAAAAATTATAAAAAATAATAATAAATAAATTTGTATAATAAAATCATACTAAATTTTACCTATTCGCAACACTCTTGATAATAACAAAGATATCGATACAACATTGATAAACTTAAGAAAAAACCAATTAAAATTGAAAAACGACGCCCATATAATCTGAAGGCAACCAAACTGAAGTGTGACCATAAGGGATTGGTCGGTATAAAACTTTTAAAGTTAGTACATCCCTGTTTGATATGATGCCAGAAAAAGCACATGGGACTTTCGTTGCCTAAGAAAAATGAAAGGAACTTTCATTGCTGAGAAAGATGAAGGGTATGTTTGGAATCCAGAAAATACTATGATTTTCTCATGCGTTAGTGGAAAATGTTAAAAAAAAACAAAACAAACATAATTAAAATTCATAAAATTTTTACATATTTTTTAAAATAAATTAAATAAAATATATAGAATTAATTTATTAATTTTATTTTATATTTTCCTTCTACTTTTTCTTACCCTTTTTTTATTTAGTAGTTTCTGGTTCTAGATAGAGCCGAAGAGAACAAATCCTAGTAAAGAAAATAAAGAAGAGAACAAAAATCAGAAGAAAAGAGAGGAAGAGTGTGACGCCCTAAATCTCGAGGGTCTTTTTTTTTTCGTCACTATCCAAGCTTGTCACGATAGAGAATTTCACGCGTGCCTCCGTCGGTGAGCTTCAAGGCTTATCGTATCGCCTAGCCTCCTCCGTCAGACACAAATGACGGTGCCACACCCACGCGCCGCCGCCGATGCCCAGCTCGCCGCAGCGTGGAAGCTGTCAGTGGCGCCTACGGTAGACATAAAAATCCCCGTCCCAACATAAATTCTCCTGCTCCTGTTGGGATCTCTATCGCTATAAAAACATTATATCGTGAATAAGAAAACTCGACGAAATAAATTCAGAGTTTACATAAAAACCCTTGGCGTCGCGATAAGAAGTCTCCTTTCGGCCGAATCGGATCGCGGAGAAACACTATGTTGCAACACCACTCTATGAACCTTGCCACATAAAATATCGGCGCTGGGCGACATAAAATTCCTTGGCCTCACCAAACTTCTTCACGCCGATACAAATGCCAGCTTTGTCGCAACATGCGCCCTCGGTTTTAGCCACACCCCGTCGTGACACAAAATACTTTTTCTCGCAACATGAAACCATTTCGCCAACCACAAAGGATTCAAAAAATATATTGTCGCAACAAGAAACCTTATGTCCTTGGCAAGAACTTTGTCAGGATAAAATATTGTCGCACACAGCTTACATAAAATACCCCATCGGACAAGAACAACCCTGGTCTTGACCAAACTTTACGACAGCAAAATACACTCACGCGACATGAAACCTCGCCCAAGGCCAAACCTGGCCGCGATACGCAACTCTTGTCTCGGCCAATATCCGGTCACTATAAGAAACCTCCTCGTCATACATCGTTAAGATAAAGAACTAGAACCCCTGTCGCAACAAAGAAATTCATGTTGCGACAGGTTCTATTGCTTAAAATCTGAAAACCATGTCGCAATACGCCGTAACTGCACAAGAACTTTAGTCGCGACCAGCACCATAAGAAAATCAAGAATAGAGATTTGAAATTTAGAGACTCCTCTGAAATTCTTTTCATTCTCATTTAGAGAAGGAAACGCCGCCTCTAAATAGAGACGAAACAGCCTCGCCTCTATTTAGAGATGAAATTATTTCGCCTCTATTTAGACACGAAAAATTTCCGTCTCTAAAGTGGCACATATGTTCCTCCAAATTTTGAGACCGAAAATAGAGACCAGCTAGATTCCGACACTTCTTCCGTCCCTAAATAGAGACGGAATATTTTTCGTCTCTACCTTAGAGACGGAAATAGTTTCGGCTCCCAACAGAGACTAAATTTTTCCGTCTCTAATAGAGACGAATTTTTCCGTCTCCTATTTAGAGACGGAAACTGCATTTCGCCCCAAAATTAGAGACTAGAAAAATATTCCCGTCTCTATTTAGAGATTGCTGAGTCTTATTTTCTGTGATTAAATTTTGGAGGAACATATCATGCCACTTTAGAGACGAAATTTAGAGATTTTAAAACTATTTTCCGCTTTCTAAAATTAGAGACTTAAAAAATAGATTCCTGTCTAAATAGAGATTTTAATGTTTTCGTTTTCTATTTAGAGACGAAATATTTTTCCGTCTCATTTAGACACGAATATTTTTCGTCTCTAATTTTAGAAACGGAAAATAGTTTCCGTCTCTAAATAGAGACGAAATTCCTGTCTCTAATTTCCGTCCCAAAGCGATAGCTTCCTCCAAATTTTGAGACCAAAATAGAGACCAATAGAGACTTAGCTAAAGTACCGTCTTTGTTTATTATTGCAACAATTAAATAAATACTATTAATAGTAAAATAAAATTACAACAAAAAACAAAATCGTGATGCAAGCCGTATTTAATAATTACAACCCTTGTAAAAACAATAATAATAACCCGCCAATCAGCATTGGTAAAAAAGGTCATACTCAGGCACTCATGTGAAGCAAATACAACATGCAAAATATTATATCATGTTATCATATAGCATAAACAATTTGTATTAAAAGAAATAAATTATAATAGGGGAAGTTAAAACCAATTAAATTTTATAAGGTGCACACGCAGAGCTATTACATGTTCCCTGAATTTTTTTTCCTTTTTCAAAACATTAGAGTTTCATTCCTTAAAAAATTAAATTTTTAACATCTCATCAATAAATTTTGAATAAGTCTAAAGCCATCAAAAATCAAGAATAAAATGTAAAGATATTAAGGTAATCTCATTACACATAGGGACTGAATACTTTCCATCTCTAAATAGAGACTTTAATATTTTTTCGCCTAATTTCTTTATTCGAGCTATAGTAGGGGTGCCAATCAACAAAATTTATATCCTAGTGCTCTACTCGTCAGAGCAAAGCTATCACAGATATACTCTAAGGTCGAACAAGGATGGGTTTTCTCAGGTAAAATGATTTGCGCTTGTCTAAAATGGTGAATTTCAATTTGATTTTAAGGTTTTGTAAAACAAAGGTTGAAATGTTTAGAACTAAAAACAAACCTAACTAAAAATATGAAAAAGAACTCAACATCGAAGCCACTGGGTCGAAGTGCCCTCAAGGTAAACATGAGAGGTCCTCGAGTCCTTTCCTCGCTAGAGGATGACATATTGTCATTTCCCTAACCTGGATCTTCATTTGCTATCTAAACCTAACCCTGAATAATTTTTTCCTTTGAAATATGAGATTTAATGAGCATAAATGCTCCCGGACAATAAAAGCATATCACCTAAATCTACCCTATAGTAACTAATATAAGGCAACTAATGAATCTCAAAGAATTCCACACAAGCATCCACCTAACCCAAAAGCTTACAAAGTTGCTGGGGTCAAGGTACATTTAAGAGATTTTAACCTAGAGTGAGAGAGATGGAAATGATAAATACTATAAATGCTCAGATTAAATACACATGAGAACCGGCCATTTTACCTAAAAACCCTAGCCCAACAGCCCTCCTCTTCAAGGAGAAAAGGTTTAGCTCAACCATCCCCTTGAGTTGTCATCCTAAGGGGTGTTGGGCAAAGTAGAAGCAAAGAAAAGGAAAGAAAACAAATAGTAAAAGAAAAGGGAGAACTTACGCGCTTGTATTTCCACTAAGCAAAGTTCAAAAGTTACAACTCCCAAGAGTTTTAGAGTAAAATACCATTATGCCCCTCAAAAAGCATAAAACAAAGAGGGTAAAACAGAAAAAGAGAAAAGAAAATCAAAAAGAAAATTGGCATCGGCATAAATTACACCTACAATTTTCCTACTCGTCTTCCATTCCTCTTCTCGCTTCCCGTTCTTTCTTTGTTCCGTCTCCGATTTTAATATGCAAAGCTAGTTTTGGCTCTGATTCTCCTTGCATGCTTGGTTGATCTCAACAAATTTAGTATTAAAAGCTTGTAAAACTACAAAATAAGTCACACAAATATGATCAAGAAAACTGGACCTTAATGTGCGAATCAATAATTACACCGATTAGTACAAAAGTGATCGAACCTTAAATAAACATGGTCTAAAACAACACTTTGAATCAATTTTAGAGACGGAAACCATTTTCCATTCTAAATAGAGACGAATCTTTTTCCAAGCCTTCAAACAGAGACTAATCCCTTGTCGTTTCTATTTTCAGGATATTTTTCCTCCCCTCCTTTTTTCCTTTCTCCTTTATTTTTTTCCCTTTCTCCCCTTCCCTCCCCTAGCCGACGTAACCTCAAGGCTGCCTCCTCCCTATCGTCCGACTGGATATTCCTCCCCGCCCCCCTCCTCATTCGCCCTTCCCCTTTTCCCCTTTCTTCCGTGTCGCTGCCTAATTTCTCTTCCCGCCAACTCTGCTCCCCCTTCCTCCCCGCCGACGCGCGATTTGGCTTCCTCCCCCTCGCCCACGCCGACTCACGCCGCCGTCCCTTTCCTCCCTCACACATCACATCGCGCCTAGCGCCACCACTCACCACCAATCGTCAGATCTCCCATCACCTTCCAAAGCCACCGCAGGTAAGCATCGCCTTTTTCTCCGTTTAGTCAAATCTCTTCGGATTTTGGTGGTCAGATTTTTTCACGGTTGTATGATTCGATTTTACTCAGATGATTTTTTCCCCATCCCCATATCCTTGTCTATGCTTGCCCAGCTAATCGGTTTGCAAATCAAAGATCACATCCTCAATCAAGCTTTTATTTTCATCACCAAAAAACAAAATTGCCCACACTAACTGTAGTCATAAATTTTATGTTGTGGAGCTGGTGATTGGTTGATATTTCCATCGAAATGTTAAAATTAAGTAAATGCCCACAGAGGATAAATCCGTGATGTGGGGAACTCATTCTTTTTTACAAATATTTATGATTTAATTTAGGGAACAACTGTCATGTAAAACTAATTAGGGATTAAAGAGAATTAGTAGAAGGAGAATTGAGCCCAAATAAAATACAATAATTGACACGTTGATGGTACCAACTTAATCTTATGATTTCTTTGCTACAGCTTTTAATATTAATTCCAGTAATATGGACAAGTTGGATGTATAGAAGATTACTAATACCTCGTATGGGTATATTAATTTAGAATTTGTCGGAAGGAGTTCAAAGACTTTATAGAATGACGCTAAGTCCCACCGTGATAATGGACGGTTTGAAAATTGGGGATGTCCATAAGAAGTGCAAAACACGCATGTCCGCCAAATCCGATGAGAGGCACTTCATATATACTAAAAATGGATTTGTGCCCAATTATTTTGAATGACAAGGCATGGAGAGCCATTACACTAGTAGCCCGCCTGGTAGAAGCTAAGTTTGAAACTGCAAGTTGTTGGATCCGAAGGTTCTGTGTGGGGGTCCGTATTATATGGATCAGACAATGTTTGTGATACAGAGAATCCATATGTGCAAATGGTTTTTGACGCAGTCGGAAGTTCAATTCAGCCCAATTTAGGCAAAGGCGTAAGTAGGAACCCAACCTAGATGCATTTTTCGATGATTAAAGGTACCATCAGAATTGTATTAGATGTGATAATATGACACAATCGGGATCGGTCATTAAATTTTAAATATTAAATCCGGCAGCTTATTTCGATCGGTTTCGAATCGAAATCTCGCCGTGGTACAATGACTCTTACCCACGATAATGGGCTGGCGGTTGAGCGCTTTTATGAAATGAAGTTAAGTTACTCCGTAGTCTGGCTCGGGTATAAATGAAAAATTGATTGTTGCTTTCGCTTAGATGTATGATTTTCGGGGATGACGTGGAGTTAATGAGTTGCAAATCAGAATCAATCACCACCCTAATAGGAAGCAGAAATAGTGCCATGGAAGCGGATGTATTATTTTCCTATTACTCCAAGACTTCAGAGGTTGTATTCGTCAGATGTGACGGCATCTCACATGAGGTGGCATAATGAACATGAACACACAGATGGAGTAATGAACCATCCATCGGATGCCGTTGCATGGAAACATTTTGACGACATTCACCCAGATTTTGCTTCCGATAGTAGAAATGTGAGGTTGGGTTGCTAATGTGATGGATTTACCTTTTTAATCGTGTGCCAACAATACTCATCAGAATCCAATCATCTGACTCCGTGATAATTTGCACCTGATGTGCATGAAAGAGGCTTACATACTGGCATCAGGCCGGTCCAGAATCCAAAGCAAGGGATTGATGTTTTCTTCAAAATGCATTAATATCCGAATCTTCAATTATGGGAAGTTTCCAGGTGATCACATATGATGTTCCCTAAAACAAAATTTCATGATGAGAGTAAATGGACACCCCAAAGAAGGGTTTTCCGTATGTGGCGTTATACCGCGGCTGATACCGATCGAAATTGGCTTCGCTTTCATCGTGAAATGATTTCGCATTTTATCATAATGGGTAAATGTCAGCGGTTTGATAATCACAAAATTCTCCTTCCAAATCACCTTTTGGGACGCAATAAACAGAGATTTCTTGGCACGTTGTCCCGCCTCCCCCACGTAATAGATCCGTGAGGATATTTGCAAGAGATCGAGGAATCAATACGAAGTAAATGCGGTTGAAGTCAAGAAGTCAATAGTATCATTCTAAAAAATTCATATAAAACGTGAGATTTTTGGATTTAATTGGGACAAAGACAAAGTAATACATTTATTAATTTGGACGGATGGCCATAGAAAAACGTTTACAATATTTCAATAATGATATCGACATTAATGGGTTATGAAAGAAAGATGTTCTTAAAATCACGGGAAGATTCATAATTGTATTGTAAAAGAAACGCAGTTGGATAGGGATTCTCAAGATCGTAAATATCCAAAGTTTGTTGCACTTTGATAAAAAGACAAAAAGATGTTAATTGATTGCTGAAATATAAAAATTCTCGGATGGATATGTGTCAAACTTTAGCTAGGTGTTGATATGAGAAAATCTAAATTGTTCTGAATGAAAAGCCATCATTGCCACGTTTTCATGCAAAGGCTGATGCCGGTCGCTTTTCGTGAATTGTTGCCTTCTAAACTTTGGGAAGCAATAACTGAGTTAAGATTATTTTTCAAAAACTTGACTTCCTCCGATAAATAATAGCTTGATATGGAAAACTAGAGGGAGAAATTTCTGGTAATCATTCAGAAATTGGAGGAAATATTTCAATCGAGCTTTTGACATTATGGGAACATTTACCCGCAGACATTTAGCATGAGGCCAAACTGCAGACCTCGTCTAATATAGATGGATGTATCCATCTCGAAGGTAAAATGCCAATTCTGAAATATATATATACATAGTATATATATATAGAGAGAGAGAGAGAGAGAGAGAGAGAGAGAGAGAGATATTTTTCACAATTTGTTAGGTTGATGTTAACGGATTACCAAATTTCATGTAGGTATCTCGTATCATTTGAAAATGTCAAAATAAAGCTCGAAGTTGGACAAGGTTCTATAATGCGTATTTGGTTGAAGAAGCAAGTACATTTTGTTCTCATTATTTGAGTCGCATGTTATCACAAGCCTAAAATTTAATGATCATGGTGCATGTAACTAAGTGCCAATGAAGGAAATTTACTTGATATTCATGGGTCTGTGTCGATCACATGGACGGCAACTATAAGCATCGCTTACGATTATGAACTAGATCGCATACGGTTGGGCATATTAACAATCTGGCGAAGAAATTCAACCATTTGTGCAAGAAGCGAATTTATCTTCGGGTTGCTAATTGGTTATCGCGAACCAAAATGGATATGTAATTACGTTAATGTGCGGGTTGGATGCAAAGATAATAGAGAATGGTTACGGAGCTTATGCCACATATAACGAAAATGAGATAATTTACCGGGTAGTCGAAACAATTCTTCCTTCAGCGGTTCAAGACATATGTAAGCTCTGGTTGCAAACTACAATGACGCACTATATAAATTTTTTATAAATGGATTAAATATAATTAACACTCGCTTATGCGCGCCACAAAATCCAATTGAAAATAATTTCATATCCTATCGCTAGCGTGACCTTAAGTACTGCTAAATCTTAATTCCGCTTATTTTTATCAATGGCTTCAAATATCATACACAATTACGGTAATAATAGGCAAATTCATAAAACAAAGGAAGTGTATTGCGGTGAAATTTGGATGGATTATTGCGGTAAAATTGTTTAAATCTTGGAAATTGAATACCCGTTTTGCCAATAAACATTAAAGTATTATGGCGAGTGGTTGATCCAACACCCAACGTCTGAAATTAAAGTCAACCGTGCCTACAACTTGGTCGAAATCAATCAAAGGAGAGTAGAATTGCTAATTTTCAACCTCAGTTACGCCATACAAATTCTGTGTATACCTTCCTTTTTCCAGTTTGATTTAGATAAATGGATTGGCTGGTGGTGTTTGTAAGGTAAAACCTGTAAGTATATTTGAAATGAAAGCCGTGTAAGGCAAGACAAACTAATTGTGCGAGGCCTTCGTGAAAAGAGAGGGTGGAGGGTCACGGAAGAATGAAACTTTGCACATGTGATAATGAACCTTGAATAGTACGGACAATGAATTTGTTTAGATACGATCTGACTGGAACCAAATCTACATCTGAACTGGTGCCGGAATTTGATTCTAATTACTCGAAAATGAAGAAAATTGTGATATTAATGTCGATGATAGCGACAATTGTTCACTTCAATGAGTAAAACGATAATTTAATACTATTAGTTATTGGTGTTTCAATTAACTATAGATTTAGACATTGCATTATTGACCAGATAATCGTCATGTATATGTAATAACTTAATGTCTAATTATGTTATGACATTTTCAGTCAAAATACGAATAATGGGGAGGAAGACTGATCGATGCAACCTTCGAAAATGGATGTGTTTCGCTCATACTGTGGAGTTTTGACGTTTGGCGATGGATCATCTCCGATCAGCACTCCCGCATGGGCATGGCATCTTCATCGCCACTTATCCATGCCCGCCATCCTCGTCGCAATGGCGTTTCACCGTTACGTTCAGAGAACTGGCCTGACCATCACAGCCGATCAGCCTGACATCAGCCATATCCACGTCTCGGCTCCCACATGCAACGGCTGATATACACAGTCACATGGAAACAAAGAGTTATAAATTTTTTTAATATATGCCTCTCATAGGTGTATCCATCACAATGATTTTGCCTTATCCGATTTATCCCTTCGTACGTAAGTTCACACAAATGATCGTGCTATCTGCTGTGAGATATTAATGGATATTTGTGGGAAAAATATCTCTGTGATAAAGATATGTTCTACTTCACAAGAGTTTCAAAATAAATCCTATTTGAAATATTTGACTTTTTGTATGTTAATTACTTATAATCTAAATTATAGGTAATATTCGGGAATAGAAAATATGTTCATCCGTTTTGTTCATTAAAATCCTCTAAATCTTTATTGAATTCTTCCATCGATCACCTCGTCAATAGTGCTTGAGAAACCAGCCTGCTCTGCTACAAGGATTTTCTAATAAGTTTCACTAAAAGGTGAACTACCAAGGTATAGTGCTAGAACATTAATTGGGTAAACTGATGCTAAAGCATCGGGTCATCATCCTGGCTACACTATCGCGATCTAATTCCACTAATAGGGAAGGGAGGACCAGAGGTTAGTGTTTCCATAATAATCGGAGGAACATTATCCATCAAGAGCAGGTCAGATGCACTTGTAAGTTCTCAAGTACATCTATCTTCTAATATTACCTATTTAGTCCATATATTGCATTAGCTTGTGCTACCCATGAACAAATTTCTTCATCTCACTTAATAGTCATAACTCTTGATAATAATCATAACGCTTGATTGAAATTAATAGATAAATAAATTGTGAAAGGAGTTTGATATGGATTTTATGGGTGATAATATAAATGTAAAATGTATTTTTCGATGTTGAAACAAAGAGGGTCGTTAAATATATAGGGAATACACAAAATTTTTAATGGTGACAATTGAAAGAAGGGTTGTGGACCCATAATCATAATCGCTGACTGATAATATGACTGGCAAATAATGCAGAAAGAGTTTGATACTTTTTGTAAGGAGTAGTTTATAAAATGTAAATGTATTTTTGATGTTTGGAACAGAGGTTTGTTAAATATATGCGAAATTCAATGAAATTTTAAATTATGGACAACTATTAGTAGCTTGGACTCATAATCATAACGCTTTGATTGAATGAAGGAGGATGGGCACAAATCAGAAAGAAGTTTGATATGGATTTTATAAAGATATCATAAATGTAAATGTATTTTCAGAACAGATAGTTTGGTTAATATATATAGAATTAACACTTTAAATTATATGACTAATCATAGGTTAGACCATATTTCATTAATGTTATTAAAATAACAACACATATCCACACGCATCCCATATTAGAGTCTCATGGGTCACACCATCCCTGAAGAGAGCGTTACACACCTACACGCCGAATTCACGACGCGGTGATATCCGCCATCGTGATCGTGCTAGACAAATCCATAACAGCACTCAAACTTAATATCTATTTTCAACCTCTTATTCTTATTCACTTGGCTTATGAGAACATTCTAGCACTTTATTATGAAGAGTCTAGTAGTAGAGAGTCTTCAGAGTGCCACGTACTAACTCACATAATGTTGATCATGTCTCCAGACATTATGAGGTCACATGTAGGGATCGCCTGGACTCGGTTCGGTTCAAACGCCCCAACAATGTTTGTTGGTCGCATGCGCCCTCCTCCTGGCTACGGGTAGTAGGCTCATGTGTAAACTACCAATGAGGTGTCATCGAGCTACGCGGCACGTCGGGCGACTAATGGATCAGATCGATAAAAATGGAGGACCCATTAGTCTAGACACCACGACCTCAGCAAAGTTACACCGTCCACATCGTCCCATGTTTCCATCTAGTTATTTTGAGAATTATTATCTTTTTTTTGTAAATCTCACTACACTTTTTATATTAATACATTATATAATACAACATTTTCATATTTATTTATTGTTTATTTAGTTTTTCATTATATAAATTAAGAATAATTTTTAAATTTAACATTATTTATTTTTAATATATTAAAAAATTCCAATGTAAAGAGACGTTTGAAAATCATTATATAAAATTAAGGAAAATTTAAATTTAATATTATCATTTTAATATATTAAAATAAATCAATAAAATAGAGATGGAATAATTCCATTTCACTTCATTTCGAGACTAAGGATATTTCTGCTTCTGAAAATCAGAGATTCGAACATTTTGGTCTCTTGAATTTTTGAGATCGACGTAATAGAGACGGAAATTTCGCCCTATTTCTCCGTCTCTATTTTCACCAGAGACTAATCTCGCCCTGCCTGGGCTGTGGCCTTTATTCTTCACCCTTTCAGTGTAAGGAATTCCTGTCAGACCCAAACATGCAAGAGCTTCCTTTTAGGCATTTCAGATTCCAACCTTTTTTTTCCTTTCTAAAACACCTCCTAAATTTGATATGTACAACTCTTTTATTGCTAGTAACATGAAACCCGGAAAACTTTACAAATTATATTAATCATATAAAATGAGTTTAATTACAATTCTTTTCCTTTTTACATAAATAGAAACCGGATGAGTGTCCGTAATTTTACTAATTACATAAAAGTTAAAATCCGGCCTTTCTTCCCAACTAAGACCTCAAATGTCCACTGAGAATTTCAAAGACTTAAAAATGTTTTCCTATGACTGGTGAGTAATGCCAAGTAGAGGAATTCCTCCTACAAGGCCACTTCCCACTAAGTGCACATGCAATGGCAAATACACACACATTCAAGTAAAAATATGCATATTCCTACCGAATGTCTACATGATGCCATGGGATGAAATGACCCACCCTATCCCATGTCCCAGTCCATCACTTTTATACATGCAAATACCAAGTGTGAAAATCTGTCATTGGTGTTTCACCCAATGATTCTTTTTTTAAAACAGAACCTTTTTGTTTTTTTTAAAACTCCTAACCCATTGGGCAGACCTCCAATGTTCATTTGATTTAATCAATTCCCGTGTGTTTATATATTTGTGGGCCATGGATTTCTAAGCTAACACAAAGTGATCTAAAGACGCCTTCCGAAGATTTTACTAGCTTTCACCACTTGATCTTGTCTAACTTCAAAAACCTTGGGTTTTTCACCCTGGGGGGGTATCTACCCTAACTTGCTCCACCCAACACACTTATTTTTTCGTTTCATGCTATGCAACTGTGAAACTCATTTTCTCGGACATTGGCCCATTACCAAGCTCACCACCCATTCACAAAGAATGGTGACAACCTTGTACACACCCAATACAAAGGCGGTGTCCCCATGCATATGGAATGCGTAATGTCATTTCATGCCAATTCATGTTGCATGGCTGATGAGAGCTGGTACATGCGCAACATCAATAAATCATGGATAATCATATTTCTATATATCACATCCATCATGTAATCCATGTTAATACATCAAATAAGCATATATTAAATAACGCGCACAACACAATTTTATTTGTCATTCAAATGAATCAATGACACACACATTATGATCCTAGATCTCGGATCCAAAAATTATGCAAACTCCTACTTATAGCCATGAACCCGCTTTGGCCCGAACCATCAATTAATTTCTTCGACTATACGTAGCCTGTAATCTCCCGATTTCACTAGTTCAAAACAAGAAATGAAACAAAGATAAACCTGTGATAAATCGGTCTTAAATCACCCATAGTCTGCTTCAAATTGTCATGGAGCCAGCCTACTTAAAGTCATACCACAGCCATTGAATGGTCTTCATAAGGAATAAACCTAGGAGAAACCCTCACTCCTGGAGTTCATTTAAAATGTCATTTTGCACCTAAACTAGCTCGCATGACCAACTTTAATTTTCTGGATTGTTGAGAGTTTCCTGATCAATAAAACGCTTAGGAAAATCTTCTCTTCGCTTCCCTTTTTTTTCCTTTCTCCTCTTATTTCTTCTCCTACCTTCTCTAGATTTTACCAAACAAACTCTCCCACATTCCTCCTTTCTTCTTTCACTAATGCCACTTGTCCATTTTTCCTTTTTCTTTTTCTTTCTCTCTTTTAGTTTTAATCCAGACTAATCAAGTGTTCGTCCCTCTCATTTTATTTTTTGTCTTATCCCAAGTGAGATAAGCCTCTCACCTTCTCCTTCCTTCTCCTCAACTTGACATGGCTTACATGAGTCATTCAACCCAAGTGCCATGTGCCACTGCTACACCACATGGCCAACATGTCATGTGTCCATCTCCTAAGGCTCATGTAAACCACATGTCATACTCATGGGCACAACTCCATGTGTCACCCGACACCCTGCGCTCAAAACTTAAATTCACCGTCTTTAACCGTTAAAATTCCACTGGTAATTGGATTTCGTGAAGATGCCAAATTCAACGTGTAGCCTCGCTTTGTCATTCGAGATCTGAAAAATTTCAGGTTTTCAACCTGTACTAATATAAAAATTATCGTCTTACAATTTTTTAGAAAAATTGAATTTTTTTTCCCGGTTTTACATTCTTCCCCCCTTAAAAGAATTTCGTCTCGAAATTCCACACACATACACATCGAATCACATGCATATGCAATTGTCATTCTATTTCCAATTCATTAAACAACGACTTCATCCTGCAATAGAAAGGATGTGTGCCACGCGATCATGTCCTCGTTCCTCTCATGGCTTCTCCACTTCTGCTGCTAACAGAACCCGAATTCTATAATTCTCTCAAAATGGTAAATGGTAATTTTAATGTAACCGAATCTTCATAGATCTGAGATTTTACTGAACCGACTTACCATTTAACTGCCTCGTGAATTGTTACCACGTCAGACTTCACTCAAATCTCAAGATGTACCTAAAATTTAATGCTTAAGCAAATAAAGGCAGAGGATATCGGCACATTTTGAGGGTCCTATAAAAGCACAATATGTAGAATAGCAAAACACGAGCTCAAGTGGGTCATGGAGACACATGGCATGATGCCATTTGATGAAAATCCTAGTAGATGGATAAGTGGATATGAAATCCAAGCCAACCAATGGTGGCTTCTGACATAGGGCATGAGAGGACAAGTCCCCGACCCAAGCTTCCAAACCGGTTTTAGGAGAAGGAAAGAGAGGAAAAAGAAAATGGGATTTTTAGAGAGAGAGAGTCCACCTCTCTCTCAGAATCTCCAAGATCTTAATCACAAATCCCAGCCAGCCAAGAGGCAGTTGTTCCCACCGCAAAGTTACGTGGTACCACAGGAGCTCAACAACTCAAAAGGTAGGGCTTTCCCACTGGTTTCGATTCTCAGATGGCGGTCACTGAACGGCAGTATGTCTCAGTGGGAGGTCCGATGGCTATGTTTTCGGCCCAAAAGAGTTTGATCAGAGTGAAGAAATCCCTGAGTAGCCTGACAAATCCCAAACCAATCGTGGATTGTATGTGCTTGCTTGAAAAGGTTAAGTGTTTAAAGCATGATGTTATATGTTTCTTAAAGTAGCTCCAAGATGAATTTCTGGATTGCATGCTGCCCTTGCAGGAGAGCTGTTCTAGGCATATAAGTGAATAAATAACATGTGGTCAATATAGAATTTGTTTAAGAGTATGTATCAGATTGATATATTAATATGTGTTGTATGGAAATGCACGTGCATTTCATATGCACTGGGCACCCGAATAGTAGGTGGAAAGCCAAAAGAAATCTGAGGGTTATCCAAACAATGCAGATTTTTGTAAACTTCTTCAAATAGAATTTTATCTAGTTGTTCAAAGAATTGTGTCGAAACGCCCAACACCCACCGAGAGGCCTTATGAATCGCTTCGAGAGTTACCCAACAAATTCCTCAAGGATTGTCCAACGATTTACTTGAGGGTCACAATTAAAAACAAATATTTTTGGTTTTGAAATGATTTTATACGTAAGGCGCATGTGTAAGGAGCTCAAGAGATTACTCGAGGTAATGAATTGGGCATGTAGACATCTCGAGAAGGAACTTCAGAATTCAATGCGAATGTGTAAGCTTCAACAGTACTGAACAATTTAAATCAGTAACCGCAGATGAATTCCACTATTAGTGTAATGCTCACCCTATCGAGGAAAATTATTTCAGGCCAGGAGTGTTCCTGAAGATGACACTCACTGTGGCGCCGCTGGTAATAAAGCAGACGTGTGACTTTTATCTCATATTTTTTTTAAAAACATATTATAACAGACACTTTGATATGTTTTGGAATAAGATGAAAAATTAACCTGAAACTATTGTAACGTAGTTGATTGCACCTTGATGAGTATGGATAAGCCGGGCCTTAACGTACTATTTTTGGTTTGATTATGTGCGTCTCACACATGAGACAATAATGTTTTCACAGTTGACGGTGGTCATCGAGACCTCAGATCAAAGTGTCACAAACGCCATAACACCCTCTCTACTAGGCCCCATCGCCTGATGCCACAAACCCGATCCTGTACATCCAGCAGATGGGTGTACACATCGTCCTCACTAAAGGTCTCATCCTCAGATGAACAAATGTAATCCCTCCCCAATCCACTACATGAGCCGGATCCGAGATACTTCGAGGCAGATGGAGACGTGGAGCACCTCATGAACACCCCATAAACTCCACAGAATGCCAACTGATATCACGTGGCCAGCTTCCACCTTCCCTGCACATCCTCGAAGGGCCTGATATACCCTACACATCTTCTCGCTTCATTTAACTTGACCACCTCTCTTAGGCATCACCTTCAAGAAGACGTGATCACCCACCTCAAACTCTAGAGGTCGACGCCGTCTGTTGGCGTAGCTCTTCTGCCGGCTTT
Source organism: Tetrastigma voinierianum (assembly GCA_016808115.1). Lineage (NCBI taxonomy): Eukaryota > Viridiplantae > Streptophyta > Magnoliopsida > Vitales > Vitaceae > Tetrastigma > Tetrastigma voinierianum. The sequence continues at coordinate 238,628 of JAEQBH010004463.1, forward strand.
GAGCCGTAAGAAGATGCCTCCTGACAAACTCAATTTCGAGGTGTCTCTAATCAAACTGCAGGTGACTTGACCTCTCTCCCACCTCCTCAAGTCTGGGTAACGGAGATTGACATGGCCTCCCATACAAAGCCCCAAAGCATCCAGATACCTCGCTAATAGTCATGGTCAGAGGGAGGACCAAATGCAGGCGCTCCTCCCAGCTACCTTTAAGATCTGTGGACCCATCGCCCCTAAAACTCCATGGCATCCTCTCCGACTTCAACTTCATCCGGCTTGTGGATGGCCCAACCTTCCTCAATAAAATCATTCAGACTCCGTCCCCTAATGGCCACCATCTCCTCGTGATCCCGCCTGACTCAATCACCGCTTAATAGGATGCATGAGCCACCAAACTCCCCAAAAATAATTCCCATAAGATCACCCAGATTATAGTCCAAACTCTCCCACAATCACAAGACCATTAATTTCTAGAAGCTACGCTAGCTAGTACTCTGACTTCTATTAAAGCGCTGCAGAGCCATCACATTTGCCTTACCACGCACGATAATGCAAGTGAAGTCATAATCCCTCCAAATACTCCATCCACCATCTCACAGCTGCCTCATATTGAGGTCCCAGCCAGGTGAAATATACTTCCTAATTTTAGTCCAAAATACTTCAAACTACCGCGACAGGGTAGTGGCTCAAATTTTCTGAAGGTAAAGACTATGACCGCTAACCCATGTCATGCGTGGGCAATTCCGGCCAGATTCTTCTTCTAACTGCCGAGAACCAGTGTTACTACCTCCTCCTGGACTGCATCAAAACGCATCCCAGTCCATCCTTTGAGGCATCACAATACACCGTGTACCTTTGTCCCTGTTCTAAGACTATTAGAATAGGAGCAGAAGTAAGCCTCTCGCCAATTGGCCGAATGTCTTCACGAAGCCATTCCACTTTAACTCACTTCCCCGGGCCAATCTTGTCAAGCTGCTAGCGAGAAATTAAGGGGTAATGAACCTCTTGTAATACCCTCGCCAATCCCAGAAATCAAGGTGACTTCAATAATCGACTTTGGTCTCTCCCTTAACCCATGGGTTTCAACCTTCTCGTATCTACCGACACCTAAAGCCGACACGATCGATCCCAAGAATTACACCTCAAAAGTTAGTCAAAAATCTTCATTTTGACTTGGGCTACAACCAATATTTCTAAAAACTCAGAGAACGACCTCAAAACATCCTTCATGCTCCTCGACTTGAGTAGATCAAGATGTCGTCAACGAAGACCACAACAAACGGATCCAAATAGGGTTGGAATACCCAATGCATGATATCCATGAATGCTACTAGCACATTCATCAATCCGAAAGGCATCACTATGAACTCGAAATGCCTATACCGCAAGGCTCTAAAGCTATTCACATATCACCCATAACTCTCAATCGAGATAATCAAAGTAAGGTCTATCTTAGAGCGGTATCGTCCCTTAAATTGATCAAACAAATCTTCAACTTGTGTATCGATATCACCTTGATCAGAATCTCGCTCAACTCGAGGCCAATGCACAATCAAGAGTCTTGTCCTTTTTCTTAGCAAATATAACTGCAGCACCTGCGAAGTGCTTCCATTTAATAAAACCTCACCCAATAATTCCCGCATTGACCTCGAGTTCCTCGTGAATCAACTGCGCATCCTATATGAGGAGTCATAGAAATGGGCTAATGACTAGGGTGTGTAACCTAAATGACAAAGTCACATCCAGTGCAGGTAATTCCTGTGAGTTCATCCGAAAGACATCATACTTGCTAAACCACCCAGGTAGACTAAATCCCGTAATTTCTTTCCTCGCCCTGGGCCAGGTAAGGCTTGAGCTAGCCAACCCATTAACTGGTCTATGCCAATTGAGTCACACACCGTAAAATACCATGCTTATCCCTCCCGGGAAGGTCACACGAATACCTTTCCCCGTAGCAATAACTTCATACGATCACAATCCAATCAATGACGACTCGATGAACCATCAACCAATCCATGCCAAAAATGACATCAAAATCCGATATGTCCATCACCCGAAGGTCTACCGTGAGTAAAATCCTTGAGATCTCTAACTCACAATCCCGACAAATATGATCAACCCTCACCCTAATCCCTAGGGGAGAACTTGTTAAGGATAGTGCCCTGTAAAGCATGAATTTTTATTTATGTTTTATGAAATTAATAAAGTGTCGTATTTATTACATTTAGCTATTTTTGTGCATATACGTATGAATGAAACGCTTCTGAAACTTCAGATGAGTTAATGTAACCATAACCCCGCATAAGATACACGAGAGGATCATATGCTATGGATTATAACCTGAAATTGTCCGTAATAAATTAATTGAAGTTTGGGGATCTTCAAATTAAATATTATCGAAGGTCACATCATTGATAATGAAGGACCTTTCAACCCGGGTCACTAATGTGGCGACATTAAAGTGGAGGGCCCATATATAATAACATGATGCGGATTCATGCTAGCACTTTCAATTCTTTTTGAAACAACGCTGTCTCAAGAATTCAACAGGTCGCTTAGACTGGTATCTGATCATTCTCAATCCTGAAATAGACCCCTCGTTGGTGTCAATCGGGCTTTTAGCGCTGGTTGTCATATGGAACGGGCCCAACATTGCGGTCTGAGGCCCATTGATGAAATATGTACTGGAATGTGAATCCAGGATATGAATCCAACCCCTTCCGAAGTCGGACATTTGGCTCCCTGAAAAAGGCTCCGGAACTTGGGTCAGCTGAAAGGCCTAATTTATAATGTGTTTATAAATTAATCGTCTACTAATGATTAATGGGAACTAAGGATCAAGATATAATTAGAGCAAAACTGTAATTTCACCCGATCGCTATGAAACTACTTCTTGGAGGATAGATTTGCATGTAATGATTAAATCAATGGACACTCGAATTTCCGAGTAAAATCATACTGTATGGATAAAAGAGTTCACCCCCAAGTTTTTATGAAATAACTCAATTAAAAAAATTAAAATGATTGATTAAAGAGTTAATTAATTATTGAATTTATCGAGTTTGAAATTACAGTCCATGGGTCCCAATTCCACCTCCTATATTACTACAATGAACGATTCATGATTTGAATATATTACACTTACAGATCAAGGCTTGGTAATAATTTTCTGATGCTACATATTAATTAGGACTCATATAAATTAATATTGATACTTATAGATTAAGAGTACTAATTAGACCATAAATTAATATCGATGCTTATAGATTAAAAGTACAAGTAGATCATAAATTAAAGAACGATAGCTTACTGCATTGGTGAGTAATCAAGAAGGATCAAGCTTCATATTAATCAAGACCGTATGGGAAAAATTTGAAAATATCCAAATTGGTTGATATTTAAAAATTAGGTTGATTATAAATAAGAAACCTGCCCTAATGAGAAAAAAAGAAAAAAAAAAAGAGGTTTTTCCATACCCTAGTCTCCTGAGAGTCTCTTCCCAGAGATCCTCGTCCCAAGGTTGAGTACGCAGATCCAGCAAAAACCACAGGTACTGCCTGCATCCGAATCGCAGCCCACACACCCCAAGGAAGGAGGGCGGAACTAAGATCTTGGTGCAGGGAGTCAAGTTTGGAACCCCACAGGCCAACAAATCTCCTATAACAATAACAGAGAGATCCGAGATCTTCACCTTTAGATATTATGTGTTTGCATGGGTTCCGCTTAAAATAAGATTAAAATTTAAACTTCATTCCGCCGCTTTGATTTTATTTCCATCACTCAATGAGTGTCCATGTATATACATATATATATATTTATTTATTTATTGTTTATTTTATTGTGTTTAAGAAAACTGTTTTCTTGATTCATGCATGAGTGGGCATTCCTCGGTTATTACCTTAATGCATTATTTAGTTCGTATGGATGGACGAGGGTCGTTAATTATATGGTACTAAGTTGATTTTCTTATTTTCCCCTAGATCTCGTGGTGTTTATTATTGGCAGGATTTTCGTAATTTTTTTTGCACATTATGGACCTGAAATTTACACAACGGTCGGGACATGGTGATGGGAGCAACTTCTCAAATTGAATTGCAAGAAGCCTTATTATAATTGAAAAAAATTTATTTTCATACAATTATTAGAAATACCCAAAACAATCTCACTCGCTTTTATTTATTTATTTATTTGTTTTGGGTTATCAAAATGTGTTAGATGCAATCAATAACATGCCCATGATATAACATGTCATACATGAATGCCCATCATATTGTATCATGCATACCATCCTTTAGAAACACAATCACATAGAACGTTTGTTTATTTGAAAGTCATGAATAAATTAAATAATGGATATAGTTTAATGTATAACCTTGGTACTTCCACGAATTTAATTGGTTTGCGCATAATAGAAGAAATCTGCTTAAATGATTATTCAATTTAATAAATGACGATTTTGTTAAAAAGATGGTAATGAAACACAGGCCCAACATGTCGACTTAAAGTTAGTTAATTGGCCCTTTTTCATCATGGAGCCAGGTTTACTCAAACCTAGTTAGGCCCAATTGATTGGATTAGTTTTAATCAATAAACTGGTGCCAATTGATTGAACTCTATACGCCATTTATTTAGAATTTAGATTCTCACCTAGAACAATTATATGAGGATATAATATTACCTATAGATTATAAAACATATGATGTTTTATAACTAGAAAAACATAAGTTTAAAATATTGAGGAAGGGCATGTGACAAATGTGCCCTACGGTCTCCATCGTTAGTCCAACACCGTGAGGTTTTAGGTGGCGCCTGGGTAGTGATTTTGATTATTCTCCCACAGGTGTCCACCATAATAGTCATCGCTGTACTTCCTGTTGGTTGATGATGGGTCTGAAGATTAACTGTACTCCACTACGCAACCAGTTAAGTTATGCTAGAACCTCAAACGATGGGCTCACATCAAGAAGACAACCAAACTGTTAATCGTATCTGATTCAAAGGTGGCATAAATGAGGGAAAAGATAGAGATATTTTTGAGTTCTTACTATGCATTCGAGAGAGTCTCAACGACCACTTGGTACAGACCACCCATGCATGGATATTAATTGTAGGTTAATCCACTTGATTAAGATTTTACCATGTTTTAATTTCATATTCATGTAAACACGCCAATATTCCAAATATATTTGATGTTTCTTCTTAACGACAAATAAATACGTTTTATTTAATTTTAATAATATTCGCTTAAAACTCTATGGTAATTGCTTTACCCTCACTAAATTTTTAACCCATATAATTTTGTAAAGTGGAAAAGTAATGTTAATATCATGAAGGAGTCCATGGTAACAATAGATTTGTTCTCACTGAGAATGTCCTGCATCCGCAGCGAATGCCGCCAGAAAATGGAACCATATGAACGCTGATTCAAGTTTCAACAAAAAGCCCGGTTATATGCAGCAGAGGCCAAACGTGCGAAGTGAAATATGAGAGGATGAAAACGCGCATTGATTGCGGGATTCTCCCAAAACATGTTCTTCGAAACAACTGGAATAAATACACACATGAAGCTACTAGAAAGTATACTATGAACGCTAAGATGAGTAAAGGTACTCCCGCTTCGTGGATCTGTTCAAACATGGCTAACAGGATAAATGAGGGCGTACGCAGGCTACAACACTTATTCACCAAGTGAGTATGAATACCTGGATCTGACTCACCGATTTCCTTCCAATTCATCAAAGAACTATATGAGGAAATAAGTTTGACTACAGTTAGAACCTAAATTATTTAATGAATCAACCCTCTGGCACACCTCTAACATAAGGACCTAAAAGGCTGGAAGCAAATGTTGTTGAAACCACGCCCCATCCTTTCTAAATAATAAGAAGAAGAGGAAGTGAACAATAAGGGTGCCTCTAGAAGACCACAAAGAAGAAGAGTCGCCTCCCAAAGGGGTTATAAATAGTAAGGTCTCCAAAGAAAGAAACCCAAAGGAAAATGTTTCCACCGCGGAGTCGGGATGGGCACTGAAGAGAAATCAGAATAAGATCTCTTCTGAATCAAGGAGAAAAGAAAGGTAAATTTGATTTATCGGCTTTGTAGCTAACTAGTGGGTTGATAGTCAACTTGATAGTCATCGTGGGTCCACTAACCATATTTGTTCTCTTTGCAGAGCGCTTAGTTCTTCCAAAGAGCTTGGCTCGGCGGGGAGTGCTGATGGTAGTTTTGAAACGGGTCAATGTGTCAGGCGCTGGTCATGGGAGCCGCTTATGAATTGTGGGAATAAATTTCTTGTTTTCAACAGCTGACATTCCTGATTCAGAGAAATTTGATTTCGCCGTTGTATGAACAATTGTTTAACTGCTTCAATTTATAGGTTAACTGATTATATATTTAATGGTTTAAACATTTATGCCATGCAATAATGAAAATGGGCTTTACATTTAAGGCCAAAAACAAACGTAACGCCCTTAACACTAAACCATTTGCAAAGTAGAACATCCCAAGCCTAAGAAGCAAAAGATTCTTGATAATGATGACACGACCATGGTGCACCTAAGGTTAGGGACATATGTTTACTTGATTAACAGACTGTGGAAGGATGGTCCTTTAAAAGAGCCAAAGGCAAATCTCCAAATCGTGAACTCGGGGTCTGGAAGGGTAAAATGACTTACAAGAGATCTTCAGCAAAGGGTTTAGGCAAAGGAACTACTTGAACTTGTACATTCGTGATGTCCACCTCCTGAACGTCCGTTAGCGTACATTTGTAACAGTTTCACACTCATTGACGACTATTCTAGTTACGAGTATGTTTTACCTTATGAAGGAAACTGAAACTTTTGAAAGTTTAACATAAATCCCTAAATAGTCAAAGACAAATAGGTAACCACGACATACTTTCGATCGGGATCGAGGAGTAACACCTTGACATGAAGAGTTCAAGGATCACCCGAATTGAGCATGGCATTGTATCCACCACAAGACCGGAACGCACAAATGTAACGGCGTAAGGTAAAGAAGAACGAACAATGCTTGACATGGTTAGCTCCATATGAGCTTTACCCTCATTGCCACTATCATTCGGATATGCTGCAAACCCAGCCTACATTTTAGAACAGTTCTAAGCTCCGTCCAACACACCCTTAGAGTTATGATGTTCGAAACCCACTTGATGCCATATCCAGTATAGTAAAAATAAAAGACACAAATGAAAAGGAAAGACTGGGAAGTGAAATCGCGAATGTGGCATGTCTGCTTGTTGGTTACCCTAAAGGCAGAGGGAGGTTTGTTCTACGCCCCTAAGATACAAAGTATTTGTATCAGCCGAATGTGCTACCTTCTTAAAATGACTACATGGCAAACTTTAAACCTCAAGGTGGTTGTACTGAGGAAATTAATCCGATCATATCATCGTAACAAGAATCAAGCATCGGGGGAACGAATGGTAAAGAGACTACAAATCTATACAGATGTCATTGCACCACGAGTGGGAGTAGTTTAACACCACCGGCGCAGGCCGCAGCACGTTGTTGTAAACCGACACCAGCTTGTTGATGACGCATCCATCATTGCTACAAGTGACAAGGGCTGATGATCCGATAGGACAGTGAATGTACTATGGAACAAGAAATGGAATCTATGTATTCCAATTATTCGAACTTGTAGATCTTCCGAGCTACCGTGTCTGCATTGGGTAAATGGATCATGGGCAGTAGAGGCGACGGAAAGTTGATTCTCAAAGACGGCGAAGAGCGCAAAGCAGTACAAAAGAAGTGGAGCTCGACAGGAAGAGACTTCTTTCTCCGAGAGCTTGCGCTTAAACGACCGATCATTCGTCAGCGCAAGGGCGCGCAAGGCAAGGAAGCACAATGCGCTTACTCGATTATGAGATATGGCAAAATGGACGCTAAGATAAATTTTTTGAAGGTTATCTGGCTGAAAAGATTGAAAGATGAGATTAGTTTTACAGGGTTTCAGAAGTCAAGGCTGGAAGAGTAAAGCCCAAGTCGCTTTAGGTCCATTTGTGGCTAAGTGTTTATATCTTAAACCTTCTTAGGCTTGAATAGATCGATCAAACCTTCTTAAGATTTGAAAGCAGAAATGTCATTTGAAACCCTGGTTCATAAGTATGATCATGAAACCAAAGTGAGTCTTTTCGTAATAGACGTAGGTTGATATCCCATCATCGGGAAATGATAGGATTATTATTCCACAAAGAAATGTGGCTAGTCTAAAAAGTTTCAAATGAAAGATTCGGGGATAAGCGTAGTTGGTGTACTCGGGATTCAAATCAGGCGGATCGCAAGAATGCACTGCACCGCCTCGCGCATCTATATTATACAGTCGCTTCGCTGGTGACTCCAAGAAGGGTCAACTACCGACCCGGATATGAATCGTCTTCTAAGGAGAGGTCCGGCAACTGCAGCAAGAAGAGATTACTGAGACGTTCCCACTCAAATAGGCAAACGCGGCGCTACGTCGCTAATTCAGACATCACTATGCGTATAGAATTGGTCATCCCCATGCTACCAATCCAACCCCGGGTCGGGCGACCGGATCGCGTAAAGCAGATCTCCGCAATTTTTCAGGAGAACGAACCTATATGTTGATTTACCTGTGGCCGACTAATCCCATAAGATATACCTATTCGACTGCGCGACAGACAAATGTAAAGCCCACGCCCGGCCAGATTCACTCGTGGTGGAGCCGGTATGAGAAGTGGAGCAACAACCAAAGATCAGATTCTACCATGAAGTCAGCCGAATATAGCGCTTGTAAGCGAAAGTAGCGGCCTAGCCCGGCAAGCTTTTTACGCATCCGAAGTTGTTCTAAATAATGGATAAACCCATATGCAATTTTACCGTGACAAATAGTGGGGCTGCAACTCCAAAGAAACCGGCGAGTCACAAGAGAGGAAAGCTATACGTAGAGTGGAAGCATCATCCGCTTAGAGAGATCGTAACTCGGTGACGGGTCATATGGAGATAGCACAAGACAACCTCATGGATCCGCCTCACCAAGACGCTACCCGCAGAAAATCATTCGAGGGTCACTTAGTTCGGATAAAGATATGTCTACTTATTTTGCCAGAGCAAGTGTGATTGTGTTAGAGATAAAACTTGTGCCATAGAATTTGTATTTATGTTTTAAGTAAATTCAATAAAAGTGTCGATTAATGGCGCATTTAGCTATTTTTTGTGTAATGTGGTTAACGAAACGTCATAAATCCCAGATTTATTATCGTAACTATAACCTCGGCAGTATAACAGCATACACGAGAGGACGGTGTTGGTGATTATAAAATCAAATTATTCAGACAAATTAATGAAGTCAGATCTTCAAATTAACATCATGTCCGCTTATCATGAGAATGAAGTGACTTAATCCGGTCACTGAACGTGGGTAAATATTAAAGTGGAGGCTCCAGTTATGGTAATAAGACGAGGCAAGATGTAGGACTGCGCAGCTGACTTTTAAATACCTTTGTCTCAGAATCTAAATAGTAGCTTTAGATGATCACTATATGCAGACGGGCCTCAATCCCAGCAACATGACTTCGCGATGTCAACTGCAAATGCTTCGCAGCCGCTGGGTTAAAGCTCATATGGAATGGGCCCAATACTTGTGTCTCGAGGCCGAAACACATGCAATGGGAAGGAACTTTATGGATATGAATCTCAACCCTTCTCCGAAGCCGACAACTGTTCCTTAAGGTTGCCTGGAACTAATAGCTTGAGCGCTCTAATTTATAACAGTTTGGATAAATTGAATCGCTCACTAATGGATTAATGGAACTTAAGGATCAAGATATAATTTCAGAGGGGCAAAACGTAATTTCACCCGGACTTCAGTGGTGAACCCGCCTCGGAGGAGATAGAAATCGATGTAATGATTAAATCAATGGACACTAATTTCCAGTAAAAAATCGATACTGAGACAAGACTAATTTCAAGTTTTAGTGAAATAACTCGAAATAAAAAACAAAAATGATGATTAAAGAGTTTAATTAATTACGACTTATCGAGCCGGAATTACAGTCCATGGGTCCCAATTCCACCTCCGCGGGTTACTACAATGATCCATCTGGCGATTTGGAATATATTACACTGCGATCAAGGCTTGGAAAATACGATGCTTGGCATATTAATTAGACTGTTACAAATAATATTGATGAAGTATGATTTAAGAGTATTAATTAGGATCACATAAATTATTACGTATAATTATAGATTAAAAGTAATAAGTAGGACTATTACAAAATTAATAATGGATAATATGCTTATTGCGAGGCACCTATATCAAGTTTCATATTAATCAAGACCAGAGATGGGGAAAATTTGTAAGACCAAATTATTGATATTTATAATTAGGTTGATTGTTTACCAAGATGAAACCCTTGCCCTAATGGAGAAAAAAAAAGAGGTTTTTCATACCCTAGTCTCTTAGAGAGTCTCTTCCCTGTAGGATCCCCTGTCTCACAAGGAAAATGCAAGGTAGATCCTATGCTTAAAACTAGAGGTAGCTGTCTCTGCAGATTCAATCTTAGCCTACACCCATAAAGAAGGAGGGTTAGAAACTGAAGACCTGTGTATGGAGTCAAGCTTTCAACCCTACTAGCCAAATAAATCCCGATAACAAGAATGTGATAGATCCGATCTTCACCTTTGATATTAATATGTGCCAGAAAGGTTCTCACAAAGATTTTCTGGGTACTTAAAACCCTAATTCCGCTGCACTTTGATTTTTATCATCAGAACTCATGCCAGCTGGTTTTCTCCCAAGGATCTCAACCTCAAGCCCAATACATTCACACAAGATGCAAAGAATAAATGAAATTAATATGCAACTTAATCAACAATATCCTCGCCTCAGAAGAAGATAGAAGAAACATAATTAGATAATCGACCATCAACATGCTCACCATGGTGTCGCAAACAGAGACACGCCTCGGGTCTCCGGGTCCCGACCGAGCCCCGTCTCGACCTCGTACCCATGCTCGCCCCATATAGACTGCCTTCATAAAGAAGTGCAAAAGACTGGGACCGGCACCAATTTCAAACGGCACTTCATGCGGTAGGAGGAACAACCGCGCTTCACGATGAACCACCGACGATTAGCCATGGCGTCTCCATAACTTCTGAGATCTCGCTTCTGGCAAATCCAGTCTAAAGCGTTCTGAGTCGCGACGCGCATATGTCATCGCCGTGATCGCAGTTTTGGGTCGCTTATCAGCCGCAGTCATCCTCAAAATCCAGCAAAGTGTGATTCGGCTACTTTCTCGCTGTGGGCATACACTCTAGAATGAAGACCTGAGATCTCGGGATGCTCCGCACTTTATCCCTTCAAATGGCCAAGGTTGTCCTAACTATCAGTCCCCTCCTCCCATGTGGCGAGGTGAGGATGATGTCCGAAACCCCTCGAGGTTATTCGCGCCCTCCCCGCTCCCTCCGCGCTGGCACTAGCCCGTGCGTGCGGGGCAGATAAACACTCACGCGCGAACGACGGGGCCGCAATAATTTAATAGGCTCCAAGAAGGCTTCGCGATTAAAGGCCGGCGGTGCTTCGCTGTTGCCCCGCTCCACCGTGACTCGCCCTCTCGACTTGCCATCTAAACATGTCAAATAGAAAATTGAGATTTCTTCTTGTCTAACTAAGAGAAAATTTTACAAATCACTAAGACTTTTAGCATCCAAACTACACCGTGTCATCCATTTTCCTCACTGCAAAATGCCAAATGCTAATACAATTCAATCTAATCTCGAACTATCATCTTCACCGGTTTTCCTTAATCCCTTAAGAAGTTATGTTTTCAGAACCATAGCGCTTCTCCTTCTTTCCATATACATCATACCATGTTTTCCTATATACACACCTAACCTCCGATTCTACCAGCCAGAAACAAAGAATCGTAGAAATAAAGTATCTTGATAAATTGGTCTTAAATCACCCATAGTTCATTTTGAACTGTCATGGAGCCAGCCCTACGCTTAGAATTGTACTAAATAGCCATTAAATGACCCTTAAGCAAGGAATAAATCGAGAAGGAGAAAACCCCTACCTCTTGGGTTTGTGAAAGCAGCTGATTTTAATGGCGGCGTCACGTAGCTCGTCGCGTGGGCCAACTTTAATTCTCGGGCCGTCGAGCTTCCGGCCAGGTAAAGCATGGCAGGAAAATATTCTCTTTCCTTAACCCTTTGCCAGCACCTGTTTCCTTCTCCTTTTTACCTCTCTCAGGCTTTATCAAAATGGGGAGAAATTTCCTCACGTTCCTCCTTTCTTCTTTTTCATGCCACTTGTCCTTTTCCTTTTCTTTTTCTCTTTTTATTTATTTATTTATTTTGTTTTTGTTTTGTTTTATCCACGGGTGTTGTTGCTCCTCTTATTTTTTTTGTCTTATCCCAAGTGAGAGGAAGCTTTCTCTCACCTTCCTTCCTTCTCCTCACAACTTGACACATGTGCATGAGCCATTCAATGTCGAAGTGTCATGTGTCACTCTTTACCGCATAGCTATCATGCCAAAGTGTCCATCTCTGGAGTCTTAAATGTGGCATCCACATGGGGTCATACCATGTGGCACCACTAGTCTACATGTCACTTCAGCCTTGGTCTTATCAGCATTAGATTAGATTGTTTGAATCAGAGAATTCACTGAGTAACTAGATTTCGCGAGATGAATTCAACGGTGAAATCCGTTTCGTCATCCGAGATCTAATAAATTCTAGGTTTTCAACTTGTAGTACATAAATTATCGTCTTACCATTTTTCAGAAAAATTGAATTTTTTTTTTTTGAGTTTTACAAAAAGAACAAAAACAAGAAGAGAAAACCGGAAAGGAACAAAAACCAGAAGAGAAGAGAGGAAGAGAACAAAAACCAGAAGAGAAAAGCGGAAGAGAACAAAAACCAGAAAAGAAGAAAGGAAGAGAACAAAAACAAGAAGAGAAAACGGGAAGAGAGCAAAAACTAGAAATGAGGAGAGGAAGAGAACAAAAACCCCGGAGAAGAAGAGAGGGAAGAAGACAAAAACCAAAAAGAAGCGAGGAGAGAACAAAAACGAGAAGAGAGAGAGGGAGAAGACAAAGCCAAAAGAAAAGCGGGAAGAAAGGAACCAAAAAAAACCCAGAAGAGGAAGGAAGAGAACAAAAACCAGAAGTGAAAAGCATAAGAGAAAAAAAAAATCAAGAAGAGATCACAAAAACCAGAAGAGAGAATGACCAAAACAACAAAAACCGAGTGAATAGATTGCAAAGGAGATTGGCGAATATATATATATATATATATATATATATATATATAAGAAAATGGTTATGATCCCTACAAACAAATCCTTAGAAAATTTGTGAGATTATCGCTTTGATACTAGTATCTCCTCGGAAACATAAAACACAACTCCGATAGGAGTTGCGAAATGGGGTGCCAAATACCATTTTGCAACCCTGAACAGTGTTTTGGCACTCATGAACAGTGTTTTTGCTTCAATGGTAGGTGCCAAAATGAGGTGTCATTTTAATAATTCAATGTTTTTTATTAAAAAATATAATTAAACTTGCTAAATATGGGATGGAATATAGCCGGATTTAAGGAGGAGCAGTAGTCACCAGCTAAGCTATTTTACCTTCTCTCATTCTCTCTCCAAAATTGTCAAATATGCTACCCCAAAACTCTGGATGACATTTTGCCACCTCTGATGTCATTTCCATTGGATCCTAATTTTTTATCTTTGAAGTGTTATTTTAGTAGTTATGGGAATGACACCCCTGATAGCAACTCTCGTTGGAATTGCTCTAAGCCATACTAGTGTATGGGCTAGTACAAGTGTGCTTGGGAGGCGAGAAAAAAAAAAGGGAATAAGCGAATGCTTTCTTGGACAATGCAACTAATTAAATCCCCTGGCTACATCATAGTGACCAAAGAAGTTGAAGTGTTTTGGCACACTTCATCTCACCATTAATTCATAAGTGGGACATAGTTCCAAAAAGCTTATCCAATCAAATAACACTACATGGCTTAAAGATTTATTTATTTCCATTGTGTCTTACTAACAATCTCATTATTTTAAAGCTTTTATTTGTTTTTTATACCTCACCAATAATCTCATTATCTTGGAGGTATGCCATGTAATGATAGCTTTTAGGAACATGGGGCATATGGTAAAATCAACATTTTTTTTTTCTAGTTTATGTTTGATTGTAATAAAGTTTTAAGGAACCCATAAGAGAAATAAAATAGAGACTAAAAACATAACTTTCAATTAATTTTTTCATATTTTAGGAAATATGAAAATAGATTTTAAGTGTTTTGATAAATTTGGAAAACACAAAAAAATGATCTTGAAAATAGGAACTAAATTACCCCTTGTTTTGTTTTTTTTTAATTTTCAATTTTTCCTTTTGTATTTAATACCATTTTTTGACAACATATTTAATACCATTTTTTTTAAAAAAGATATTAATTAATACAATTTTAAAAACTAAGAAACAGGACTTTGAATTTATGGTGAGATTTCTAGAAGAAAATTTGAGTGCGGGATGAGTTGGTGACTGAACAAACTATAAAGCTAGGTAGGATCTGTATACATTAGGCAAACTCAAACAAGCTTATCTCTTACAAAATAAGCTTATGTGAATGAAAATTAATTTATTTTAAATAATTGATGATTTAATTGATTAAAAAAGGAAAAAGAAACAAAAGCTACTCTACCCCACAAATTTATGTAAAAACTAAATAAATAAAATGTATGTTTTCTCAAATTATTTAATAATTATATTAAATAATTAATGTAAATATGAGTTCCAAGTAGTATATAAAAATGATTTACTTTATTTTATTTTATTTTAAATTTCCTTGTTTTGAATTTTCATTGCAACTTATTTGAGATTATATTTGATGTTAATTTTTTTTTTTTTGTAAAAAAATTGTTTGAATGATCTTTGTTAGAAATTTAATTTCTAATTGATTCATATAATTTCGAGCGTGATAATTGTTATGTACCGTACACACGGTGATGATTAGTGTAGTATCTAAAGACAATTATCGGGTGTAAATCCCTCATTTTGGTCGTTAAAAATTTAAGTATTTTGAGTGTGTTTTGTTGTATGAGAGTAAATGTCTTAATAAAAGACATTTAATATTAGTAATTGTTATATGAGTAAATGTCTTAATAAAAGACATTTAATATTAGTAACTGTTATTTGAGTAAATGTCTTACTAAAAGACATTTAATATTAGTAACTGTTATATGAGTAAATGTCTTAATAAATAATATTTAATATTAGTATTCCTGCCTCTATATATATATATATATGAAGGCATAGAAAAACACACAGCTTCTAAGGGGTTTGATTCAGAAAGTCAAGAATCAATCAAGTCCTTATATCATCAAAGGGCGATTTTAAGTGTTACGAGGATCGGTATAGGGAGAAGAAACATATATATTATTACTTAGGACATTCAATTATCGTGATGGATTCTTCAAATAAGTTTTCTTTTCATTTTAATAAGAATTATGTCATGATTGTTAAAATTGGTTGATTTAATTGTTCTATTAGGATCAAATTGTTAAATCGTTTCGAAAAATTTTCAACGAATTTTTGGTATCGAGCGAGTTTAATAGAAATTCAATTACCAATTTAGGGTTTGAGAATTTGGGTATTTTCTCAATTAAAGTTAATTGTAGTTGAGTGATGTTTAAATTAAAAGCATTTATGGCATAATTAACTTAGGTTTTAATTTGAATTAACATTTGGTTGAATATTTGAATTGATAGTTCGTCATTCATCATGTGAATTCAATTGTTCTCAGAATTGTGATTTTGAATAGTTTTATATTTAAATGTTTCTGCTTGGTTTTAATTGACCAATTGTCGATCCAAATTGTGATGAAATCAGAATTCAAGCTGTCCATGCGTCATCAATATGTGTAACCTGTAAATACATGATGTCCGTAGAAAAGAATTGATATGCATGTGCATATATGACTAATGCAAATTTCAGGAATTGTATATGCAAATCGTTTCACATAAAACCAATTTAATAATGTAGATGTTTATATATTATTATTTGAGCTTTAAGAAATGAGTTAATGAATTAAGAATAAAAGATATTAAAGTAGTCTTTTATATTATTAAACTTAATAATTTAAGTTTATATAGTTTAAATATTTAATATTTTAGTGGAGTGCGTTAGTCACTAAAAGTGGCCAGCTCAGTTTCATTAAATGATTTAAACAATATTTATAAATGTTTATTTGATATGGCATCATAAATGACATTTAAGAATAATAAACATTTATAGTTATTTACATGTAGTTATACGATTACCCAAGGTAAATCTTACTCATGTTAATAACAATTGTGGTAGATTATGAACCTTATTTAATTAATATATAGTGTACATCCAAAGATGACTTATATATTTAAATTAAATTTTGTGAATTGACCTTATATATGTTATATGAATGATGCATGTTGGTGATTGTTGGTTGTGTTTAGATTTAGCCCAAAGGTGAATTTAAATGCAATGTTTTGGTATATATATTATAGTCTGAATTGTGGTTTAAATTCAAAGTAATTAATATGTGAGATGTAAATGTTTGCAGCGATCTCTAGTGTGGCCCACTTGATGGTATCAGTTGAATGGATAGAACTATGATGATTTGGATCGAATATGTCAGAAGCTAAATGTGGCACTTTTGGGGACTCAATTCGCTCTAGTTATGGATGAACCCACTAAGCAGGCGATACTAGTTTGGAAGCGAACAAGAAAATGTGGGAGGAGAAATTGGGAGAGGTGAATAGGCTTGCTGATGAGCTTTTTAAGCTTAGCGCAAGCGCCTAATGTTAAGCCTTCCCAGCCAGGCTGAAAATGTGAGGGAATTTGTGGCTGAAATTAAAGTGTACTATGACCGGGCATTGTGGATAAAATACATTGTTCTTTATACTTATTAATGATTTATCTAATAGAGAGTACACCGTAAGCTCAATCGATGGAGAAACATGTACTCACATGGTGGGCCACCTACAACCGGCTTAAGGTTTGGATATGGATCTTGGTGAAATGGTGGTTGAGTTTCTGTTGAAATCATGTAGGGTGATGATTTGAGCAATTTGGAGAACTTACAACCAACTTAAGGAAAAATGGTATCTTAGGGATACTAAGGCCATGCTCATGCGAGGAGGCAAGGCAAGGGAAGACCTTAAGGTCAGGCTTCTAAACTGACTTTGCCTATTATGGTAAATCAAACTTATTTGGTTCTAGTGGCGGCAAAGCTCCAGTAAGAAATGGAAAAACGAGAAGCCGACCATTTAGGTGCAGCCAGGTAAAGAACGAGGAGAGGTTGAAAAGATTACGAAATGTGTTCTTTTGCAACAAGCACAGGCTGAGCCCCGATTACCAAAGAGGAAGGCATGGTTTGAAAGAGGTACCACATTTTGTTAAGTATGCTTTGAATCAAATCGATTGAGGTTTCTTCTAATACTTGGTGGCTTGACTGCTTGGTGCAACCACTCATGTTTCTAATGTTATGCGGGGTTACCTAAACTTCACCAAATGCCGGAAAAAAGCTTTCTATTTATGGGAAAGCAGGGATGAAAGCTAGAATTGAAGGTGTAGGGACATATAGAATTGTGTTAGATACGGGCTATTGCCTTGATCTAGAGAAGTGTTTATATGTTCTTGATTGCTCTAGAAATTTTGTTTATGTTTCTAGATTGGATGTTTTAAGTTTTCATTTTAGGATTGGACATGGTTGTTTTTCATTGTATCATGGAACAAACCTTTGTGAATGCCCCAGTTCGTTGTCGGATACTTTATATTATTGTTTCAATAAGATTCTACTTTGTTAATTCCACTGTTTAATGTTGATGTTAAATATGATGTTGGTATAAAAAGGAGTGCACTTAATAGATGTCCTGGCCACGACTTTGGCGCAAAGAGCTGGATATATATCAAGAAAGGATTTTGAGACTAATTAAAGCGAGGATTTTGCCTCAATTAGTTTACCGATTGGAATAATACTTGTGTGGATTACATTAAGGGTAGCAAACCAAACATGTATTAAAACAAGCTGTCACGAGAGTAGTGGATTGCTTGATTTAATACATCTGATTATTTGTGGTCACTTTCGATCGCCAGCACATCTTGGGGCGGTGAGAGTATTCATCACCTTCATTGATGATTACTCTAGTCATTATTGCCTTTATTTCTTGCATGAAAGAACTCAATCGATTGATGTCCTTGAGACATTTGAAGGTTGAGACGAGTTAAATAGAAAGGTTAAGGTATGCATTCCGATAGAGGTGGTGAATATTATGAAAGAAGACATCGGAAGTTGGACAAATTCAAGCCGTTTAAGAAACTCCTTGAGTCGAGGGCATTTGTGCATTATACAATGCTCGGAATTATACACCAAATGGCATAGCGAAGGCGTGTCATTACGTGATGGATATGGTAGGGTGTGGTGAATGATAGTTATTACTGTTTATTATGGATGTGTGGCGTAAGGACAACCCACATACATATTAAATAAATTTTGATAGCAGTTCCTAAGACACCTTATGAAGCTGGACATCTAGGAAGCCTAGTTTAAGACCTCTTCCACGTGTGGGGAATTTGTCAGAAAGCGAGAAGTGAGAGATATAATCCACATGAAAGAAGTTGGATTCCAGGACCATTAGTGGTTATTTCATTGGATGTCCAGGAAAGGTCAAAGGGTATAAATTATTGTTCTAACCGTAGTACGAGAATTGTAGAGTCAGGGAATGTAAGCTTCATTGAAAATGGCGGTGTCGGTGGGGTATGGGAGCACGTGATGTGGAATAAGAGAGTCATTGATGGACGAAGCCCATCAAATGATCCATCTCAAATTGAAGTTCTATTATTGTAGCACAGCCACAAGGCATGAATGTAGACGACAACAAATAGATGCTCGAGCGATTATGGTTTTATTGTTCAAGAGGAAAATGCTCCAAGTTAATGAGCAAGTGCGACCTCAGAAGAAATGATATCAAGGAGGTCTACTAGGAAAAGATCGGCTATTTCGAATGACTATATAGTTTATGCACTTGAAGGCATGAAGTGACTTGAGCATTATTAATGACCGGTCTCTTTGACAAGCCATGGCGGTGAAAAGTGCGATAAGTGGTTAAT
This sequence comes from Tetrastigma voinierianum, assembly GCA_016808115.1. Classification (NCBI taxonomy): domain Eukaryota; kingdom Viridiplantae; phylum Streptophyta; class Magnoliopsida; order Vitales; family Vitaceae; genus Tetrastigma; species Tetrastigma voinierianum. Next base: position 257,769 of record JAEQBH010004463.1, read on the forward strand.
GGCCATGAAGGAAGAGTTGAAATCCATGGATGACAATAATGTTTGAAGCGTGGAATTAGAAGGATTCTAAAGAGTCGGTGTAAGTGGGTCTTTAAGACCCAGCCCCGAGCTCCCAGACGATGTCGAGTCTGGCTTGGACTTGTTGCCAAGGTTGCACTTTCAAAGGATGGCATTGACTACGAAGAGACTTCTCTCCGGTTTTCTAGAAAAGGACTCTTTTAAGGATTGTAATAGCTTTGGTGGCTCATTTTTGATCTTGAGCTTCACCAAATGGATGTTAAAGCGGCCTTTCTCAGTAAAGATTTAACGGAAAGAGGTATATATGGATCAACCTCAAGGTTTTGAGACCACAAGTAAAAGAAATCTGGTATGTAGGTTGAAGAAATAAATCTATGGATTAAAACAAGCTTCCAGACAATGGTATTTGAAGTTTAATGATACCGTATTATCATATGGATTTGTAGAAATGACCGTTGACCGGTGCATCTACATGAAGGTTGTGGGAAGCAAGTTCATAATCCTTGTGTTGTATGTAGATGATGCCACTAGTGATCGTGGGTTATTGCATGATGTTAAGAATTACCTTTCTAGTAACTTTGAAATGAAGGATATGGGTGAGGCTTCCTATGTGATCGAATAAATATTTAGGGATAAGTCACAAGGAATTTAAGGATTATCTCAAAGAGGCTTACATCAACAAAGTTCTAGAAATATTTAAGATGGAATCATGTTCACTTAGTCAGTTCCATCAGAGAAATGAGACAATTCCAGTCTATCGATGTCCCCAAAAGCGATTTGGAGCATAAAGAAATGGATAATATTCATATGCTTCTTTAGTTAGAAGGAGTTTGATGTCATGGGCATGGGCGGATACCAGCTTTGCGGTCGGTATGTTGAGTCGTTATCAATCAAATCCGGATTATTTCATTGGAGGCTGTGAGAAAGTTTGAGGAGTACTTGCAAGGCACTAAGGATCACATGCTCATATATAGAAGAACTAGTAACCTTGAAATTGTTGGTTACTCGGACTCAGACTATGCAGGATGTAAGGATACCCGAAAGTCCACATTTGGCTATTTGTTCCTTCTAGCTGATGGAGCTATCTCATGGAAGAGTGAGTAAGCGATGCATCATTGCTACTTCCACTATGGGCTGAATTTATAGCATGCTTTGAAGCTACAGTTCAATCGTTGTGGTAGCAATTTCATTAATGGTTTAAGTATCATTGGTACCATTGCTAAACAAATGAGGATTTATTGTGATAATGCGGCAGTTGTATTCTTCTCTAAGAATGATAGATACACCAAGGGTGCCAAGCATATGGATTTAAAGTATCTATCTGTCAAAGAAGAGGTGCAAAATCAAAGAGTTCAAATAGTGTACATTGGCACCCATGATATGATTGCGGATAGTTGACTAAAGTTTAGCTCTAAAACATTTATTGACCATATTAGTGAAATGGGAGTAGTCGCGGGGAATCGCGTATGTCGGATGATTGGTCATACATGTATGAATTTATGTTTAGCACGTTTATGTTTATTTGATACTCTAGATATCGATGTTTGTTTAGTTTTGCTTATACATGGATATATTTAGTTATGCATATTTTATTATGATTATAGATATTAGGTCTTATTTAATACATTGTGGATAAGGTATTTCAGTGTCACCTTATCAAATTGTGGCTGTTTGAATTAGATTGACTTGTGATACATGGAAGGAATCGGGGCGTTTGTCGGGGCTAAGTGTAGCCATGATTAAATCGGTTGAGTGCTGAAGTTGTGACTTATATATAACATTTTAAGTGAGCTGAGTTATGTTAATATGTTGTATACTAGTCGTATATGAATCGAGTGGAGAATGTTAAGAAATTTTAATTTCTAATTGATTCATATAATTCGAGTATTGATAATTGTTATCGTCGTACGGTGATGATTAGTGTAGTATCTAGAGCCGATTATAAGTTGTAAATCATAGTGCCGGTCGTTAAAATTTAAGTATTTTAGTGTGTTTTGTTGTATGAGTAAATGTCTTAATAAAGACATTTAATATTAATGCTTGTTATTTAATTAAATGTCTTACTAAAAGACATTTAATATTAATCAAATGTTTTAATAAATAATATTTAATAATGAAGTATTCTGCTCTATATATATATATGAGGCATAGAAAAACTTACGAACTTCTAAGGGGTTTGATTCAAAAAGTCAAGAATCAATCAAGTCCTTATATCATCAAATGGCGATTTTAAGTGTTACGGATCTGGTATAGGAAAAACATATATATTATTACTTGGGACATTCAATTATCGTGATGGATTCTTCAAGTAAGTTTTTCTTTTTCATTTTCTGTAAATTATGTCATGATTGTTAAATTGGTTGATTTAATTGTTCTATTAGGATCCAAATTGTTAAATCGTTTCCGAAAAATTTTCAACAAGTGCAAATATAAATTTAATGCAGCTTTGTTTTAAGCTTTATCCATCATGGATTCATGCATGCATGTATTCAAGCATCATACATTATACCACCATCATACATTCAGGCATGCATGCATGCATGAGGACAATTGGAGACTCCCCAGTATTAATTTATAAATGATAAAGAAGTAATGTAGTTTGAAAAAAGTAATGAAATAATGTTGTGGCAAAAATATATGAAAAAATATATGTTAGGTTCTAGAGATTACTAAGAAAAGAAAATTAATATTCTTAGGTTTCTATAATTTAAAAAAAAATTATAAATTATTAAAATTTTAAATATATTATCATTTATTATTATTATTATTATATAAAGTATTTTTAATAATTTATTTATTGTATTATATATAATAATTATAAAATAAATTTTAAGTGTGGTATAAGTGGTAGGTTTCAGTTTGCATATTTCCAACCATGGTTCTTTCACTGGAAGGTCGAAATTAAAATGATGATTACTTATGGCAAACCATTTAATATTACAACAAAAAGTAATCATTTTGTTGAATATTTTTAAAAAAATATTATAGATTTGAATTTCTCTGAGAAATATGTGGCTGACTTCAAACACCTTAGGTAAAACGGAAATGGGAAGTGCAAACTTGTTTTCAACGCATGAGTTCTTCCATTTATGGGCATTTAATGGGACGTAACACCCCAAATTCAAACCCTACTACTCCATTCTATTTAATTCATAATGAATGCTGATTCACAAATCTCAGAAAAGACCAAACATTCCAAGCTACTCTAAAAAAAAATAATGAAAATGTGAGGATTTTCTCCTCAGTCCTCTCCCTAATAAATACACTTAACTTTTTGTTTGCTACTCCTCTATTGTCTCCTGAACCGGATTTGTTGGATCACTGGTAAAAAAATTAAGGAAAATGTGAGGATTTTCTCCTCAGTCCTCTCCTTAATAAATACGCCTAACTTTTTGTTTGCTACTCCTTTATTGTCTCCTGATTGGTTGGATCACTGATGAGGGTTGTGTGATTAATTACTGTAGACGCATACAACATCAATGCCAATTGATGGGTTTGATTGGACTATCTCCATCTTCCCCTTCCCCTTCCCCTTCCAGTTCCACCCACCCTTTTCAATGCATTTTCATATTAATATTCTAACCTAATAACTTGGAGAAAAGGAATTAAAAAAAAAAAAAAAAATTCATGTCCATTCAAAGGAATAAATTCTCACCTGTTCTTCTAACTTCTAAGGGAGATGACAGTAAATCTGCTCCAAACCTGCAACAGACAGAGAACAAAAAAAAAAGAGATATAAAGAGACGGAAGGAAATTAACCATTTAATATCGTATGCTTTCCCAAAAGATTTTCCTTTTTTTGTCTTTTGAATTGCCCAAGAAAAGTTCCACATTAAACTCATTTACAGATTAAAGACGGGGTAGATGTTTCGGCTTTTTCACCAATATAGCTTTGTCTCCGAGCAGTCCAAGGGAGAGAGATAGAGAAGGCAGCATCTCCCAAGACTGCCCGCATCTGGATGAAGCATGCAGAAAGCAGGAAAGGTAACTTAATTTGTTTCGTTGCATTTTCATTTCCCCATTGATGAATATTTGGTCAGTCGAGTGAGTACTAAAAGTGTGAAAGCTGAAATAATTAATATCTTAACCCTGTTAAGCAAATTTTATTACTTTCCTTGGAGGATTTATGGGTAACTTATTTGGTTTTATTTAAATAACAATAAATAAGATATGGGTATCCAAAAGCAGGTAAACTCATTTCAAAAGTAATTAAAATTTATTACAGCACCTGTGAAGTGATATTTTTCTCACTAACATACCCTCATGGTTCCCTCACACTAAATCCAAGCAAAATCAAGATTGTACCCAGATTTTGGACCAAACTCTCGAAATAACTAACTGGTGCATCTTTTTCCACTAAAAATGTGAAGTATGGGGAGATCCATCAGTTTAAGATAAATTATCCCAAAATATTGAAATACCCATCATTTAATTTCATCTTTTATTCAAATATTACCCCCAAAATATCTAAATACCCCTCATTTAATTTCATCTTTTATTAAAATCCTATCCCACAAATAATAAAATTCTAGATATTAAATGGTAAAAATATTTAATTTTTATTTAAAAACTTGATAAAAAAACATTTTAATAAAATATTAAAATAAATAAATAAAAATATATTGAAACAATTTAAAATATTTTTTTCTACTTTGCCCATTAAACAAACACATTCCGAAAGAATGTCTTCTTAATTTTTTTTTTTTTTAAATACTAAAGACAAAAATATTGAAAAAATTGTCTTCTTAATTTTTTTTATGAAAAGTATAAAGGAAAATAAAATATAATTAAAAAAATAGTTGGAAAGCATTACCTAAGAGAATAAAATTTAATATAAGTGAGAAAATTTTGATAACAATGCAAGACAATGTATATAGAGTAGAAAATCTAAAAGGTAATTTTAATATTATTTTACTTTATTTTCATCATATCAACAAAAAAAATACTTAAATTAGTCTCTTCTTTTTTTACTGATAGTAAGTAATAAGCAATAAGTAACATAAAAATCATATTTCAAAAGCAAACATAAAATCACATATAAGCACTATAAAAGTAACAGCCAATTATTTTTTTTCTCCACTCATGTTGACGCTTTACGTGAAATATGATATCACAAATACGATAACAGACACTATAAATGACTCAAATAAAGGGAATGTCTATGTAAGTATTTTTTTTCTATAATGGTTCTAAGCACGTCTAACTTCAGAAATTTGTGGAGTGGAAGTTCATTATATGCTCCAACTTCACGCCCAATGAGTGCCACCTCGTACGTTTCCATTGTTTTAATCTGGAAAAAAACAAATCCATCATTTGTTAAATATTAGCAAATATTAATAACATATTTAAAAAAAACAAATATTAATAACATTTTCAACTTCAATAAATATAAACAATTAGAAGAATAGTATTAGTAGTCATACCACCTTGCAATTAGAAAGAATAGTTACTAAGGTTGTTCCTAATATATCCTAAGATTGTACTCCAACTATGTATACTCGGGTTGCACCTAATGTATACTAGATTATACCTAATATAAACTAAGGTTGTACCTAATGTGTGTACTAAGCTTGTATACTAAGGTTCACCTAAGTTGTTACTGGATGTATACTGAGGTGGTACCTAATCCTAATGTATGCTAAGGTTGTTCCTAATGTACACTAAGTACCTCATGTATACTAAGGTTGTACATAGTGTACACTAAAAGAAAATTATTTTCATTGTATGCTAAGATTGGCTACCTATTATATACTAAGGTTATATCTAATATATATTAAGTTTGTATAATAAGGTTTACCTAAGTTGATACTAATCGTATACTATAGTGGTACCTAATATATTCTAAGTTTGTACCTAATGTATATTAAGATAGTATTGTACCTCATGTACACTAAGGTTGTACACAATGAACACTAAAGTTGTACCTAATCTATACCGAGGTTGTACCTATTATATACTAAGGTTATACTTAATGTATACTAAGGTTGTACTTAATGTATACAAGATAGTACCAACATTATACAAAGGTGGTTCTTAATGTATATTAAGTTTGTACCGGATGTATTCTAAGGTGGTACCTAATGTACACTAAGATTGTATTGCAAGTATATTAAGGTTGTTCCTAGTGTATATTAAGGTTGTTCTTAATGTAAACTAAGTTTGTACCAATGTACAATAAGGTTGTACCTTATGTATATTAACAATGTACCTAATGTATATTATGGCTGTAACCACCATTTTCTCAACTATGAGACTAATGTTTATTACGTTGGTTTCCCTTATTTACAAAAATAGTACCTAACAATAACTAAGGTACTACCCATTTTACATTACTGTAGTACATCGGGTTCACTAAGGTCATACACATACTTGGGACACCCATGGAAACTCACATTCATTTTATGATTTCAATCCTTTTGTTTCTCTAACAAATTTTTAACTCTACATACTCCAAAAGAGCCTTGTCCCACATAGGAAAATGATAAAAACTTTTTTGGGTTTATATACTAAAAATACCTTTATGAGCTTGTGTAAGGCTTGAGAAGAGGGGAGGCCCCCACCCAAGAAATAGGCTTTAAACTCAATGGTTTTGCTCCAATCAATCTTAAATTTTTCAATAAATTTCGTTAATAGTTTCTCTCCAACAACTATTTTTTGATTTGATTCTTTAATTCCAACTTTAATTCCTCATAGTCATATTTTGAATTTCAAACCAACGGTTACAGTTTGTTTTCCTATAAATTCAGCCATCTACTTGATTGTGAAAGACAGAAAAACATCATCTTCATCTCTCTTTGTTGTTCTTGATCTAGAGATCCTTTCTGAAGAACTGTTGAATCTTAGGGAATAAAATTCATCAAGACAGTGTTATGAAACATGCCTCAACTGTACTTCTATTTTCCTCTGCAGGTAGTAACTCTATATTTAGATGTCCTCTACAGTTGCCATCACTCCATCACTCCAGTTTCCGACCTCCTTCAAGTTGCCCGTTTGCAACAATTGACAACGTGTGGTAACCGTCGTTATAAACCATCCAAACGCCATTATCTATCCTTCTAACTTAATTACCGCATGTATTTTTAATTTTTATTTAAAAGTTAGATAAAAATTAAAAGATTGATTTTTAAAAAATATTTTTTATTTAGATAGGGTAATTATTTTTTATTTTAAAATTAATTTTCTCAACTGTTAGATAAAAATTAAAAGATTGATATTTTTAAATATTGTTTACATTTAGATAGGGTATTAATTATTTTTATTTTAAAATTAACTACAGACCGTTAGATAGAATTTTAATTTTTATAAACAATATATAAATTTAACTTTATAATGAGGATGGTTTTCTTAGATCTTTATTTTTTTCAAGAAATAACTTGCAGGAAATAAATTATGTATCATAATATTTTTATTTTTTAGAAAATTTTTAGAATATTATAAAAAATATTAAATAAATATTGAATAAATTAAAGATAGACTTTATTTTTCTTAAAAAAATTGAGTAGATAGGATAATCATTTTCATTTAAAGATTAATTATCTCAAATTTTATATAAAATTTTATTTTTTGTAGATAGTATATTAATTTTTGTATAATGAAGATGACTTTTTCCTATGACATTTATTTGTAAAAAAATTTAAAATAAGTGCATCATAGTATTTTATTTTATGTTTTTATAAAAAAATTGTTATAAATACTTTTTAATTATTTTTAAAAAATAATTAAAAAATAAATACCATGAAAAATCATCCCTCACTATACTGTTTTTTAAAACATCTTCTGTTAAATTCATATATTATTAACAAAAAATAAAATTTTATCTAATTTTTCAGAAAATAAATTTTATATAAAAGTATTATAGTATCAAATTGAATTTTTTAAAAATATCTTTTAAAAATTGTTAATATTTAATATACAATTCTAAAATAAAAATAAAATTATTAATATAAATAATTCATTTATTAAGTTATTTTGAAAAATAAAATACCATGAGAAAAAAATATCACCCTCATTATAAATGTTAAATTTATATATTATTTTTTAAAAATTAAAATTTTATCTCAATTTTGAGTGAATTAAATTTTAAATAAAAAATAATTAACCTATCTAACTAAAAAAATTTTAAAAAGAAATAATTGCACTAATTTTTTTTATTGATTTGCATAAAAATTAAAAGATTAAGATAGGGATAATGACATTCGGATGATAGATAAGGGGTTAGTTTGAACATTTGAAGGTGTAGGGGTGAATACCAAAAAGTGTGAAAGTGCAAGGGGCTGAACATGCATTGTTCTTTTTTTTTTTAATAGCATTTTTATTGAATTAAATATAAAAATACTTTTAATGTTATTTTTTGACATCTATTCACTATATCTTGTATTATTGTAGTACTTTGTTCATATAAGGACTTGAACTTGGGACCTCTTGAACACCATCCCTCCTTTATCACTGAAGCAAGACATAAGGAGGGAAGACAAAGAGGGAAGGCGTCATGTTTAAGTCTTTAGTGGAAACAATTTATTACATTATTACTAATTGTTTAGTTGTAAAAAAAAATATTTAAATTATAAAAATAAAACTAATATATTTAATGTTATCTAAAAAAAAATCATAATTTATTAATAAATTTTAAAAATAGCTTATAAAAAAACTAATAAAACTAAAATATTGAAGAACCAATCACAACAATATAGAATTTATCAAAATAAACATTTTAAGAAAACCTAAGAAAACTATTTAAAATATTTGTGTATAAAGCTAAAATTAAATTACATTCTTCAATAAATAATTTTTCAAAAAATGAAAAACATAAATAAAAATAAAAATAAAAAGATATTGAAGAAAATTGTTTTTGACGATTTATCCAAAACTTTTTTTTCTTGCATCCAAATCTTGATTCAGCAAAATGATGAATACCCAAGAAGATGAGTAAAGGGTTAAGACGAAATAATAGAAAATGTTTTAAGAGTTTTTTTTTTTTTTGTTGACACATTCACTTTACATTACATTACATGATGGTATTATGTTATACTTCTTATAAATTTATATTTATTGAACTCGAACCCTAGACCTCCTTGTGCCCACCTAAACACTTTCTTAGGTCTTATTTACAGTTTTAAGAGTTTTTCAAATCTTTAAAATAACTAAAAGTTTAAAAGACTATGGTTTATAGGAAAACTTATAACTCACTAAAATTTTAATTTTTTCCAAAATCCAAACCGTTCTTTAAAAAAAAAAAATTAAAATCGACAATCCAACAACATTTGCTCCATTTTAAATTGAATTTCAAAAAACAATTTAAATTTTTTTAAAATCAAGTCGATTTAGTTCTGTTTAATTTTTTAATCAGTTTTACCCACACCCCTACAAAATAAGTTTGTTGTATATGATAACATAAATTCTAAATGAAATTTTATGATAAGATGCTTTCTAATCATGAACCTCAATTTGTGGACTCCTCCTAGTTTTTTTTTTTTTTTTTTTTTTTTTAATTTGATTTGATTTAGTTTTTTTTTTATATTGTTTGATTTTTTTTTTTTTCAGAGAAGGTGAGCCATCTTTCCTTTGAAGGGATCAGGGAGAGTTTCATTTTTAGAAGACGAGATTGGGAGAGGGAGGGAAGGAGGATTTTTCATTGAGGAGATGGCGGCTGACAGGAGGAGCTTCTGGAGAAGAAGAAGAAAGCAAGAGAGACGGAATTGACAGGTTGCTTGGGCCCATAGGAACACGTGTGTTGAGTTTGAGACTTTGATGGCCATGCATCTATTTTCATGTTCTCTCACTTGTTTTTGTCCATAGTATCCAAATGACGGTGGCATTTATTTTTTGACTTAATACTGAAAGTTGAATAGCTTTTATCATTAAGTTATTTGTTTTTTAAAATTTTAGGCTTATTCTTTAAAATTTTTAAAAAATGTTACGAATAAGAAAAAGTTAAAATATTTGAACTTACATTTAGAAAAAGTCATTTTCTGAAAATAAGAAAAGCTAAAGTAATTCTGCAAAAAGGAAAGAGGTGAAAGCAACGCTCACTCACCCAGGGTTAACAACGAGAGAGGTTTGGGGCGAGATGGTAAAATGCCATTCATCCCAGTTTATTTTTTAATTCTCAAACCTATCTCATTTAAAAAATTAAATGGGGCGGGACTGGAATGGGAAAATTATAAGGCCGTCCGTTCATTTGATTTTTGTTTTGTTTTTTTATTTGCTTTTATTTTTATTATATTAAAATTAATATATTTCTTAAAAATAAAAATATTATAAATTTTTATAAATTATTTATTAAAAAACATTCTAATTATTATTATTATTAATTTTATTAAAATGTAAAATAAAATAATAAAAAAATATTTTTAAAATATAATCGGGACAGGAGTAACATCACCTGAACTGTCCCGAACCATGGATTTGAGAAAATAAAAATTAAACCACTGCTAAAAACTCTGGATTACAATTAAACCAAACTTAGTCCCATTAAGAGCAGGCGGCGGGGGCACCAGAAATAATCAGCCCGTTGCCATCTCTGCTCACTACCTAATGTTAAAAAACAAACAACTTGCTCTTATCTTATTAAGTCTTATTCTGATATTAAAAAGCTTCGAAAAAGTTATATTCGGCATTAAGTGAAAAAAAAATAAGCATAACCTTACTTTTATAAGTGGGAAATGGGCATGAGGTCAAGCAGTCAGAGTCAAATTGACCATTTGTAGCTAATCGATTACGATCCTTTATAGGTTATGGGTTAAAACGAGTTAAAATGGATCTAATGTTAAAATATTAAAAATAATAATAAATAATAATTTTATAAATTTTATATTTTATAAAATAAAGTTTTTTGAAATACTTATAGTCTATTCTTATGTTCTTAAAAGATTATATAAAATATATTATTATAGTTATATTTATATATTTTTTATTATTTTTCATACTAATAATATTTTATTATATTAAAAATGGTTATTTAATAAGCTATTATTTTTACATAATATTATTTATATTTTTTTATATTAGAAAACTAATATTTTTAATAATTAGAAGGAAAATAATATGTAGTAATTAAAATTTTAAATAAAAAGCAGTAAAAATGGGTCCACAGTGGATCAGTCAACCCAAGCCACAAAGGCGAGGCTTTATTGAGTGATGATAGGCCTAGTTACTCTTCGTATGCCATTTTCTTGGTCACGTCATAAAATGAATTGGCCAGGTCGACGTATTATCCCACCTAACATTTTAAATCTGCTCTTGAACATAATTCACTGTCAGTAAATTGTGAAGGGTGATTGACCAAGATAATTATTTAAAAGGGTGGGTGAGTATAAAAATGATAAGTATTGAAAAGGACAATTTTACTATAATGCCTAAATTACCTTTAGCAACTAAAGGAAATAAATAAACAAATATAAAAGGTAAAAAAATAGAGAAGGAGGAAAGATGAAATTTATTTTTGCAACCACAAAGGTATATAAATTATACCTTTTTGGGACTATCTTATTTGTGTAGTTGTTATATTTTTATGCTAGTTTTATTATGACTTGATATATTGAATGATTAATACATTGAAAGTTTCGAATAAAAATCACAACTTTTAAAAAGTATAAGTACAATACAAATATAATATATAAACATTAATATTAAATATGTATAATACATATATTTTTGTGTAGTTTTTATTTTTTTATAAGTATTATTATAAATTGATATGTTGAAATCTTATATATTTAAGGTTTAATATAAAAATCATATTTTAATTAGAAATTTCAAGTATAATACAAAAACAATATAATTACCACATAAAAACATTATTACGATACAGGATAATATAGCTAACTGAAAGTGTTTAATCCTAGCAACTAATGAATCAATTACAAATTGACCCTAATTGTTATAGATATCAAAGTCCGCAGCAAGCAAAGTACACCAAAATTCATGGCTACCAATTCACGTTTAATGCCGGAGCAAGTAGTATAGCACATGAGAAGAAATTAAACAATTTTTTAAACAACTCTAAGTCTTCCATTGATACAAGTCTATTTCTGATCCTCGATAAACTCTCTATCTTAATACTCCTACTAGTAGATGCAAATAAAAGTTTCCTACCAATATATGGGATTTCTAGAATCTCACCAACATCAATACAAGTTATTGGAAATTGTCGTTCAGATCCTATATCTAATATCCAATGAGCAATATTAAAATGGTTAATCATCCATCTACATAAGTTATGCCTCAACTCTGTGCAAGACAGCGATAAAGTAATCCACCAAAGCCAGTATCTTCAATGACACTTTTCTTTTCGTTAGTCAGATCATTAATTAGATGTCTAAGCTTTTTGACTAAACATCGACTATTTATTTTTACATCGTGTAGAAGTAAACAAAACAATGTCATAAATATAAATTATTATAGTAACATTAAACAATAAAAATAAAAAACATTTATGTAGTCTAAATAACACAATGGTAATCAAAATAATATTCAAACATCTTGGTATTTTTTTGGTTTTTGTCCTTCTATCCATGTTTCATGCAATATTTGTATCATGTAAGTTAAAACAAATATTAATGCTTAACATAATAACTTTTTCAACCAGTCATATAAAAACTATGCACATAATTGAGATTAAGTTAAATACCAATTTTGTTGAATTAAAATTGAAAAGAATAATACATATACAATATAATCATAATATATTTGTACATCTAGAATAATTTTATTATAAATTCACAACGTTTTTGCTATACCTTTGTTCATTTTGATATAACTATGATACAATGTTTATCTATAACAAACATAAATATTTTTAAAAATTAACTATATACAATGTTTAAAAATTAGGTAAAAAACTAAGTGCAGTTGTCGTTTGAGGAGTGGCTAGGCTGGAACCTGAAAAGATCAAAGCTTCAGGATGATAATAGTGCTTGGAGGGACAAGTTTGCTTTAACCCTTTGGTGGATTTGGAAGTGGAGGAATAAATCCACATTCCAGAATAAGGAGACTAACCTAGATAGGAAGATCCTTAAAATCAATGCTTACTCCCAAGAGGTTACTGCTGCGCTCCATAATCAAGCCATCATAAATGGAGGAGGACACAGGATCGAGTGGGTGGGCTGGTCCCCCCTTAGGCAAGGTTGGGTTTCTCTTAATACTGATGGGAGCTTTCAACAAGGCAAAAACCTAGCTGGGGGAGGCGATCTTCTTCGGGATCATAATGGGAGTTGGTTGCATGGGTTCTCAGTTTGGCTAGGACACTATTCGGCTGTAGAGGGAGAGTTGTGGGCATTGTTGCATGGCCTTCGGCTTGCGTGGGAGCGGGGGCATCGGTTAATGAATGCAGAGATCGATTCTCTATTGGTCTTCAATTGGGTAACTAATGAAGCACCTAGCAGAAACAAATACTCGAACCTTATCGAGGAATGCAAACAGCTCCTGCACAGAACTGGCATGTCAACTTGAAACATATATTTAGAGAGGGTAATTTGTGGCCTGGAGCACGGGGTCAGTCTCGTTGACTAGTGAAACTGCTTGGGCTTTATATGTCTCATTTCATGAGACCCATGCATGAAGTAAAATGATGATAGGACCCATCATCCATATTTGTCAATGCAGTTACAAAACCATACATTTTTATAGATTCAAGTTATTACACATAACTCTTATGCAAAAATAAATATTAAAACTAGTTCGTTCTAAATATATACATAAAAACATGAATTAAGGCCCACGAAACAAATGTAAAGACCCTAGAAAATTCTAATTTTTAGAAGAAAGGTAAAATAATAATTCGGTCGAAAATCTGGAATTTTCTAGATCTCTAGGATACGTGAAACGGACTTTCTTGTGGAATCGTCTTGCGAAATCTAGCTACCCGCGTCGAGTTTCGTGGAATTATGTGTGATGCGAATTTCACGTGCTGACTTGTAGGAGTAGTATAGGACAACGCGCGCGATTGGTGGCTCGAGATGAGACGCGTGTCAAGTGGAAACTAGTCAAACGAATAACTCCAAGTGGGATTTCGAAGAGACATGTGACAACACATGATTTGGAGAAATTCAAGGTAGATGGATAAGGTGATAAGGGTAATCCAATGAGCCACTTAGAATTGGACAAGTGGCAAGTGAGAGGACATCTCACTTGACTTCTATCTTCTCCCAACCAGTTGGGAGAGAGAGGAAGGCAAACCAAATTTGAGAGGAAGAGTTAGAGAGAGAGAGGCTCTACATTCTCTTTAGATTTTCCGACAATCAGACCATCGGTTTCCGTCAAAGCAAGAGGGAAAGTCATTCCTCGTGACAAGAGCTACAAGTAGTGACCGAAATCGGGGAGTTTCGACAAACTCCAAGAGGTAGGTCTTCTCTTATTTTGGTTATTTTCTATCATTAGGGTTGTGTGGTGGTGTCTTACCCCAAGGGAGGTGTTTTGTTGCATTTTGAACCAAGGGAAGTTACCCTATTTTGATCATGCGCATTAGTCGGACTTTAGGACTGGTTTTTGGGTAGGAAATAAAGGGAATTTGGTAGTGAGTCCTTCAGGTAAATTGTAGCCACATCAGTGAACTTGATGTTAGGCTTTTGAATTTCTCAAATCGGACATCTGTAGTCTAAGTTATGGTCCATTTACTGAGCAGTCCTAGTAGAAGGGCATTTGGTACAAGGTCAATCCGGTGATCTGCCCAGTGGGTCGATCAGTAGGTCACCTTGGCTAAGGTCAGTCGGTGGAGTGCGCCTGGCTGGGTCAGTTCAGAAGGGGTCAGCCGGTTCGGGTTGACTAGTCATATGTGACCTCCAACTTCGGAATGTCATAACTTCTTCGTTCGAACTCCGATTCGGGTGTTCTTGGACTTTATGGAAAGCCCATTGAGTCAAGATTCCAGTTGTATGCCTGTGGAGGGTAGTGGGTACTGGATCTGGCCGAAAAGGGGCTATCGGGCAGGTTTGGTAGGCTAGCCAGGTAGGGCTGCCTATTCATGTGTGACCTCCAACTTCGGAAGGTCATAACTTCTTCGTCCAAACTTCGTTTTGGGTGTTCTTGGACTCTATGGGAAGCCCGTTGAGTCAAGATTCTAACCATATGCATGTGGAAGGCAGTGGGTACTAGAGCTGTCCAAAAAGGAGATATATCGGACAGGAGGCGGGTCTGGTAAGATTTGGCCAGGTAGGGCCTATATTCATGTGTGACCTCGACTTGGACGGTCATGCTTAACCCCGTTCGAACTTCCGTTTAAAGTGCTTGGGCTACATGGAAAGCTAGTGATTCAAGATTCCATTCGTATGCCTGTGGAGGGCAGTGGGTACTGGAGCTGGCCAGAAAGGGGCTATCAGGCAGGTCGGGTGGTACGGCAGTAGTACACTTTATTCGCGTGTGACCCCTCCAGCAGTCATAACTTCTTCATCCGAATTCCGTTTCAGGTGTTCTTGGACTCTATGAAAATTCCATTGAGTCAAGATTTCAGCCATATTCCTGTTGAGGATAGTGGCTGACCATAACCTTTTTGAAATCTATGTTTTTGCACCAAGTGTGCAGGTTGCATGGTTACGTTGAGGTGAATAGCCTGGAAATAACATGACCATTGCATGGCATGTTGTAGGCTACTGTATTGGGTATGGTATGGCTGTCTATGGGAGGCCATGAGAGGCCATATGGTTTAGTTCCAAAAACTTGGGATTGAAAGATAGAGGATTTCTATGACCGGTTTCACTCAGTCCAAGACTGTTGGTGGGTTGGGGTTTGAACTGGAAACTAAAAGTTTCTAGGTTTTCTGGTTGTTTGATGCTGTGTGGATGGTTGGAACCAAACTAGTTCATGTTTGTGAAGGGACCGTGTGTAAGACTCAAGAAATTCCAATTTCTGGAAAAATGGCAAAATCGTAATTTTGGTTAAAAATTGTAATTTCGGTTAAAAATCCGGAATTTATTCTCTATATTTCGGATGACAAAACGGATTTCACCGTTGGAATCGTCTCGCGAAATCTAGTTAGCACGTCGAATTTCGTCAGATTTCGAGACAATAGGGTATTTTTCGAGGCATCGCGGTTGAATCTTAGTAAAGCGATTTTTCGATCTGGCTGAAGTCACATATAACCGCGTGATCATGTAATAAACCAAGTGGCATGAGTAGAGAAAGTATAAAAATGGACGGCCGATATAGTGCCGAATGTCAAAACTGGGAAAAGAAGGACATAATGGTCATTTTGAAAAATGATTAAATGATAATATGCCAAAATAGGGAATACTGTCATCTCTTTGATTAAAAAACAAGCCAAAGCATTGAGGTGGGAGATTAGATGCAGTAAGGTGCGAAGAAAATAGAGAAATGGTGATTTTAGAGTAAGGCACTTCTTTCTAAAATCATGGGAGACATCGATCGTTCGGCAATCGTCGGAGCCGAGAGAGCTACTCTACGGAGAGGGCTTAGCGTGGAGTACGGTTAAGGAGTTTAGACAAACTCCGTGAGGTAGGGGTTTCTCCCTACTTGGGTTTTATTCTTCGTTTAAGTACTTTGTGAATGTTTGAGTTGAATGAGGTCGTGAGGGGCCGTTTGATCGGTCCCAAATCTTGGAACCGTGTTGTTGTAAATTTTTGAAACCAAAATGGGTAGGTCGTGACAGTGTGTGCACTGTGTGGGTTGTTTGGGTTGTTAATTGTGTAATTTGTGAAATAAATCATGTATTGGTTTGTTTGAGGCCGGAAATGGCCGTGGAATCCGGGTTCACAAAGTGAACCGATGATTTATGGTTGTAGGAATAGTAACCAAGGTTTGCCACTATTCCCGAGAATATGATTCACAAAAATAATTTTTGTGAATTAATGTATTTGATCCGGGTAATTCAAGTAGAATTGCTCGTGTTTGATCATTAGCCTTGTGACTAATTTTGATGTGATGGAATGTAAAAATTGCATAACATATGATTGTGTGATAAAGTTTATGTGAATATATGCACATTTATATATTTACATGTGATATAGACTATGGGAATTGGCATCATGTATTCCATATGCACTGGGGGCACTCTAGGATGATAGGAGTGAGTGCATGAGGTGAGTCTAGAGAATGATTTCGGAGGGTTGTCTAAAACTAAAAATGATCGGAGGGTAGTCCATACTAAAAATATCAATCGTCGGAGACAGCCCAATTGATATACATCGGAGGGTAGTCCATAAATAATATCAATCGTCGGAGACGGCCCGGTGATATATGCATCGGAGGGTTGTCCACGAATAAACATCAATGAATTCTCGCATACGAGAGGCTTAGGCGAGTGTGAGGGAATCGGCGAGGACTCGGGGTACGAGATGATCAGTTAGACATTCAAGTAGGATCATGCATTTGCTTGAATGTGTGTTTATTTTGGAACATTGCATATGCACTTAGGTGGAGAGTAGCCCACTTAGGGTGATTCCACTACTGAGCATTAGCTCACCCTGTCGAGGGATATTATTTTACAGGTATAGGGAGCGTGCGAGGAGACGGCTCATCCTAGAGGCGAGCTTTACTTGAAGAGAATCGGATTGGCTTTGGGTTATGATGCATGACATGTATTAGAATTCTCTAATTTTTAATATGTGTGTTGTATAAGTAAAATTTGAACTCTTGAAACTATTGGATATATAGTTGGATATAGATATTGTGATGAGTATTGTGGTATGGCGTGGTTTTTACTCGAATATGGAGTATCATGTGAATTGATGTTGATTGGGACGGGTTATATTACAGTGTTTCATTTTGGTGCATTTCCGTCTGAAAGGAGACTCTGCCTATTTTTGTGAGAGATGTCGGGTCACCCGACATTCATAAGTGTTTTCGCGGGTTGACGGGTAGTCAACGGACCCCCGGGTTTTGGGGTGTCACATCGTGAGGTACCCTGTTGGATGGGTCCAAGATTTGTGACTTGGTTGTGTGTTATTGCTTATATGAATAACATGCAATGTGAATATGACATGTTAATGCATGCTAATTGATGTGTGCTTTGTGAATGGTTTAGATATATGAAATATAACTGTGTATGAGCCATTGAAATTGGATATATGAATTGACATCATTGCATTCATGTGCACGATTACATCGCGTTGAGTCGAGTGTGGGTGCACGGTATGGTTGTTCACCAACCTTGGTGAACGTGTGATGAACTTGTATTGGGACGACCTCAAATAAAAGACTCATGGTTTAGATCATAATTATTATTTGGGCGAAATGAAGGGTGATGATATCCAGAATCTCAAACTGGTTTGGGTGTAGGGCAGGTCTGTTAAAGTTTCTTGACATGGTGCCCCAGAGACAAATGGCATGAGCCAAAAGTTTTATGCAGTGTAAAGAGACCATGGTGTTATCTGAAAGTTACGTATTGGTGTAAGAGACCACTTGATTGTATCCAGAAAACTCACATTTGCCCAAGAATACATGGTTATGGTTATCACATAGACTTCGAGTTGTGTGATAGGAGTCGGGATTGATTCGAGATTAGTTGCCCATTGACACTTGCATTGGGTACTGGTAAGCCGGTAAGGGCTCAGTACATGTGTGAGGGAGTCGGTGAGTGACTCGGGATATGGGTATGATGACATTTCATACATGACATACGATATTCATGTAGACACTTTCACTTAGATGTGTATGGGTTGGTTTGATCACTGCATGAGCATTTAGATGGGGAGTAACCCTTGTAGGAGATTATCACTACTGGGCTTTGTTTACCCCGTCGTGGGACCCCCCTTTCAGGTACACGAGAAGACGACGCTCCTTCGAGACCGTGAGTACGAAGAAGGCCGGATTATGGCCTTGACAAGCATTTTGTAAAATATATTAGAATAATCAAATTTTAATATATTTTGACATGTAAAAAGTGTATAAGAGTTGTACATCAAACTCTTGTGAATTTTTATAAGAAATGGATTATTTGTAAGAAAATTATACAGGAAAAGGTCTTAATATAAGAGACATGTGAGCGTGAAATTGGGGCACCTGATATCCACAGATTTCCGTGGATTGACAGGTTGTCAACGGGACCCCTGGAATAAGGACATCATAGTAACCGGGCTGCAGATTGTTTGGTTGGCAAACATAGCTTTGGATCTTCCTGCCTCAGAGGTCAGAGTTTGGCAAACCCCTCCTAGGAGTTTGAGTGACATCCTCCTACAAGATACGATGGGTGGTCGTTTGCAAAGGGTAGTTCCTTGTAACTTTTAGTTTTTCTAGGGTAGTCCCCCTCCTCCATCCCTGATACCAAAAAAAAAAAAAAAAAACTAAGTGCAGTTTTGATTTAGGTGCATTTAAAAATATAATAAATATAATAAATGAAGTATTAGCGTAATCTAGCTACTATACTTATAATGCAATTGTAGTGTAAACATATACAACTTCATCTAAAATTTCAAAATAATTAATTTCATCGTATTACTCTTATTTTATATGTTTGAATAAATTTATATTTTAAATATTACAAAAATTAATAATAAATATTAAATATTCATCTTTAAAAATGAATGATAAATAAAATTATAAAATAAGTATAAAAAATCATTTGAAATATTGGTATTGCGTGATAAATATCAAAATATTGGTAATTATCTCTAAAAATTTTGGCATTGTGTGATAAATATCAAAATTATTTAAAATTTTAAAAAATTGTTTATTTTATCTAAAGCTTAATTTTTTATTTTTTTTATTTACATTTTTAATAGAAATAAATCAAATGATAAATATCAAACATTTATCTTTAAAAAATTTCAAAGATAGATAAAATTTAAATATAAATAAATAAAAATTTGTTTGTCATCCTTTCACAGAATTCTCTCTAAAATTTTTACATACAATAACATTCAAAACCTTAGTTCTGCTTTTTACTTTTCAAAAGATACAACATTTTCATTAAAAAATATAAAAAAGAAAAAACCGACAAAAACAAACCCTCACATATCTTAATAAACTTTTCTGTTATTGTCGAAAGATACAAACTTTCTACCTAACAAACGACAACAATCGGAATAAAAAAAATAATATCATGCCTTATCACCTAAATTATGTAAGAATTTTAGATATGACTTAGGTGATAAAAAGGGATTTAATAAATAAAATAAAATAATTAATTTGGTTTGGGTTGCATCACTTGATGGAAGCGGTGGAAATTTAAATGTTTAAATTTAAATTTTAAACCCATGTATATAAGGTCCTCTCCCTACCCATGAAGCTCTCTCTGAGATAGAAATTTTTACCATCATGCATTGATAGTCAGAGACTGAAAAGAAAGGGCAAAGGGATAGAAACAAATATTGATCCGGGTTAGTAACAATAAACTCTTGATACACTCATGATGTGAATATCATGAAATCAAAGATCCTGTGTTCTGGGTTATTTATGAATGAATTGTAGAACCCAGAAAATTATATTAATTTAATTTGTTTTACATTTGGTATCGAGAGAAGCGAGATGTTTAAGTGCGTGATTTTCCTTGTATGAGTTTGATTATTTAGAAATTTAGCGAGGACAACTCTATGAGTTCTGGGAATGATATCTTACGTGTTTTACGTATTCATGTTTCTATCATAATGATGATGTGGATATTATTGGGATTATGGGGTTCACACACAATGGAAGGAGCGGTTTGTGAGTACATCTCGCTTCCGCATATGATTGGATCATATTATGATTTTGTTTGATATGATCATATTGCTTACTTATTGATTTTATATTTGGTATCAAAGGAAGTGTTTGACCTCTGCCTTGTTTCAAAAAAAAAAAAAAAAGGATGTCTGGTTCAGGAAGGTTTACTTATTAGTCGATCCTGTATCATGTTCAGTGTAGAAACATATTCAGTATATGTGACTGTTTTTGTTTCTATTTCGAAATCGTTGTGTAAGAGCATGTTTAGGATAATGATTTTACTTTGTCCGTGGTATTCGATTGCTTTACGTTTTAATGTCATATGAATGAGCTTTGACAGAAGTGTTTTTGGATTCATTAAAAGAAAATCATTTTTATCCTTATGTGGACATCCCCTAAATGTATTATGAGGATGTTGCAATTTTCATTCATGATGGTTCGGATTAAAAAAAAAAAAAAAAAAAATTGGTTTACGGGTAGCAAAGCAGTTTCCTGAGGGTTGAAGAAGACTTGAATGGCGTGTTGAGCCCTAGGCCATGGGTTTCCTGCAACAGATACTAAAGCTCTAATGTGGATTGTCTTTGAGCCTTTCTAAGACCAGTTTGCTATTATTAATACCAAAATTAATGAGAAAATTTATTTAAGTAGTTGTAAACCCAAACCCCATTGTTTACATATGGGCACTCTACCACTAGACTCGTGAATTTGGATTGTTGTTATTAGTGTAACTACATTAATATAAATCTTTGAGATGATTGTCCTGTTTGGTTTAAGGGACACCCTATTCTGCATTCAGCACCTATCTTGTTTGGTTACATGGGTTGTTTGGTTACAAGGGTTGTTTGAGTTGTTTGAATTCACTTATAAATGATTTATTAGCCACCAAAGTGGTTGAACCATGAAGTTTTATGTATATCCAATTGTATAACATTATAATTGATTACCTAACATGAAATGCTTATAAATGAGATAATGTAATGTCATATAGAATTTGATTAAATTGTTATGAATTAAAGATCATTTCATTAAAGGTCTTGTTATAGCTAACTATTTGTATGAATTATAAAATTTATGGATAGTTTTGTCAATATGATGCTAATTGACACTACTTGGGATTCGGTATTATTGTATAAATCTAAATGAACTTATTATGTGAGATTTCTTTTTAAAATCTCAAGTTTCACGATATAAACACATTTGACATGTCTATGATTTGTCATATTATATAAACTTTTGATATTTGCTATATTTATGAAGTCTCATTAGGTTACTTTTGTACTTTAAATATTTGATGATGTTTGTGATAATATGGTTTTTTCAATAAAATCGTATTTTAATTTTATTGATTTATCACAATATAATGTTTGTACATGATAATTATATTATCATGTATGAGTACAAGACATTTATGGTATGCTAGTCATTAGAATGACTACACTGAAGGATTTGATAATCATATTTAATGATATAAATATTGTTAATTGTAACTTTTGAAATTCGTTTAATGTAAAGTTCGCTAGTCACCAAAGTGGCCGAATTTGAATGTTCCATGAATTTCAAATTAAGGAGCTTTCCCATACACACTTATGCTATTCAATTACTCATTTCTTATGGATGTTTGAAACCAATTTAAGTACTTTTGATGAATGAGTATATTGAGTTCATTAGTTATAAGATATTTAAGAATTTACCGGTAAACTAACCATCTTATGCATAATGAACATTATGGGATATATCTTATAATTTTGGTAGATTATATTTGTACATCCCAAAGATTACAAGTTTAATTTTAACATGAACCTTAGAATATCCATTAAGAAATATGTACTAACAAACATCATAAAAGGTATTCTATACCACAATATCTACCCAAAGGAGAGTTGTAGTATTTGTATCATTTAAAATTATTTGTTTGAATCTAGTTATGGGATTTTGCCTTAGTTTATTCAACTTCCTAATTTTATTAATGTTTCTTAATTTTGTTTCTTAATTGTCAGAAAAATATGAGCCAAATGGGAGAATTTTTATAACTTCCATTAAGTGGCTCATATCTTTACATGATTCAAGATAATGTTTTTATGATTGTTAAGAGACAAATTTGTATAGCTACCAAATAAAGTTACATGAAGTCGAGTTGAAGTTGATATATATTACAATGTTTGTTTATGATATCTTAAGCTTTATGATATCATAATGTTATTTGGACTTAAGAATACCGTTATTTCCAATGAATAAATACAAAGATCAATGGGAGGCAAAATTGTTGATTATGTCTTGATAGTTATTAGTGAATTAAATTTTATTGCATTAATTTATGAAAGATCTTTAAAAGTTGTATGCTAAAGTATATAAAAGAGATAATATTATGTGATAGGATATCCTATGTGAGTAATGTAAAATGTCGAATTGTCTTATAAAAGTATATTTAAAAAATTTTGGGTTATCGAATGGATTGAAAGCATCATGATAGAAAAACCTTAATGATTCATGCATGCTTTTATTTAACTACTTAGATTCAATTATGGACTGATGAGTTGAAAGTTTACCTTTGTTATTTGTTCCTATTAATTGATGATTATATAAAGGAACAATATTATGTAAAGTATAAGTATCTACTATCAAAATATGTAATGTATGATATAATATGTCATAGAATTATGGGTTATGGTTGCGGAATATTATTTTAGGACTTGGATTTATTGAAACTTTATGGCCAAGTTGCTAAAAGAATAGATTAAGGTTGTCAATTACTCTTTCAACAACAAATGCTTTATGATTATTTGAGGATATAAAGGTTTATATTTGTTGTTGTATATGAAACAATTCGAACAAGTGTTAAATTTATTGATTATGTACATAACTTATGTTTTGAGACTTAATGATCAAAAGTAGTGTCACTAAAGACTTGTTAAATGCCACGTGAAAATTATAGGTCTTGAGCACATTATAGTAATAATCTCATGATGATTGTTTATTGAACACTGCGGAGCTCAATTATATGTTTTGAAATTTTATATATGCATTTTGTACATAATTGCATACAAATGGAATGACCAAAGGAAAGTGCTGACAAAAAGACATTATTGTGGACCCTTGCCGTACTTCTCATTTACGAGGTCATGGTAAGTATGAGCTAATTGTGTAGTACATGGAAGGGACTATATCGAAATAATGATATGCGATGCCATGACTCGTTAGTTCATTCCAGTATGACTTTATAATAGTACCAATCATGAATGAATGAATAACAGTGTGTAATGCGCATTATGATGAGTATATTTATTAAATCATAAATGTATTATCACACGAGTCAAGTGGGAGAATGTAAGAATTTTAGATATGACTCAGGTGATAAAAAGGGATTTAATAAATAAAATAAAAGAATTAATTTGGTTTGGGTTGCATCGCTTGATGGAAGCGGTGGAAATTTAAATGTTTGAATTTAAATTTTAAACCCATGTATATAAGGTCCTCTCCCTACCCATGAAGTTCTCTCTGAGACAGAAATTTTTACCATCATGCATTGATAGTCAAAGACAGAAAAGAAAGGGCAAAGGGATATAAACAAATATTGATCCGGGTTAGTAACAATAAACTCTTGATACACTTATGATGTGAATATCATGAAATCAAAGATCCTGTGTTCTGGGTTATTTATGAATGAATTGTAGAACCCAGAAAATTATATTAATTTAATTTGTTTTACAAATTATCCATACAAAATTACTTCATATAAACTTTGATGGTTCAAGGACTGATAATATAAGTGTATCAGGTTGGATTATTAGAGATTCTAATGGAAGTATTAAGGTGTAGGGAGTAGACATTTAGGCAATATTTCAATAATTACGATGGAATGTATAACTTTAAGAGATGGTGTTCTAACTGCAACATATAATGGCTTCTCAAACCTGAAAATTGAAGAAGATTCAAAAGAACCAGGATCAGTTTTGATTTTTTCAAAGACTTTTTCGTTGAAGAACAAAGGTTTTAGAGTTCTAAAAAAACAAAAAAAGGTATTTCCTGATTTTTCAAAGACTTCTTCGTTGGAGAACAAGGGTTTTAGAGTTCTAAAAAAATGAAAAATTGTCTCTCTTGATTTTTTCGTTGAAGAACAAGGGGGGTTTTAGAGCTCTAAAAAAACGAAAAAGGGTGTCTCTTGATTTTTTCATTGAAGAACAAGGGTTTTAGAGTTCTAAAAAAATGAAAAAAAATCTCATTTTATTTTTTTCGTTGGAGAACAAAAGATTTGAAGTTCCAAAAACCCGAAAAAGACTTCTTAGTTTTTGAAAATCTTGGAAAACTTTCTTGGATTATGGAATTAGAGATCATATGGAACATTCATCACAAATCACTTCGACAAAAAGGGACAGATCTATTCACCAGTGCAATAGGTAAGTTTGGGCTGTGGATGATGGTCGAAAAAATCAGAACTTGCGGCAGAAGGAGGATCGATAGAGGCAACAACATCGTCTACGACGTCGTTTTGAGGAGCGGCGATGTCGCTTTGAGCTATAGCAGCAGTGTCTTCACCAATAGCGCAAGAATTTTTAGCCAAAAATGGGTTTTAGGAAGAAGAGAAAGAAGAAGAAGAAGGTGAGGAGAATATGAAAGGTTTTGTACGTAAATCAAAGGGATTTCTTCCTATAAACTTGCCAAATCCCAAATGAGAGTCTTTTGATACAGAAGGAATTGAAGGAAGAAGATCAAAAGTCGTAGGTTTGAAAGAAAAATTGGCAAGAGGATTTTCTCGGGTCATTACTTTGGACTTTTTCAACTCATCTAACCGGGATCGGGTTTTGGCTTGTTCTTCCCATTGGTAATCCACATATAAAGGGGTAAGTTGCACTTTGGATCCCATGGTAGAATGATGAGAAAAGAAAGAAGAAAGTCTTTGACATATAAATTTTTTTTCATATAAACATGGCCCATGGGCATATTGTATGTGGGGGCAATTGTTTACACTAAAAATGAATTTTTGGGCCAAAAATGGTATTTTAATAATTATTCTGCCCAAAGGGTAGTGAAATAGGCCAAATGGATATATCAAGCCCAAACCAAACCCGACCCAATCCAAGAAAGTTCAAGTCTATGATTGATGCCCATGAAAGGGTCCAAGGACATTTCTGGAATTTTTTAATTTATCAAAGTGGTCAGCTTAGAAAAGTGAGACTTTATCTCAAAAGCAAGTAGAGGAGATTTTTTCTCCAACCCAAGTCAATGCATGGCATAATGTGAGCAGTTATTATTAGTGCATAAATGACTTGGAGAATAAGTTGTCAGTGGATAAATGACTTGGAGAACAAGACGATAGTAGATACGTGACTAGTTATTAGAGAAGGTGGATTGGAGCAATTATTCAGAATGCCTATAAAAGGAAGACTCAACTTCATAGTAAAGACCAGCAAATCAATCATCAACTAACACTCAATATAGCATTTCAACATTTTCTCATAGTTTCTACAAGTTCATCAACAATATTTCTAGATTTCTAGCTTATTTTATTTCCAAGTATTTGATTTTAAAGCTTTCATGCTTTAATAATTCCAGTCATATTTTACAATGAAATTTACTACATTTTCAGTTTGTTCATACAATTTTCCTCTTAGCTATCAATACATTCCAATTTTTAAAACATTTTCTGCTTACACTCTAGGGAACTTTCAAGGGAATTAGGGAATCCATTTTCGTTTGAGCAAAAGTTAGATTCGACGTCGTTTCAGATCGAAAATACTATAATTTCCTGGCACGCTCGCGCATTCACCAATTCTTGTGCTTTTGTATGTTTTGGACCAAAAATCCAACGCGAAACATATCTTTTAATCGAAAGTGTAAGTTTCTATATATGTAGTCTTTTCTCATAAAAAAAAAATTCCATTGAACTTGTTAGTGATATGGAACCTAAAACAACTATGACCATTAATGCAAATCAAGAATTAATATAAAACTCTAATTTATATGAAACGATCTACTCCCTTCATTTGAAAATAATTGACGTTTTAGAGAGTTTGTTTTGTTTTTATTTATCTGTTGTTTTAAAAAATCAAGAAAGAATTTATTACTTCTACTCTAATTTACCCTTTCTCTATTAAATTACCTAGTTAATTGATTTTTCAATTTTCTAAGTTATTTCAACAAATACGAAACATTTTTTACATCTTCCCAATATGGATTATTAATAATTGTAACATTCTGATCACATATGCTTTATAAAGAGTAAATGAGAAAAAAAGATAATTTTTTGAAGAAGATAAAGAGTTAATGAGAAAAAAAAGGATAATTTAATATTTTTTTGTGGAGAGAGAGTGTGTTTTAATAATTTTCTTAATATATATGCAAAAACCTTAAAGGACAGTTATTTTCAAACGGAGGGGTATTAGACTGCCATTAATGCAAAATGACTATCAATATAAAATTACCTTGAGTTGTAATTGACATATCATAATTAATGTGACTGCATTTAATATAAAATAATATACTGATTCGAAATTAATGTAAGACAAGGTAGACAACTTTAATATCAAGGATTAATTCACAACCCTAATTAATGCTAAAAGAAATTAATGTAGGACAAGGTAGACAATTTTAATATCTAAAAAAATGATAAGAGAGAATAACCCAGTTAGGTAACAAAATGATTTACCCCAAGGGTCACCTCTCGGTATAATTCCTCGGAAGACCCTTTTTTGATAAGGACAAAAATGTCCTTGGACTAAAATCTACCCTTAAAAAGGGGGAGGAAGAGAAAACGACATACTCTCCAACCTTTACCTCTTCCTCTCCCACCTTTACGTCTTCCTCTCTATTATTATTATATATTGTAAATTATCACCATCCATAAAAGAAATCAGAGGTACCATATAAACCTAATTATCCATCTAAAAGCAAAATTTTCTATCATCTCCAATATACAATTTTAGGCCAGTCCATGTATTTTCTATGATTAATAATTTCTTTCCACGCATTAAAATCTCTTGTCACATATTTATCTCGCATTATCTTTGTCAAAACGTTATTATTATCGGTGAGAATTCTCCAACTATTACAGCTTTATTAATGATGATGTTTTCAATGTTGAATTGGGTTGGAGCGTACTTCAAATTACCAGACGATCCATTGTGCGGGCGTTGGAATTTCGCTCTTAACGAGAAACAAAAGGATCGGCGGGGGCTCGCCCGTTTCCTCTCCGATGCCTAAGTCAGTTCTTTCCGGTGGAAGAGAAGATCAACTGCTTAGGGAATGAAGTTTTATGCGTACCTTTCATCGATTGGGTGACCTGGTATTTATAATGGATCATCATGATTACTTTCCTAGTTTGATGATGATACAGAATGATAACATTCCTAGTTGGATGGTGATACGATATTCCTCCTATTAGGTGAAAGATTTTCTTTTCTTATCGTAAATCGATTAATAAGGGATAATTGATGGGCAATAATTAGGAAATATCCTATTTTCCTAATTGGTGCACTACTAAAAACAACTTGATTCGGGCAATTACCGACCAATTTTAGGTCGGTAATTCTTGACAAATAGCGACCATTTAGAGACTAAAAGAGGGTTTGGTCAAAAATGAAATTTCGACCAAATTCCAGACCAAATACCGACCCGTATTTACCGACCCGAATAATTTTGGTCAAATGAGAGTGCATAAATTGAGCGAGGAATTAGCGCCAAAAAATTACCGACCAATTACCGACCAAGTAACGACCAAAAATAAATTACCATAAAAAATGGTGACCAAATAGGTGAAACAAAATTTTTTAAAATTACCGTCATAATTTTGAGTGATCGGTAAATGTGTCGTATATAGGAGAAGTTATTTTCTTCGGAATCAATAAAAGGTCGTAGCTTTCATTCATTCATACAAGCGACCCACGATATATTTTAGCTCATGAGCAGATTTGCTCATGCATCGATATACCACCTTCTAAGATCCTTCCTCTCCCATAGAATCTATCAGGTATTGTATTCTCCCGTCCTTTTCTATTATTTTCTTCTTCTTTTCATTTTTATTTTTTTGAATTTCGTCTAGAGAAAAACCTGTTCGGGAGTTTTGTTTTGATGGATTTGCTTCTTTCTTTTTTTTGGTTTCCGGATTTTGATTGATCGAGGAGTGTTGTTGTCAATGGATCTGTACATTTCGGGCTGTATTAGTGATTTTGGTTGGTCTTGGTCTTGCAATTTTCGGTTTTTTTGAGAAAATTTTCTTCTTGTTTCGGAAAGATTTTGTTTTTCTTTTTTCTATCGGTTTGTTTTCCGGAAGTAGCGACATTAATGTCGATCCGCCCGGTCGTATGGAGTTTTACTTCGGTTATGTTGGTGTTTTCTTGATTACCATTTTTGGGAATGAGATTTGATGTGATGGGAAAATATGGAAATTTTAGGTTGGTAGCTAATTCGTTCTCATCTTTTTTGCCATTAACTGAGTTTTGCCATCGCCATCTTTGGAGAAGAGCGTCAAGTTGTTGCTGCCGACGGTCACTGCTCGAGTTACCCGAAAAACTACCATCCCTCTTTATGTAAATATATGAAATAAAAATCTGTTTTCTAATAAAGTTTTCAACAAAAAGTTCAGTGCAGGATTCTCCAGCGACTCCACTAGTAGAAATTTTCAGTAGTGTGAAAATTTAAGTGGCACGAAAAATTGAACATCGAGGTGGTGTGTGTTGGGAATGGATGGATAGGATGGATGAACTCTCCTTCTTCGATTTTGGGTTCTGAAGACGGTCACAAATCAAATATTTCAGGTATTCAAGTTTCAAAATTACT
Source organism: Tetrastigma voinierianum (assembly GCA_016808115.1). Lineage (NCBI taxonomy): Eukaryota > Viridiplantae > Streptophyta > Magnoliopsida > Vitales > Vitaceae > Tetrastigma > Tetrastigma voinierianum. The sequence continues at coordinate 287,148 of JAEQBH010004463.1, forward strand.
ATGAGGCTTTGTTCACAAGAATCTGTTTCAAATCAAAAGAAAGATGGACAGTGGAAGAGGAAGGGATGGGACGTGAAATAAGGTTGTGTGTTATAGTATGTAATGTAAAATTGGGCCCAGGTTAGGGCGAGCGACATATCCCAACCACCGATTAATTAAAATTATTTTCCATCGTAGTTGAGTCTAGAAGATCACCCATATAGCTTGATAAAAATTGAGGTCATATCCCTATCAGAAAATGAAGAAAATCGGTGGCCACTGGCTGGCTGCGCGATTCTTTGCGATGTCTTGATTTTCTTCATGATTTAGCTGTCACTAACTCCTTCATTAGAACTTGGTTTGGGTGTTCTTAGACTCTGTAAACATGAGTCTAGAATCCACCCATGTAGCTTGATAAAAATTGAGGTCATATCCTATCCGAAAATGAAGAAAATCGGTGGCCACAACTGCTTCGCAATTCACTATGATGTCTTGATTTTTCATGATTGACATGCATAACTCCTTCATTAGAACTTGGATTTGGGTATTAGACTCTAGCAGAACCCTTTGAGTCTAGAATCCAAAGCCCATTGAGTTTAGAATCTGACCATATGCTATTTAATAGCATTTGGGTATATATTTAAAATTTAGATTAAATTACCAAGTGTACTAATCATGAATGAAATTTATATGAATATATGAGTTGATTACATGATATAGTATGAATTTATGAATGATATGGATATAAGAACATGCAAGTAGGATTAAGAATTGAAGAAATCGTTTAACATATATAAACTAAAAATTTTTAATTATACGTGAAATCATTGCATTCTCTTAGCAATGATTTGAAAATGCATCATCGTAAGCGATTAAAGTTATCGTTTTGGATGATATATAGTTATACATAGAATACATCCGTCCGGTGTATTACAGCGAGTTTGAATACAACTGGATTGTCAAGTGGACGAGTTCTGAGGCGTTAATTAAATGATCATGATTTAATTTAAATTGCATATATTATGTGTCATTTTGGTGCCTCTCTGCTCGTTTGTTCTCGGGTGCACATTAGGATATATAAATAAGTAATGCAATTTGCTAAATCAAACAGATTATGCATTGTATTTATATATCTTTAATATTACTTGGAGGGAACCCTTGTAAAGGAGAAATTTGCCGAAATGCATACATAATGAACATGCAATCGTGATCTTTTTAACGTAATTTTGTAAATGGACAGGACAAACCTATTGAAGAGAAAAGAGCATTGGACGGGTGGAGGTGGAGGTGGAGGGGTGGATGTGTAGTAGGTCGCATATCACACGCGTAAAAATAACTTTATCGAACCACAATAAATGGTTAATGAACATAAAAATAATTACGACAATCGCGCTTTTGCTTACTAAATTGATTTTTTGTGACTAGTTATGGAAGACGATCGTGGAATGGATGTACGAGGGTCACAGTGAATGGAATGTTCTCTAATGAACGGGGGATGTTGATGAATTTGTCAAGGCTCGCCTGAGACATCCCGAAAAATGGTGGCATGTTTATAAGGTGTCCTTGCACTTTAGTTAAATGTCGACATGTTTTTAAATGTCGAGACCTGTGAAGGTGCATTTGTATAGAAATGGCTTTCAGGTCGGACACATGTTCGGATATACCATGGTGAGAGAAGCAAGTCCGTTCGCAGGTGTTCAAGTTCGCACGGGTGTCAAAGAAGTGAAACCGATTAGATGGTTCGTATACTATGAATCACACTACATACCATAGAATGGTTTGTGATGCCGCTGGTCCTCCGAATTCAACCCGATGAGGAACCCAATGCCGAGGCAAGGAATTTCATGACATGATTCGAAATGAGAAAACCTCGTATATGAGGGAAATTCACATACTAACTATCCGCGTACCGTGAGGATGTTAGGTAGCAAAGTGCGCATACGTGTTCGTTGTGCATGGTTTGATGATACATCTAATCATTCAAGAACTCGTTGCCACAAGATAATTTGATGCCATTGGATTTCTACAAAGACGTAAGAAGTTAGTTAGAGGGTTGCGATTACCCGTATAGGTCATTCATTGTTGTGTGAACAATTGCATGATATACTGAGGTGATGACAGTGACCTTAACAGTTGTAAAAAATGTGGGCATGCTCGGTACAAGCAAAAGGTTAGGGGTTCTAGAAATAGATTGTATATACGGAAGTTGAAGGTGCCGTATAAGAAGATGCACTATTTTCCAATAACACCTAAGTCAGATTGTATACCTCAAACGCAGAATGTGCCTAATGAAATGAGGCATCTGTGAGCATCATATGGAGGACTCAGAAGACGTGTCACCCTCTCTCGATGCCCCCGCTTAAACATTTTGATGGGTGTTTCCCCGATTTTCTCATCCGCACGAATGTTAAATGGTTTATTTGGCCGCATGGTTTTCAGCCGCTGGGTCAACTGACAGCAATATTCTTTGTGGCCGTGGGTGGTGACGCCATATAACTTGCCTCCGCATTCTGCGGTATGGAAGGAGGAATTTATGTTTTTGATTGTGTTAGTGCCAGGGCCTACGAATCCAAAGGAAGATAGATGTTTTCAGTGTACCTAATGATAGCGGAGTTGAAAAGTCCTGTGGGGTGTCAGTTCAAACTTATGATATTTCCAAACGGCAAAATTTTCAAATGCTACGCCTCATGTGGACCATAAATGACTTTCCAACAGATTCTATGATGTCCTCTGGGTGGAGTAATCGTACGTATGTTGGCATGTCCGCATTGTATGGAAGACTCGATGCTTTTAGATTAATTAAGAGCCGGAACAACAAGGGTTCGACAACCATCGTAAGTTTTGCCCATGATCTACCTCGGATTGTTCGCGTAATGCTCCAGCCTACAAAGATCTACCCAAGACTCATAGCAAAGACTCGCAGTGAATCGCGATCGGGATTAGCAAAGAAAGCAGACAGCCTTCTACTCCCGCACTCCAACATCTCACCATACCTGACGCATACATCTCAAGATCACGATGATGACACTAGGTTACGATTGAGTGTATTACACAATTTTTTTTTTTATGTTCTTATACTTGGATTCGGGGAATTCATGTTTTTATTTTCTCTGACTTATTTACTATATATATGCAAGATATATTGGGGTTGCTTATTTTAAAATATTTTTACTTTATATAATATGCATGCACTATTGTACTTTTCTTTTGTTTCAATCTTACTATGTATATATATATATATATATATATATATATATATATATATATATATATATATATATATATATATATATATATATATATATATATATATATATATATATATAAAGCAAGATATCAAACTCAAAATGGAAAAAATATTTAAAAATTAATTCTACCACCAAATTGCGACCAAAAACCGACCAAAAATATTTAAAATTAATTTATCGACCATTTGAGATCATTTGCTCAATTAAATGACATAAAAATGTTGGTCGGTTTGGTAAGTAATTTGGTCGTAATTACGAGCATTATTTGGAGGATTCATTTACCACCAATGACATTAAAAAATTTGGTCGGTAAACGGTTCTGGCCTGTGAATTAATGACCATTTGAGACCGCTAACACCAAATTCTTTCGGTCGGTAAATGGTCGGAAAATAGTCGGAAATTGTTTGTCAGTAAATGGTCGGTAATTTACCGATCAATTGATTTTTTGTCGGTGAAATAATTACCGACCGGGAAAATTGCGACTAAATAATTTGGTAGGTAAATGGTCGGTAATGGATTTACCGACCAAAATATCACATCGACCAAAAATTGGTCGGTAATTCTATGATTTTTAGTACAAGCGAGACGATTTTCCTTAATACGAATTCTTCGACATTACCGCCTTTTGAAGGGATGAATTGACCCTTGTTTTCGCGCTTATATTCGTGACGCCATCAATGGCCCAAAGACTGGGTACTGCTTCTTCTAATCCCATCTTAAACCTGACATTTGGGCTCATGTTCTGGGCCTACGCGTCTATTATTTTAAACCCGTTCAATTAACATCATTATTCTTCCTAATCCCAAGGCCTCCTTGAGAAAGGTAGGCCGGAAATTATGGACAAGTGGACTACTAAACCCTAAACCACGTTCTCTGGCCAGATAGTCTACAAAGAGAGATTAGTTTAGTCGGCGTTTCTCACCTAAAACAAAATGAAACGTGGCCTCCGCACTCCATGATTCCCAATTGAAAAATTGGCCCTCGATAGGAATTGCCGGTTGCCTGCTGCCTCCACCTCAAACAAGTTCAATAGATTGTTTTGCATTTATTATAGTTTTGTTTTTCTCTTTCGTGCTTTGTGTCAGTGATGATTTAGAAAAAAGCTTTGTATTAATTACTGTCTTGTATTAATGACATGAATTGGATGATTCCTCATTAATCCTTGTTTGGCATTGTTTTATATTAATTATAGATTTAGCATTAACTCATATGATCAGGAGTAATTACTTAAATGGATTATTTACCTTAATTTGTTTGCATTATTTTTTTTCCTGATTTCACCTTGTTCTAGAGCACTTTAATTTTAACAATATGCACTTCATATATATTAATATCTTAAACTTAATTCTCACGCATTTAATATTCTTCATTCTCACTCTTCACTTTGTTTTCTTTAAACTGTCAACCCCACTTTCGCACTCACTCCCATTTGTCAATTTCAAAACTCAATCACCTTAAACTTTTTAGTTTTTACACTCCAGCTCATCTCACATATTAATTGCCTTTCATCATTATTATCATTATTTTAAATATTATTATTATTATTATTATTATTATTATTATTATTATTATTATTATTATTATCTAACACAGCTGAGAATATAAGTTGGATCCAACGAATCACAGCTGAGAATATAAGTTGGATCCAACGAATCACAGTGGGCTAATTCAATTTTTTGAAGGGGCGGGTTGAAAAATTACTGGCTCAAATAAAACTCGGGCCTATTGGCCCGGCCTGAATAAGCCCATAGCCCATTCAGTTTCAGGTCGATCAGTCCAATTAACCCATTTTTAAAAAAAAAATTAATAATTATATAATATAACATTAAATCCCTAATTTTTGGATGCCCCGTACCACCTCTTTTGCAAGGCATCAACAGAAGGGACATGGGGCAGGACTGAGACATTCTATTAAACCCACCTTCAGGCTCTGCGTGATTGTCATCAACCTTAGAATCATTTAATCGAAGTCGGAGGCGATAAGGACTGCCAAATACATGGTTATGGCGATGAGAGCAAACAATGAAGCTTGACAACGAAGATAATACCACCATGACACATCCTTGGTGTAGTTGCGGAAGAAGTCAGAGTTGAGGCAAAAACGCGACAAAAACTAGATCGGGTTCTCATCCTCAGTAGCGACAACGTAGGTGAGAGATAGAAGAGGTAGAATTGTCGAATCTCAATGAAAATCGTGAGAATTCCAACGGTATCGACAAAGTTAAGGTTATTTTGATCGGATGAATTTGGGTGGAAGGAAGAGTGGGAGGAGATCAAAAGTGTTTTGCATGATCGAGCAGCGATCGGAGCAGAGAGGAGTCCCAAGGAAAAGAGTGACGGAGAGGGCACAGGGGCGAAAAAAATCCTTTATTTAATTTGTCTATTCAAACCCTTAAACCCTCGATCAATGTCTTTCCACTCCATTTTAGGACACATTTTATTTATAAAATGATAATTGTTTGAAAGAGTAAATATGACACATGCCAAGTGAGGATAAAATAAACAAAAGAAATAATGTATTGAAAGAACCATAATGGTGAGAAATTATATATTTTATTAATTTTAAATATTTCACCCCGTTTAACCCATTTTAGCCTATAACCTACCTACGGTCGGGTTGGGCTAGCCCGTTTCCCCACCTCTAATAATATCTAGTTCTTCATAAATTGATCATAACTTGGACTTGAACCTTACCCCTCGTTATACCAATCTAGTTCTTTAACCAAAAGAGCTAAGTCTTATTGGCAATAAGAAAAATAATAATAATATTATTATTATTAGCTTCGGTACCTTGTTTTCAGAATTAAAAAAAAAAAACTTATTTTCTATGTCTCAAACAAAAGTCTAATTTTAAAATATTTTATAAAGCAATTTTATTTTCTTGATCTCTAAAATCAAAATTTACTTAACATTTCCAAAAAAAACCCAAAATTTCCCTTTTCTTGAACTTTAAAAGTAAAATTTTTTCCTTTTTTTTTTCTTTTTTCTGTCTAGATTTACTCTCTTCAAATTTTAAAATTCAAATCTTACTTTTTATAAATTCCCTTTATCAAAGCTTCCCTCCTTTAATATTCTTAAATAAAAGTTCATATTCCTTAAATTTCCTAATTAGAACTTATTTTCAAAAACTAATCAAAGTTTTTTCTTCTCTTTTTAACTTTTCCAAATTTAATACCTTTGTTTAAGTATCTAAATTTTAAAGCCCTTATCCTAAATTTTCCTCAAATGTTATTATGTTTTCCAAAATCCTAAATTATGCTTTCATATTCTTAAAGCACTATGGAGTCGATTTGCGGGTTCAGCTTATAACCCAGATTCAAATTTGGCTTTGAACCCAGTTTCAATTTTGGCTTTGAATATTTTATATATGCTATGCACTAACTTGATTCCCATTCTCTATTAATAGCATTTTCAATACCCCTCGCGATGGTATACTTTTTCCCATACCTTCCCAATAATAACCTGAATCCAGACTTAATTAGACCTAAACTCAAGCTTTCTCGAAGACATGCTTTTTCCAAAAATAAGTGGTCACTATAACCCATTTTAAAATGGTTTTTCAACTTTTGCACGTGTATTATTATCCGACCATATTTTTCGGATAATGATGGATGATATGGTTGGAAGGATTTAAGTCTTCCAATCTATCATAATTTTTGCATGATGTTATTGGCAAAAATGGGATTGTAGCACCATTACATATACTAAAAATACCATTTGTTCTTTTCTTCTTGTTTCGTTTAAATATTTTAATAGAATAACAAATGCAACAAAATATTTATAAATATAAATAACAGAAACGAAATAAAGCTATAGAAGAGACGATTTTACTTTTTTGTTTCTTTTTTTTGATAACAGACAGAAATTAGAATAATAGAGATTATTAATCCTATCACAATAAACCCTGGGAGATACTTCAAGTGGTCCTACTCTCAAATGTCATTGGTCTACCAGAGAATTCACTTTACTGTTAACTTTATAGTCCTACGAGATTAATCCCATAATAGGACTCAAACACCCATGATTATTAAAAAAGAAAAAAAGAAAAAACAAACTACTTAATATTTAATAGAAATAAAACATCAGAAAAAACAAACAAAATCATTAAGCATTATTCAGATTAAAAGTTCTATTCAGAAATACTTAAAAAAAGAAAAAGAAAAACAAATGCCACCTTAGTCGTCCACAACTGGACAAGTCTTCCTTCTTCATCGAAGATTTTGAGGCATATTAAGAATGGGAAAATCATCGAAATGGCAGTCCCTGACGTGATATGCGAAAACCTAATAGATAGACGAGTATTGTTTGAAACAACGTGCAAGCCACAAGCATGGCCAGGAGTATGAGCAGGTGTGCAGTATCCACAAGCATCGGCCGCCCGGCGGATTCCATAATCGGAGATGAAGGAAGAAGGAAGAAACTGAAATGCCTCAAGGATATGTTCGTCCGAATTTCAGGTTTCTATTTTAATGGCTTACCTGCATACGCTTGACTCGATATAAGTAAAGAAAAAGTCTTCCAAGAGAAATAAGGAAATAAAACATAAGATAAATATAAAAATAGAAGAATAATTTAATGAATTTAAGATTTTTAGATTAATGTGTGTACTTAAAAATAAAACATTAAATATTAAAATAAAAATGCTTATCAACAACGCAAAACAAACTAATATTTATTATCTTTGAAGAGCTGAACTGATCAGCTATTCCAAAGTAAATGAACAAAACTTGATTCACTTTGGTATTCTAACAATTTTTTTTTTTTAATGATTTTTATTATCTATTTGTTATAGTAAAAAATAAAATTGATAAAGCTCACGACTTTCATGAAAAAAAATGTCCGTTTTTAAAAGAAAGTTTTTTATTTTAGTTTCATAGAGATAAATTTTATTAATTTCTTTTTTTATTCTATCAAATAAATAGCAAAAACTCTAATGAAAAATGATAATATTATTTTCTTTTTTGTTCAATTAAATAAATAGCAAAAACTCTAATGAAAAATGATAATATTATTATTTTTTCGTTATTTTTATAATCCGATTTTTTATCCGATTCAACATCTTAGAGGCTTTGACCACGGAATTAAAGTTTGAAAACACCATTTTTAATACATGAAAAAGTCCATTTCATAATTGCAAAGATCAAATGGAAAGACAGATGAGAGGAGTGGAAGCATATGAAGACGAATCACAGAACCAGGGGTAAAGTAAAGTAGCTGGGTTTATAGTTCCATTAATTTCTTTCATGAATAATTTGTTCACGAATTCAATGAATATTCAACTTGTTTTTCTCTCAATTATATCACAGATGCATAGTGCGTAAGGAAGATGTTTACTGGTTTGTTTTGTGTTTTCTTTCCTCTATGATGGGCAATATGGTATGGTTAACTTTAACTACCGGGAACCTGGCTTTCTTTCTTTTTGGCGTACTACAATACATGAGCTATGCGAATACATCATTTCCACTTCGAAATCTCCCTATTGATGAAGCCCACTTTCCGAAACATCGGATCGGCAGCGCCGCCAAATGTGTATTGATATCTCGTTGTCGGACAGCAGTGATGATCCGTCACTTCTTCGATGGAATTTGTCGGCCGCCTTATCATTGATCGGCGTTACTGTATCTAGTATCGGTTTGTGGAGGTTAGTGGCCTTAGCAGAGATATCAGTTTGTGGGATGTTCCGATTCATGTTTTGATGCAGTTTGCAGTTTGCATTACGGGGGACTCCGGTGTAGAAGCGCTTAAAGCAGTGCTTATATTATGTGGGGTTATTACGTTTTATAGATATTGGTTTTATGATTACTACTTCGTGGACGTGATCAAGGATGAGGTTGATGCAGTCATCAACGATGGTGGTGATGGTGAAGTGATTAATACAGAAGATGACGACCACGACAAACTCTCCAGATTCAATCGTGTTTTTTTATTTTTTATTTTCTTGTATAGTCCCTGGTACGGGATCTGTTGTTCTCAATATCTTCAATCCCGTAGTCGCAGTCGCAATCCTCCAACAGTGACATCATAAATATTCATATTTCTTTCTCCAATAAAAATTACGTTCGTAGGTGATCTGATGTAACCATTTTTTTTTTTTACTTCTTTATCATTGTTTCTTGGATAAGTGTTTTTGGCCCAAAAAAACAAAAACACTTTATCTTCCCAGCATTTCTGGAGATATGTTTTTTTTTTCTTACACCTTTTCACTTTTCATTTTACATTATAGTACTTAAGATATAGATCCTGGTTTTTCTTATACTCATTCCAACATTTTACCAATCGAGTAAGGTTTCAAGAACTAGAAGAATAAGTGTAAATCGCTTTTATATCATTAAAATTATCCAAAAAAGACATTTAAATTTTATTTTCAAAAAATATGATATAATAATAAATAAAAATTTATATTACAAAATATGTAAATACATATAAAAATTTATATTAATAAAGCATGAAGTAATTATTCTAATGATTATAAATTTTTTTAAATAAGTACAAAAATATTTGAATTAATAAATAAATGTATATAAATATTTTAAGGAAAAATAAATAGATATTTTAAAGAAAAATAATAGATATTAGAAAAAAAAATTTGACATCTAATCACTTAACATTATAATTGTAGTATTCAGCTCTTCCTATTTCAACCTTTTAAACATTGAGCCAAGCCTCATGATTATGTCCTGAGTGTACATATGAAAGACATATTTGAGCCTTGTACATAAGAAAAGCCTTGTACATAAGAAAAGCACCTTTAAGCTAGCTATCGAGATGGACCGGGATATTGATGATATAAATTTTTATTTTTAATACATCAAAAAGGTCGTTTTATATTGCAAAAACCTATTGGGATAAGATATTCAAATCCTTTGTAACCAATTTCAAGATAAAATATTTTGATCCCGTTTAATTCCTGAAAAAAAAAAAGGTTATGGAAAAACTTTTATACGTGACACCTTTTTATGAAGATAAAAATGGAAATTATGCCCTCTAAAGAGCATAAATTTGTATTTGGAATTTTTTAAACACAAAATTAATGATAACCGGATAATTTATTATGATTTAACTAAAATAGAAAATAGAAAATTATTTAATATTATTTTTTCTATCTATCCTATCTTTTTTCCTATACATTTCCAATCTAAACATTTTTTAAAATAATTATATATTATAAAGCTTGTTTGACCATGTTTTTTTCTTTTTGATAAGTACACTATTTTGTTCCTGCTCAACTTGGACAGGTCTCCTCTCCTTCCAATGTCCTCGACTAGCCCTTAACCGTTAAACTAAACTTTATAGGTTTGTTTGACAATGTTTGTTTCTTCTTTCTTGCATTATTATTTGATTAAAATTCTTCAAAAAAATACAATTTTATGTGTAAATTATTATTTAAAAAATATCCCCACTTGAAATGAATTATATCAATAAATTTAATTAAGAAAAAATCACATAACTTTCTTTATGTTATTTTTGAAAATCCTCCATGCTACTAACACATTTTTAGGATTAAGAAAATAGAATAAGGCTATTAAAAAAATTAATAAAAAGATAAAATCATCTTTTCCCCAATAAAAAAATAGTTTTATAAATACTACTGTTTCCGCATAGAAGAATTTTTTTTTTTAAAAAAAATATTGTTTTCTTGGGAACCCAAGAACAAGAAAATGTTACATACAAATATCCCTAGAAGCCCTAACAGCCCCTTCCTCTATTTTATCTTTGTCATTCTTAAATCACTTCTTACATCACACCTCCCCTTACATCATTCTTCCCCATATCTGGGTTTTCTGTTCCAAATGTTTTCATTGTAGATTTATTGCAGCGTGTTTTGTCGCCAACTTGTTGCGACGGGTAGTTGTGTCATCGACGATTGGCTTCTTCATAGGTTTGCTATATTATTTTGTAAAATCAAGAGTATTTATTGAACCCAAAACAATTGATTAACAATCAAAAGACCCAATAAATGTATTACAAAATACAAACTTTATTGAAACAATGAAGCTCAATTCATACTAGGTAGAAAACATACTTGACATGGATCCAAAATTATTTGCTATCATTTGTCTCCAAAATCGGCAAGGAATGAGATCAAAGAAAAGATAGGGTTGAAGATGGTTCTTTCATTCTCCCCAAAGCTGTTCTACCACCTCCTTGAAAAATTATAAGACTTATTTACTTATATATATATATATATATATATATATATATATATATATATATATATATATATATAGCACAAGGGAATAATTGAGCTTTGGTCCAATGAGCTTACCAAAGCAAATGAGAAGATAGAACTATGAGCTCATAACTAGTTAATATTAAATCATCCCATAAATGACCCATAATTAATATGCATAATAACACAATTAAAATTGTACTATGATTATGCTTAGACCATAATTAATAAATTAATCTAACATTCTCCCATTTGGATGACATAATCATAATTCAAATGCTTTTACAATAAATTTACATAGTCATAACCAATCTTATACATTTAACACACCGAGAGGATGCATAGATTGTACATAATCAAGCGCTACTAATCAAAATCATAACTCAAATGCTTCCACAAGAGACTTACATAGCCATAACCAATCATATACAATTAATACACCGAGAGGATGTATAAATCGTACATAATCAGGCGCTACTAATCTTGAAGCATTATAATGACAAGAGTATTAATTCAATAGAAAAAAAACATCATTCTATCATTCATCTAATCAAAATGACACAAAATCATAAGATAATAACAAACGTCAAAATGTGCACATAATAATGAAAAAACATGAGCTTTCCTTACAAAATACATGAAAAGGAAAAAATCCCACTAAAACAAAGAGTTTAAACAATCCCATGCGAGTGACGTGTTCTTGAAACACACAAATAGGTAAGTCTTTGGTTAGTGTGTCTGCCAACATGCTAGTCGTAGGCATGTGCTCAATTGAAATGGGCAACTCTTCAACTTTCTCTTTAACAAAATATAACTTCGCATCAATGTACTTGGAGCGAGAAGTGCTCTTAGTGTTCCTAAAGAAAGATATAGCTGTGAAATTATCATAAAACAATTTCACCGGTCTAGAAATGGAGTGAACGACCCCAAAGTCGGGGTAAAATGAAGTTCCATAAACTATATCAGATGACAAGTAAATTTCATAACACGTCACATATTCTCATCTATAGTAGAACAAGCTGTGGCATCTTCTGACACTTTCCAAAATGCCTCCTTCAGCCATCATAAAGATATAATAAGAAGTGGACTTTTTATCATCCATGAAGCCTGCATAATCGGAATCACTAAAACCAACCACCTCAAGAGTGTCGATACGCTGATATGTCAACATGAGATCCTTGGTACCCTGAAGATACCTTAAAACTTTCTTAGTCGCTTTCCAATGACTTTGACCAAGATCACTCAAATATCTACCCAACACGCCAACAACAAAAATAATATCAGGGCGTGTGCATACTTGAGCATACATCAAGCTGCCCACAACTGAAGAATAAGGATCTACTTTCATCTGATCTCTCTTAATATCATTTTGAAGACATTGGCCTTTGGAAAATCTGTCACCCTTACAATTGACGCCTTATCAGAAGAACATGATTGCATATTGAATCTTATCAGAATGCGTTCGATGTACGTATGTTGATACAATCTCATAATGCTACTAGGTCTATCGCGAAGTATCTATATGCCCAAGACATAATATGCTTCCCATGATCCTTCATATCAAAATAGCTAAAAAATAATTGTTTTGTCTCAACCAATAGGTTAGTATCAATGGATGTGAGCAAAATATCATCAACATATAAAACCAAGAATATGTATTTGCTCCTACTAACCTTTATATATATGCATTGATCTACGATGTACTCCTTAAAACCATTGGCGGTGACAACTTCATCAAATTTGAGATAGCACTACCTGGAAGCCTTCTTTAAACCATATATAGATTTTTGAAGTTTACAAACCATGTGTTCCTTACCAACTTCCTCAAAGCCAGTAGCTTGAGACATGTAAAGATCCTAAACTAAGTCTCCATTCAAGAAAGTTGTCTTCATATCCATTTGATGCAACTCCAAATCAAAATGAGCCACTATAGCCATAGTATTGTGTAGAGAGTCTTTAGTGGACATGGGAGAGAATGTTTCCTTAAAATCAATACCTTCTCATTGACTATAACCCTTAGCCACTAATCTTGATTTATATCTCTCTACCTGTCCCTTGACATTGTGCTTGGTCTTAAACACCCATTTGCACCTAATAGGTCTGTAGTCATCTAGCAAATCTACCAAGCTCTACACTTTATTCTATGACATGGAAGTCATCTCATCTTTCATTGTATCAATCCATAAGTTGGATTGAGGACTAACAATGGCTTCTTTGTATGTAGTCGGATATGATATATCACCCACATCATACTCAAGCTCATGTAAGTAGACAATGTAGTCATTTGAAATTGCGAGCCTACGCGCACTCTTTGACCTTCTTAAGGGTATATCCATGACTACATTTGGGGCTACTAGGTCTACATCTGGGGCTATTGAATCTACATCCTCAATTGGTTCATTATTGGGAGTGGTATTGGATTTTGGTCAACAATAGGCTAGAGATCGGAGTGGAAGCAATAGGCACAAGAATAAAAAATGGGTGTTCTTTGAACATAATTTCTCTTAACCCTTGGCTTGTACTAGTATCATCCTTAAAATAGATAGCTCAATCTGACTCAATAACTCTAATGGTGTGTGACGAACAATAAAACCTAGAACCTCTTGATCTAACACAATAACCAATAAAGTACCCACTCCATGGTTTCGATCAAGTTTCTCGATTGGGCGGGTCAGACGTCTTATCACCTTGTAGCCCTAAACATGGAAGTGACTAAGACTAGGCTTCTTCTGTGACCATAGCTTATATGGAGTCTTAGTAATAGACTTACTAGGCACTTGGGTCAAAATATAAGCTGTTGTTTTCAAAGCTTCACCCCACAAGAACTCTACTAGTGAGGAATTAACAAGCATACATTGCACCATATCAAGAAGTATGCGATTCCTCATCTCCACAATCCCATTCTGTTAAGTAGTACCAAACATTGTATATTGAGCACTAATGCCACATTTATGAAGGTACTTCGTAAATGGTCCAAGGTTGTGTCTCATCTCATAATATCTACCATAATACTGACCACCTCTGTCAGAATGAACCACTTTGATCTTCTTCCCTTGTTAGAACTCAACTTTTTCTTTGAAATCTTTGAAAGCTTCCAAAGAGCCAGACTTCTCATGAATGAGCTCGACAAAACCATAACGGGAATAATCATCAATGAACGTATAACGCCCTGAAAATACACTTACAGTTTTATAACATGTTCAGGGTGTAAAATAAATTAAATTATATTTTTCCATGTCGCGACAGTACTTTGCTTCTTTGTTGTGACGATGTCGCGATAGAGGTTTCCATGTCGCAATCGAGATGGCCACGATAAGAGGTTAGGTGTTGCACCCTTCGTGTTGCAACAAGTTTAGCCTTGACAAGGGTTTCTCTATTGCGACAGAGAATTTCAGGTCGTGAAAGAGTTTAGTCAAGGCTAGGAGTTTCTATGTCGCGACAAAGTATTTTTGTGCCGCGACAGAGTTTGGCCTTGGATAGGGTTTTTATGTCTCGGTAGAGTGTTCTTACGTCGCGACAAAGTTTGTCCTAAACAGGGGATTTTAGGTCGTGACATAGTATTTTCTTGTCGCAACCGAGTTTGGGGCAAAGGCCAATAGAGTTTACGTCGCGACAGAGAATTTGATGTTGTGACAGAGTTGCTTGAAATTATGTCGTGACAGATTATACCTTACGTTGCGACAGAGAGTTCCAATACATGAGGTCTTTCATGTCGCGACATAGTGTTCTACGTCGCGATAGTGGGGCAAGGCACTACGTCACAACTAGGCTATGCGTGTGCGATAGTGTGGCGCTGCGTTGCGTCACGATAGAAAAGGCCTTGTGCACGCGAAAGACCAAGCCGGACGCACATGACAAGGCTGGCGCAATAAGACTAGGCGCACACGATAGAGGTATTTTGTCGCGACAGAGATTTCTCTATCATGACAGACTTCGTATAGTGGTAAAAAAGAAAAAGAAAAAGAGGACCCCCCCTGTGATTGGGGCGTCACAGTACTAACTATGAATCACACCGGAGTTCCAGGTTCATGACTGATAGTTCCTTAGCTACTCATAACCCAAGCAACACAACTTCGTATTCGGCTTCGTTACTGGAGACAACAAATGCAAACTTGATACCTTGAGAGATAGATAAACCCTCCGGAGGTTGTAAAACCATACCGAATCCTTCCCTCGTTTCTTTG
Source organism: Tetrastigma voinierianum (assembly GCA_016808115.1). Taxonomy (NCBI): domain Eukaryota; kingdom Viridiplantae; phylum Streptophyta; class Magnoliopsida; order Vitales; family Vitaceae; genus Tetrastigma; species Tetrastigma voinierianum. The sequence continues at coordinate 302,729 of JAEQBH010004463.1, forward strand.
TATGAGCCATCAGTTTCAAGGATCCATAATGTTTTGTCAATGTCACGAGGCCATACGTCCAACATTTCAACCATGAAATCAGGGGGGACCTCGCCTTTATTAGAGGATCTCGGGCAGTACAAGATATTGAATTCACTTAGTTCAACGATCCATTTCAAGAGTTATCCTGATGCATCTAGTTTGTGGAGTATGGCTCTGATTGGATAGCTAGTGAGAACGATTATTGTGTGGGCATGGAAGTAAGGGCATAGTTTCTTTGCTGCCATTTTGAGGGCTAACATGATTCGTTCAAAATCGGTGTACTTGGTCTCGACATCTGCTAACATCTTACTCACGACGTAAACTAGCCTCTGTTTGCCATCTCTATCCAACCTTTCTAAGGTTGTGCTTACTGTTGTGGGCGAGACTGCTAAATACAGATACAGTTCCTCGCCTTCGATAGAATGAGATAAAGTTAGGGGGGAGGCGAGATATTCTTTGATAGCCTGAAAAGCCTTGTCACACTTTGGTCCCCACTCCCCCGAAGAAGCTCCTTTTAGTGCTATGAAGAATGACCGAAGACAATCTGAATATGTAGAGATGAACCTATTCAAAGTTTCCAATTTACCTATGAGAGCTTGGATTTGTTTTTTGGACTCACGGGGTCTCATGTGCATGATGGCCTTGGCCTGGTCAAGGCCATTTCAATCCCTCTACTGCTAACCAAGAACCCAAGGAAATTCCTAGACTCAACTCCAAATGCCCATTTATCTGGATTTAGCTGCATGTGATGCAATTTCATTAGCTTAAAGGCTTGTTGTAAGTGTGCTAAATGATCTTTGTGAGATTTCGATTTGATTAGCATGTCGTCAATATATGCTTCCATGGACTTTCCCAACAGATGTTCAAAAATGCGGGACATCATGCGCTAGTAAGTGGCTTCAACATTCTTAAGACCAAAAGGCATGACATTGTAATAATACATCCCTGTAGGTGTTATGAATGTTGTATTTTCTGAATCGAGGGGAAACATCAGGATCCGATTATAGCCTGAGTATGAATCTAGAAAGAACAATACTAAATGCCCTGTTGTAGCATCTACTATTTGATCGATGCGCGGGAGGGGAAATGTATTGTTCGAGCATGCATCATTTAGATTGGAATAATCGACGCAAACACGTCATTTTTCATTTTTCTTGGGGACAACCACGACTTTGGCTAGCCATTCAGGATACTGAATTTTTCTAATGACATCGACTATAAGGAGTTTGTCAGTTTCCTATTTTATGACTTCTTAGAGCACTGGATGAAAATGCCTCAATTTATTTCAAATCGACTTACTCTATTTCTAAAGGTTTATAAGGTGCTATGCCATAGTGGGGGAAGTGCTAAGCATATCGGTATGGGACCATGAAAATATGTCGAAAAACTCCTGCATAAGTGATAAGAAGGAGTTGATTTCTTCTTGAGAAAGATAAGTTCCCAGACTAATCTACTCGGGCCGGTTCGGATCGAATGGGGGTGTAGTTGTAGAGGATCTGTAACTCTGGAACCATCGTGCTCTGCAAGGTGGGCCTCGAGCTGTTGTTGCTGTTCTCTGGTCTCCTCTTATATCAACCTGGCTTAATGGAGTTCGGAAACTTAACATTTGGTGATAGAAGGATAGCTATGCTTTCATTGCATGAATCCAAGTGCGTCCTAAAATGGCGCTGAAGGATGAGGGTTCGTCAATCACTGTAGGCGGTGAATGGTCCTGCTGAGATTGGTAGTCTATCTCCCCCAACGAATTGGTCTGCGTTCCATTGATTGACACTCTTCCTGGATTGCGAAGATTGTCGGGTTTATAACCTAGTCAGAGTAAAGCGGGCAAGTAGAGGAGATCGACAACACTGCTAGGGTTGACTAAGATTCATTTCATCAGGAGTTTCCTGACCTCTAAGGTTAGAACAAGTGCGTCATCATGAGGCATAGACAATTGCCAAAAGGGAAACTCGGAGAAGGTAATGATTTGTCGATGGGTCGAATGCTGCTTGGGGCAAAGCTACAGTTAATTCCAACAACCAAGGTACCTAAGTGCGACTGTCCTCAGATTTTGGGGGTCATCAAGCCGACGAGTATTGTTCAATCACTGGTCGAGAGTTTATAGGTGTTAATGATCAAGGGGTCCTTGCGGCTGATCTTGAGTTGGTTAGGGCTACCTCCTCAATGTATTATAGGAGATGTCCTTTTCTGGCTAGGAAATTTAACAGCCTTCGGAGTCGTTAACATTCATTGATTCGATGCTTAACTTCCTTGTGAAACTCGCAATATCTGGATTTGTCTTTTTTATCTGCACCACCCCTTTATGGTCTAAGCCACTCGAACCCCTCCAAAGATTGAAAGATCAGGAGGAGCTGAGAAGGTGGCAGTATGAACTGTGTATGTTCTGCATTGCTTTCCTACCTCAAATTCTCGTCTACTCGTTCTCCCGTCCTCCCAGATACATTGTGATGACTGGAACGTCTCGAATCTCTAAATTCATGTGTGTCCCTCCTATCTTGGCCCTCTCGATCCCTTTTTCCTTTGCTTCTGCCGTAGTGCCTAGATTATGATGTTGTGGCTATCGTTCATTTGGTTACAGTGACTTCGTCATCCTCAAGCATGGTGCATTGGTTCCTTATTTGAAACAACTTGTCAATAGTTGTGGGAGGATGCAGCGAATCAAAGAAATAAGTATTATGAAGGATGGCTTGCTTTACTGTCTACAGAACAATGTTAGGGCTTACGGCTTCCAACTGAAGGATTGCGACCCCAAAATGCTTCATAAAATCTTTGATGGATTTGGATTGTCCCATTAAGATATGGAATAGATTGGTGAAACTTTGTTTCCTTTTGACAAAGCACATGTATTAAGTTACAAATTTTTTATATAGACAACGGAAAGAGGTTACTTTGTTCAGTGATAAGTGGTGAAACCACGACAAGGCTGGATTGGTTAGGCTGGACGGGAAGACATGACATAGGAGAGCGTCGTTTCTGCTCTGTAGCGTCATGATCTGATGGAAGTGCATAAGATGGTTGAAGGGGCCCTTAAGGCCATCGTACATTTGAAACTTTGGTAAAATGAAGTGTGGTAGAGCGTATTGGTGCAAGATGGCGAGAACAAACGAGGAAGACGACATGTCGTCCAATGCTCATAACGCAGGATCAAGGCTTTTCCATGGGGAGGGAGATCTATTCGTTTGGGTCTTGTTGGCAAGGGGTTGGTCCCAATGGGACGGCGAGGAAAAACCATTAGTGGATGCCGATCAGGATGGGCTTCGGGGTTTTGTTGGGTTTCCAAGGCGAGGCGTTGCAGTCGTGGTGCACATGGTGGCATTTTCTTCATGCAATGTTGCATTAGCAGCTAGAAAAGAGGCTAATTGTTGTTGGTGGGATTCCTGCTAATCTTTTAGCATTTGTTCCAGCGACAACAGTCGCTGCTCCATCGTAGGCTCAGAATTGGAAGGGGATATTTCACCCATCGAACTATTTAGAAAAGCTTCACAGTCGTCTTTGCAGTAGTTTAGGGAAGTGTGGGATTAGGTTTCCCATGGACGGTGCCAATGGAAAAGTCTTAACTCAAAGACTAAAACTTCCCAAATGATTTTTAATTTCCTCCCTTAATAATACCGTTGAAAGATTCTATTTCCTCATTCTTTCTTTGTTACAAACCTACATATTATATACTAGTCTCAGTAGCGTGTCATGACCCACTATGATTGGCTGCAATTCATGGCGTAGTGCTCATCATAGTGGAATAATGCATCGTGGGTGATCGCGTCAAAAGACTCCACGATTGTCCACATGTCCCACCCAGTTATGATCGCTTCTATAGTGCTCGAGGTGACTTGGTCTAGGGGTTCCGATCATAGTTGTGCTGATGCCTGATGTGACAGAAATGGTGGTATGTCCGACCTTTGTGAGCCACACGCCCGACAGATACTTACATCAGTCAATTTGGTTACAAGCCATGTTGTATCCGGGTTTTTGGTTGGTTTCGAGTTATCCGCATGATAGTTGCTTGAGGATTTCTGGTTGGTTCCAGGTTATCCGCATGATAGTTGTGTGAGGAGTTTGGCTTATCCCATTCCATATATATATATATATATATATGTGTTATATATATATATATATATATATATATCCAACCAGGATCAACGTGGGTGCTCATCGTCTTCTTGAAACTCCCCTAACCGCCGTAGTTGTCATCAAGTACCGTAGTGAGGTGTCCAATGGGCCGTGCGTTCTGGGCTTCGCACGTGGCCGACCCATTATATTGTAGCGTGCCGGGGCTGGGTCTCTTGCCATCAGAGGGTCGGCCGGCACGACACTAGTGAGCTGCCCCACAGGCCTAAGGAAATGGGCCATCAGGCCACGTGCCGCTCCATCGTGGTTGGCTCCATCGTGCACCATCGCGGTTAGCCTATGCCAAAATTTCACGTGCGCCCCATCGTGCTAGCCCATAGTGCCAGCCCATCATGCTAGCCCATCGTGCCAGCCCATCAAGCCTATTGAAAAATTATTTGAATTTGGTTACTTTTTCTTTATCAAATGTCTAAAATGCCCCTCCCAACAACTATATAATGGCTAGTTTGAGGGGTAAAAAGGTAACTCAACAATGGTCTTTATATATTTTATATCAAATGTCTATAATACCCCTCCTAACAATTATATAACGACTAGTTTTAAGGGTAAATAATTCAACAACTATTTTTTAAAATATTTGAATATCCAATACCTAAAATACCCCTCTCAACAACTATAAAACGGCTAGTTTTAAGGGTAAATATGTAATTGATCTTTCATTGATTTCTATAATACCTCTCATTTTAATTTTCACCAAATTCTATTCTCTCATCTCTCTTTGCACATTGTTTACTATTTCAAGTTCTAGTTTCATCAATTTACAAGTGCTCAAATTCAAGAACTAAATTACTTACTCCATGTGACTACAAGTGTGCATCAATTACAAGTTTTTTGGGGTAATCTCTACAAGTTCTAATCATCACAAGGTTGAGGTATTTATATTTAGTTATTTTTTTTAGTCCTATATATTTATTTAGTATTTCTTTCTTTATTTTTCTTTTCAAAATTAAAAATGGATCCCCATTACTTAGATGTTGAAAACCTTAATTTTGGTATTGATGAATGTGAAGAATTTAATCCATTTGAATATGAGGAGAATCTCACCCCCACTAGTAACCCTCAATCCGTCCCTTCTTCTAATTCCGAACATGTAGGGAAAAAACCTAGAGTTAGTAAACGCACTTCTTTAGTTTGGAATCACTTTACTATAATAAATAAAGAAAATTCAAAAGGAGAGGTAGAAAATGTAGCACAATGCAAATATTGTAAAAAAATATATAGTTGTAAAGCTAGTGGTGGCACAACTCATCTTAGAAGACATGCCGAACAATGTACCAAAAAACATGGTGCATTAGACCCTAAGCAATCTCAAATAAGTCAAAGTGGATCTTCAATGAAACCTTATGTATAATCATGAACGTGAGTAAGAGAAAAATTTGCAAGTCAGAGCTTAGTATGACCTTCCTTGGATTTACCCAAGATCCTAGAGTTTTAGATCAATGGAAGATTTACAACCGTCCTTTAAAAGAATTCCTAAGACTACTATTCGTAATGATATAATAAAAAATTATAAAAATAAAAAACAAATAATAGTTGAAGAATTAACTAATTATAATGGTGTTTTATCTGTGACTTCTGATATATGGACTAGTTGCAAAGATGATCCTTATGCATGTGTAACATCACATTATATAGATTCGAATTGGGAATTACACAAAAAGGTATTAGGTTTTTGTCTTATATGTCATCCTCATGATGGGCCTAACATATATGAATGTATAACAAGTGTTTTTAAAGAGTATGACATAGTTAATAAAATTTTTAGTATTACATTTGATAATGCTTCAAATAATACTAGTGCAATAGATTTATTTGTAAAAACAATTAGAACGGTCCACAAAAAGAGATGTTTCATGTTAGATGTGTTTGTCATATAATTAATTTAATAGTTCAAGATGGTTTAAAATTAATATCTCTTTCAATAGCTGCTATTCGATTTAGTTTAAAATTTATTTGTTGTGGTACAAGTAAATGTAAAAACAAAGTTAATTTACTGATGCAAACCTCAAGGCTTGAAGCCTAAAAAATTTCATCGTGATGTCCCTCATCGTTGAAATTCTACATACCTAATGTTAAAATCTTGTCAATTTATGAAAATGTAATATCAGATTTTGTCAATACTAAAATAGGTGAAATTAAAATAAGTTCAAATGATTGGGAAATAAAGCATAATTACATTTTAAAGGTTTTATGAAGCAAACTAATATGTGTTCTTACGTATACACACCCACATCTCGCATAGCACTTGGATATATTTGCAACATAAGTTATTTGTTTAAAAATATAGAGATAACCTTTTTTCTTAAATATGTGAAAAGCATGGAAACAAAATTTTGAAACATTAAAGACTATTCCACTACTTTTTCATTAGTCGCTTGTATGGATCCAAGAGTTAAAGTCAAGGTGTAGGAAAACATTTTAAATTGCTATAGTTTGTCAGGATGAATCCAAACTACATGAACCGTAGGGTCACATATATGAACAATTAAACAATTTATATAAATATTACCAAAATAAATATGATAGTGCCTCTTCAAATGTTGCTACAACTTCATCTTACATTTGAAATGATCATTTTTTTGGCGTAATTAGCAAAGGGAAACGACAAATCGGGTCCCCTTCAAGTAGGTCCGATCTTCAAAATATTTATTAATCGGGACATCGCTCATACTTTATCACCGAATGAAATGAAACATTTTGATATTTTGAAATGGTGGAAATCTCATGAATCCACTTTTCCCGTAAGGCCCAAAATGGCACGTGATCTACCAACCCCCACCTGTCTCATCAGAGCACTGAATCTACTTTTCTATTGCAAAGAAATATACTTGAAGAAAGAAGGACAAGACTTTCAGACGAGATGCTTGAAAGTTTAACATGTTTGAAGGATTGGGAAGATGCACGCTTTAAACTTCAAGAAGAGGAAGATGATTATGCAAGAACGCTTGAGAAGTTAGATAGAATGGATCCAACCTCGGAACAAGTTGATTTTGAGATTGATGTCGATAATTAAAGATAACAAGTTTTTAAGATGAAGACAAAATTTTCAAAATTTTAAGGCCATATGTTTATTTTAGATTTATGATGTAATTTATTTTAAAAAGTGAGTCATGCATGTGATTGATAGTCGATAGGTGCCAAATCTAGTCGATGTGCTCAAACTATAGTGATGCAATTCTCACTTTTTGTTCTCATTATTTTTCATGTAAATTGTTGAAATATTGAATAAAATAGTTTATTACTTTTATTTTTATATTCCAATATTTTAAATTTATTTGTTATTTTCATTTAAATACAAATTAAAAAGTATATATTTATATCTTTAATAATAAAACTAATATTTATGTAATGAAAATAAAATATATTTACTTATAAATTAATATTTTTTGAAAAAATAGAAGCCCACTATCATAGCCCACGACCCACTAGCATGACCCAATCGACACACGGCTCACTAGCACCCAAGCATCTAACACTTATTACCGACAATCCACTGGCTTATGAGCCGTATTGGCCACATATTTTTTTCGGGTTGGCACCCAAGACGGCCCAAATCCCCACCGGCCGCACGCCCGCACGTTGGCACGCATGGCCCGCCTAAAACGTGTCGCGGTCGCAAGGCCGGCCCTAAGACGGCCCATTGACACCCTACAAACGAGGGGTAAATCCATTGGCAAAGCAAAGATAGCCTGATACTCTCATTTGGAGAAGCAAGTTTAGGTCTTGCCTTAGTCTATTCAGGTTCGAAAGAGATGAGGTGAGAAGCGGAAGAAGTGTTGGTTCGAGTCAAGCTCATGACAAGGCCTTTTTGATAATAAAAGGGTAGACACCCCTATTTTCTCGTTCGACGGATGACTCTCCCATTTCAGATAAAGACTAGATAGGATCCACTTTGGCAACTGAACTTTTGTTCATTATCTTATAACCCCTATCTCTTTTACTTTATCGCGCCGAGAAAAGAAAATGTATTCGATCCATATATATATATATATATATATTTGAGAATCAAATAAACAAATAATAAAATATATTTCCCTGAGAAATCTCAAGCTGGCTTACTGTCATTGTCAATAAAATTTCCATGATTGATATGTTAAAAAAAAAACAAAAATGGCCATCATTTGTCAACCAAATAATAAATGGTTTTTTTTATTGATGTTACATAAACGATCATTAAATGTTCACCAAATAAAGAGAATGACTTTCTCTAATAGATTGATAGATGTTTCGGAAATCAAAATGGCAACCACTTTTGCAGCGAAATTTTTTTTTATTTAAATGGTTTTCAATCAACACATCATAGTTTTCTGGTTGAATAGAGGATGAATGCAGAAAACAATACCAAAAAACGTCGGAAAAGAAAAAATCCTTGAAATACAGAAAAAAAATTCTGATAGCTTCAAAGTTAATTAAAGTTGCTCTGATACCAATTAATAGACTATTTCATAAAATCAAGAGTATTTATCGGTTCTCAAAACAATCGACACAACCGTTAATCTAATAAATGCATTACAAAATACAAATTTCGAATTAACGTAAGATATCAATTCATACTGTAGTAAAACAACCCTAAGACGGATGAATTATATGTTGTCATTTGTCTCCAAAATTTGCAAGGAATGAGATCAAAGAAAGGGTTGAAGATGATTCTTTCCTTCTTCTCAAAGTATATTCTACCACCCCTTGAAAATTTTAAGGCTCTATTTATATATATAGAGAGATGACACATGGGAATAACTAGGATTTGGTCAAATGGGCTTACCAAAGCAAAGAAGAAGATAGAATCATGGACCCATAGCTAATTAATATTAAACCATCCCATAAATGGATTATAATTAACATAAACAATTACACAATTAAAATTGTAATATGATTATGTTTAGTCAATAATTAATAGATTAATCTAACAAGGTTTTCGTGTTGACAGTTTAGATGACAAAGTTTCAATTTGATAGAGTCATCCTATCAAATCTTGTTTGTCAATATGTTGGATATCTAGAATCTTAGGTATTTTATGTATTTTTGGATTATCAAATATGTAGACCTTGAGCTGATTTTTTACTAATAACATAAATGATGCGTTATCCTCTAAAGTTTTTGGCACTTTTTGATTATATATTTCTATCCATTAATCAATAAATTTATCTTTTTTTAAAAAAAAAAATTTAGGTACATGAATCTTGAATATATAAAGAAATATGAAAGATAAAAGATGGAAAGAAATAGTATGGATTTTGAGGTATCTTGAAAATTTTTTAACATATATATATATATATATATATATATATATATATATATATATATAAAGAAATATGAAAGATAAAAAGATGAAAGAAATATATAGATCGGAAAAAATTTATAGCAAAAATAGGGATGATATCAAAATAAATAAATAAATATTCAAACGTAATATTAAAAATTGCGAGTATCTAGAAGCACAATAACACTCCGCCATATTTTTTCCAAACATATCCATTTAAAAAATTATTCTCTTAATATATATTTAACAAAATTGTTATGAATAGATGGTAAAAAAAGACAAAATTAATTTTTTTTAAAGAGAAATAATTTTATTGATTTAAATTGGCAATACAATCGACATAAACATATAATCAAATTCTTTAGAGGATGACAAAACATCAGGTAGCATAAATAATCGGCTTTGATAATCCTATAATGACTGGAATACCTATGATTCCAATTGTACAACATATTGATGATCATGATTTGATGTCTCTATCTAATCGAATATATTTTGTTATTTGAATTGCTCATCATCATACACATCGCGATAAAATCACAAAAAAATAAAATAAAAAACAAAAACAAAAAACAAAGTAAAAACTTAGATCAATGTGAAAGAATCACTTTATTGAGAAAAAAAAAAGATAAAAAGAGATGTAGAGGGGTTGATTTACGGTCAAAATGACCAAAAAAATCACCACTCTTTGCTTAAAGAAAAAGTACTAATAGAGAAAAATATGGAGTGCTGACTAGGGTTTTTAAAAATATTGAGAGAGAGTTCTTTATTTCTTATTTAAAAACTCACAAAAAAAAAAGAAGACAAATTTGTTATGAAAAATAATTTAAAATTTTTATTAGCAATTTCTCTCCTATGTGGTAGTTGATGGTTCCCACAAAGTGATCATCAATACATGAGGCTCAGTTTTTATTTTTATTTTTTGACATTTATTTTCTTTGCATTAATAGTATTCAATTCCTTATAAATTTGTTCTCACTGAAACTCGAACCCTAATCCCTCCATTCCCTATGCATGTCTCGCCTTTTTAACCACTTGGAATGAGTTTTTTTTTCCTTTGTGAGATATTTGGAGTCCCACATTGGAAAGTGAGAGAAGGGGGGAGGCCTCCCTTGCCTATAAAATGGAGAGTCTCCAACCCTTGAGAGAGGAGAAAATTTTGGGGAAAATGGGCCTCTAATTGGAGGCCCAAACTTGTCTATGAGTTTTTATTTATTTTAATAGATAATGGACCATCTCCTCAAAATAAGAGATGATCAAAACTCTAATAGTTTAAAAGTTTTAATAATTTGGGCTTGGAGGTCCCAATTTTGGGAGGCGATTCCGGCTTTAGAGACGGTCTCGGCTTGGGAGGCGACTCGGCCCGAAGAGTTGCCCCTCTATTAGGTAAGTTCCCTCGACTTTCTTTTTAGTTAGGAAATCTTTTTAATAGGCACGAAATGTGTATATGAAAAGAAGAATGCCTAAGTGTGCAAGTGCACAAGTGCACACATCGTGTTCAAGTAATAAAGTGAAAATAAGAATATCATCCAATACCGATTCTAGTTTACCTTAGGCTTTATTTGGATGATGGAAAATTTGTGAAAGACATGAATTAACTAAGCTAGCATGCAATTCCTAAACTACAATGACTCAAAACAAAAGATCGAAAAAACCTTAGGGCAAAGATTTCACCAACACAATCTTATATGAACCTCTTAACTCAATTAATCAATATTCATTTCATTATGTTGATGGTGATTTAATTAATGCAATTATGAATCTCTCTCGATAACTCACAACCTAACCCTAGGATTTAGATATTTTGCATCTCTACTCAACCCCAAAACACTAGGAATGCAATACACTCAAGAAACCCCAATACCACACCTAATTTCATTTTATCTCTATCTCATGATAATTAGATGACAATTCATCCATGGTCTAATTCGGTCCTCACTTCGAATCGAACCACAAGTCATGTAAATATTGGTAAATATTGGCCAAATACCCACAAGCATTAAGAACAAAATGAAATACTCAACATAGATATGAAATAAGGCACTAATCAATAGAGATTAGGAGAATTTATACATTCAAGTCTTGGCCACATCTAAGCCCTAAGAAAACTAACTAAAACATAACTGGAAAAGGAATTACAACCGTGAAAATAGAGAAAAACAGAGATAGAGGGAGGGAATAAACAGATTGGCGTGAAGGCCCTTTCTCATCCTTCCATTTTCTTCTTCTTCCTCTTCAAGAAAGTTTCTCCTCTTCCAAGAACAATGCCCTAGGGTGTTTTCACCTAAAAGCAAACTCCTTAAACCCTAGATTGTGTTCTCTTTTATAGGCCTCCCAATAATAGGCCGAAAATGGGCTAAAACTAGTGCTGGGTCACCAACGTCGCGTCGTTGCGACCATGAATGTTATGTGGTCACAACCACATTGCATGAGATGAACCACAGTGGCTGGTGAAGATGTTTGTGGCCACAACCATGGATTGTTGTGGTCGCAACCATACTATGAAAGATGAATCATAGGTTGCCATGGTTGTGACCATGGTCACAACTACACCGGACGTTGAATGTACAGTCTTCTTCCAGTTTAGAGTCATAGTGGCGACCATGAATAGCTATGGTCACGACTATGACAGCAATATTGCATAGCTTTTTCATTCCTTATCCAAATTGCTTGATTCTTGTCTTGTTTTCTTCCATTTCTCCCAGGGGATGACCTACATAAAAAGATAAGTGTTTAGAACATTAGAATACTTATTTCTAACTAAAAACTACAAAATAACACTAAAACATAAGAATAAAATGAGTATATTTAATACTTATCACTTTTTATTTTTATTTTTTTATATAGTTATTTTATTGTTTAATTAATTGCCTTGTACATCTATTTAATTTATTGTTTTCTTTAATTAGTCATTTAAATATATTATTATTGTTTTATTTTCCTTGTGAGTATATTGTTGCTTTATTTATTTATTTAATTAGATTGATTGTTGATGCTTTTTGTTTAATAATTTAATTTCTTTTACTTAATTCATGAACCATCACCCACCCTTAATTTATTCAAATTCCCAAATTTCAAATTTTCAAAATTTCCAATTTCATTTTTTTCAAGTTTTCAATTTCAAAACTACAAATTCTCAATTTAAAAATTCAAGTATCCTAATTTCAAAATTCAAGTCCCTCAGTTCATAAGTTCAAATTTTCAAGTTTCCAATTTCAAAAATCAAGTGCCATAATTTCAAATTCAACTCCCCCAATTTCTAATTTCAAAATTTCAAGTTTCCAATTTCAAAATTACCAATCCCCAATCCAAAATTCAAGTGCACTAAGTTCACAATTCAAGTTCCTCAATTTCCAATTTCAAAGTTTCAGTTCATCGTAATTACTAAAGGTGCATCCAAATATGGCAACCGTAGAGAAAGATCAGCAGTTATTCCAAGAAGAAGAAGAAGTAGAGAGACCTCAAAGGCCTAAATATCATGGAGGATTTGGAGGCCTATTATCTAAGAGGAGTACTCAGTCAGAGACAACTCTCCCATTGAAGCAAAAAATTTCGAAATAAGCCAACTTTAATTACTATGGTGCGCTGAAGATTTAGCCACAAGCCACCAAGATCCCAATGAGCACTTCGGGAGATTTTGGCGATGGAAAAACACAATCAAGCTGACCGGGTGAGACCGGGATGTGACCGGTCTGACTCTAACGATTTAGAGACGGAGGATTCGGTTTGACGATCGCATCGATCAGTCACTCAGCACCATATATTGGTGATTCCCCCATCGCCAGAGAAGAGAGAACACCACTCGCGGAAGACAGAGTCTATCACGAAAGATCGCATCGTCAAAAGATGTCCACACTGAAACAGATCCACTGTCCGTATTGACATTTTTATCACTTACAGATTCATCCCAAGCATTGATTTGTCTGACATTTTAATTTCTTAAAGAAGAAGGAGGACGTAACGACAAAGACTTAAATAACTACAGGCCCATCTAAATTCTATGACATTTAGTAATATCTTATCGGGGCTTGATAGAATGACAACCATGTGGCTGTGCCGGAAGCAAAAGACAACAAACTAGGAAGCAATGAAAGAAGAATGCACACTGCGCATGAAGTAGGAGCAGTAGAGGAAAGAATGAGAAGAAGTGCTGAGGGACTTTTTGAAGAAGAGCCCTACCAAGTTGAGGAGACTAAGTATCTGAATGAGCAGAGAAGTTATCACTTCAAGCTTAACCCCAACTTGCCAACACACTATACACCAGCACTGAGGAACCATGAAAACTTTTCATATTGTGGAGGAGCACATCAGGGCAATAGACCTGGACAAAATTACAAGCAAGCCTATGCTCAGCCCAAGTTCCAAGAATAACAACAATAAAGGGAAAATAGAGGAGAGTATCAAGGTCAGAAAATGACTCAATCTTTTGAAGATCAGATGCTTCATTTCATGTCAGAAAACAAAAGGATTTTGAATCTTCATGAAAAGAGATTTTATGACCTTGAAACTTTCCAAGCAAACACAATTGTGTTTCAAACAAATACTAATGCCACAATGAGAAACTTGGAGACCCAAGTAGGGCAGTTGGCAGTATCATTGCAAGGCCAATCCAGAAATGAATTTCCTAGTAGTATTGAGATCAATCCAAAAGATCTCACACCAACTACATTGAGAGGCATTGATGGATTGCAAGGAAGCAAGAAATGTAGGACAAAGCATGTCTGGAAACCGGTTTAATGAAGAATAGCTCAGACTAGAGGAGCAAACAAAGAGAATTACTGGAACTGAAGACACTGGCAAGATGAGTCCAAATTTAAGGACATTAAACTGAGTGCCTTTTCGAGGCAACCTAAGCAGGAATTTTTAAATTTTAAGTTTTAAATAGTTTAATTGATTTAAAAGAATTTTATGTATTTGAAGTTTTAGTTAATCTGTTAGTGTTGTTGATTTTCAGGACAATGAAGAAAAAATTCAAGAAGATCCTTATTAAGAAGCACATTGTTTCAAAAAGAAAATATGCAGAAAATGACCACAAGGGGGAGTAATTCTAATTCCCTAAACCTATATTTAATGACAATGCATATCTGAAGTTGGTGGGAATGTTAGCATGTTTGAATAAAAATCTATTCTGAAAATCAAGGAAAGACATATTGAATTACGAAATAAGATGGGTTTTCATGCTTGAATTGAAGAAGTTTGACAGCTTGAATAAGTGTTCATACTTATGTTGAATTGAGTACAGGGAATGTAGATCGCTTTTGAATGTTTTATGGCAAGAAAGAAAAAGGTAAAAATTCAGGAAACTTTGATTAATGTTGCAACACACTTTTTCTGTGTCGCGACACTTAAATGGAGCGAGGGTAAGGTGGTTTATGTCGCTACACAATTCTCTAGTGTCGCGACATAAATTCAAAAAGAGCACTAAAGGAAATGTCGCAACATATATATTTTTTTTGTTGCGACACAATCGAACAACTCTGTCTCTAAAACTATGTTGCGACAACTGTTTTGCTTGTCGCAACAGAGCATTAATTGTAAAACAAACCCTAGGGCAATGTTGTTGAGCCATTAAATGTAGGGCAAGATCAACCAGTTGTCTTATAAATAGAAAAATTTTGAAAACTGAAGAGCCACCTTTCATAATTTCAACCTTCCTCAACTTCTCATTGTACGACATTCTCATTCTTCCTAAACTCCATGTACCAAGCCCTGACCCTACCATGTATGATTCTACTAATTTCGATTCCAGCTCCCAACTAACTCATGAAGAAAGACCGAGTCGGGAAATGAAACAGAACAAGGTTCTTAAGAAGCAGCTGTGCAAGTTGAGGACAAGGAAGATGAAAATGAAAAGCAACAGCTGAAGGAAGAAGAATCGAGAAAAAGAAAAAGGGGAGCTAATGAAGCCAAAGCAGAACAGATGAAAGAAAGAGCAAACTTTATTTCAGAAAAAGCAGCAGCTCTAATGGAAGGAAGTTTAAAAGACAAAGGCTTCATTGCTGAAAGAGGGTTCAAAAAGGTTATATCTCCCTTTGTTGAAATGCTAGAGAAGAGAGGATGGTAGTCACTGGGTGAACACAGAGAACCTGGTCATGCATCTTTGGTGAAAGAATCCTTTGCCAATATGGTAGAAAAAGAAGGAAAAGTATACATGTCGAGGTCACAAGTAGAGTTTAGCAGAGAGGAGATAAACAGATTGTTTAATCTGAGGGTGCAAAAGGATGGTTCTAAGTTCAAGAAACAACAAAAGGAACCAGAACACAAAAAAAATAGTAGACCTACTCACATTTGGAAAAGGAAACTAGAAAGGGACAAAGAAAACTCATTTTAAATCCATTGCCAGAGGAGACCTGACTGAAGAAGCCAAGGTATGGTTCTAATTTATCAATTCTGTTCTTATGCCTTCTAAGCATCTAAGCACAGTCAGAAGAGAGGAAGCATTCCTTCTCTACGCATTGTTGAAGGGTTACAAGATAAATGTGGGAAATTTAACGAAAAGTCTTACTCCTGAAGCTACTCAAAGCAAATGCAGGGTCGATTCCACACCTAATACAATAACTAGATTATGCATCCAAGGGGGAGTTGATGAAGAATAGGGAATCGAGGAAACCTACCCCAGAGCCTCCCCTTTGACCTTAACTGGTATAACTAAAGGACCAAAGAACAGAGGGAAGGGCAAGGAAAAAGAAACAGAAGTAGAAAAGGGAAATGAAGGGTGCACTGAGCTAGAACAGTGGGAAAGCCAAATTCCAATGCAACCAGAAGCTCAGAGGAGTCGAAGCCAATTCTGGAATGCATCCCCAGAGCTGAGACAAGCCCATCATGAACAAGTTGAAAGTTCTGGGTAGAACTGCAATCATACAGAATTGATAGAATTGCTGATGTCTATGCGGCAGAAAATAAAGGAAAGAGATAATCAGTTAAAGACACAACTTCAGCTCAAGGATGAGTATTTTGATGCAAAGATTAAAAGAAGGGACCATAATTTAGAGGATGCACTGAAGAAAATTGATGAAGAGTGGAAAGTAGAAATAGAGAAAAGGGACACAGAGGAGAATGTTTTAAGAACAGACAATGCCTGAAGGCAAGCATGGACTCAAGAGACAACAACTGCATGAACAGTCTAGGACACTGCAAACAAAGTTTTCGCTTGATGAGCTATGAGATAAAAAACAACAGGACACTCTTGGAATCTCTGGCTATAAGGCAGGGAGAACTTACAGAGAGCATGCTAAAATCCTAGACTGGGCAATGAGGACAGTGTCCAGCAAAAAGAAGATAGCCCTAGCACAAATCCGAATCTCAGACTGTAGGCCCTACACTATAGTTCCCCAGGGTGTTACAAACCCACCTATACCCTATACTAACCCAGATTAAATTGGAGTAGGCCTTCTGCACCATGTACAAAAACAAGAAAAAATGAAAATCATAGTACAATAGAAAAAAAGGAACTCACCCTAGTAGAGGAGGTGGAAGAATATCTAAGGATGGAAGTAGCCAAGGAGAGGGTTGTATGAATAAAAATGAAATAATATCATACCTTCTAATTTCCTCATCCTCTTTGTATTCAAAGCCCATTCCTCTGAATAAAATATATATATTTTTTTTTAGCAAAAAATTTGTGTTCAATTATGTTTTTGTTTGAGTGGTGTGTTTTGATTTATTATCTTGCTCAATGTTTTTCATCTGCTTGGTTGAATAAAGAAGAAATCAACTACCTGGATAATATTTGTTGCAAAGATGCTAAGTGAAATGACTCGAGAACAATTGTACTTCGTGTTGTATTGTCAGTGAGCTGCTCTGACACTCAAAATGGAAACCTCTTTAATTGATTAAAATAACACGACAACAAAAATTCAAATCCAAACAACCACTGATAGATGTATTGTGGTAGACTAATCCCTAATTGGAAAAGGAAGTTGTAGTTTAGCCAGAATGAAGTTGAATGATCATATTTAGGAAGATGTCCTCAATAGGAAACACAAATAAGACTTTTGAGACCTGTAAAACATTTAAGGTCAAGAAATCCTGAAAACAATGCACATGGTGGTCAAAGTGAGTCTTTAAATAAATTGTGAAAATTAGTATGCATCTCTCTCGGGTTCATTCATAGTCAAATATTCCAAGGTCCTAGAACTTATTGGGACATTAGTCGGCGCGAAACCCTGTGCAATACCACTCACCGTAGCTGATATAAACATCTCGAAGATTGAGCCTTTAAGCCTACCCTCATAATATGCACAAGCATACACTCTAGTTCCAGAATTGAGCCAAATTGCCTAATTTCTTCATTTAACTAGCAATTAGAACCTCAAATCCTTCCCTTATTCTAATCCTACAGCAAAGAACCCTTTATTACCTAAATTTCAGGAAAAAAAACTTCAAAATGTAGAAAAAGACAAGATTAGGGGAATTGATTCGTGCCACGGTAGGGTGAGCGGAATCAACAAAATTTGTTTCCTATAAAATTCTCCACGCGAGTCAAGCTTACTCGCAAAGATAAAGGGTCTAGGATCAACACGTGGATGGGCTTCTCATCCTATGAATGACTCACAGACGTTGTTGAAAATGGTGAGGCTTTTAGTTTGGATTTTTGGATTTGTTTTAAAACAGTGGGAGTTGTTTGGTTACTGAATAACTGTAATAATTGAAAATGAAGTGTGAAATGGTAACTTTGAAGGTTTAGGTTACTAGCTTGATAACACGGGCAAACAAGTGTCCCTGCTATATCCTCGCATTATGGCAAGCAACCTATACCCAAGCCATAACCTATCTTTGTTTAACTATAAACCTAACCCTAAAAACCACTCATTTGATCAACACAGCAACATGCATCCATAGCCCTTTTAGTTCAAAAAACCCTAGCACTAACCTCACTTTTGCTCGTGAAGACCATCTAGCGAATAACAAAGGTATCTAACAATAAGTATGCACTGGACCCTAAAGCATGGTAAGTATTTGCCAAAGTAATGACATTAAATGATATTCAACCCTAGTTTTGAAGATATGGAGCCATAAATACAGTACTGTAGCATTTAAAAAACATGAGGATAACCTCAGAATCGCTACAAAACCAAGCTAACAACCTCCTCTTCAAAGCTATGGTTTAGCCAAGCATCTCTTGAGCCATCCTCAAGAGGTGTGTCATAACCTAGAAAATGAAAGAAGGAGAGAGAGAAGAGAGAAAAGCAAACCTCCAAACTAAAGTCGCGAGATATTTACATAAAATGAAAAGTTGCCAAAAGATTGCTTGGTGGTTACAAAACCATGGGGTTTATATAGACCACCCAATGTGTGAAACTACAAGAAAGTTTCCAAAGTTTCGCTTATACAAGGGGCAAGGAGGTAATACACCAAACGGGTCGCTTGGCACACTACACAAATTCACAGGCAAGGAATTTCCGCTATGCAGAGAATTTCACTAGGATATTTAAAATTTCATAGTCTAGTGAAATTTCGCTTAGCCTAGCGAAATTGCACAGAGATAGCGAACATAAATTTTCGCTTGATGCACAAAGTGAATTTCGCAAATTGGGCCAAATTCGCCAGCCTAGCTTAAATTTGTGAGAGATAGAGAAAATGGAGAATTCACTAGGCACGCTGATTTTCGTTTATGTAGCTTAAATTTCGCTAGCCTAGCTTAGTTGTTCCTCTACTGCTTAGATTGCAAATTCGCTATGGTTGCGAGTCTTTCGCAATCCCAAATAAATTTTCGCGAATCATAGCGAAATTTCCGTTACCTCGCTCTTCACCGCTTGCCTATCGCACCCTCTATCGCATCACTTTTTTATCATTTTGCCTTCATTTCTCTTTATCGTATCTCGTATTCGCGGATGGCCGAAAATAGTTTCACCTTCATGGCTCCGCACATATCTCGATATCGAACTCCCAAGGTATGCAAAAACCTGCAAAATAACCAAAAATAACCTCGAAATGATAAGTGATACTATGACTCGAACACTTCACTGGCTCAATTGGATACATTAGTGCCAAAGCACTCAAACCTATCTCAAATAGGCTCAAATATCACTTTTGGGCACTAATCACCTCAACCGACGCTACAGGTTAGTCCTCAAGAACGCAAAACAATAACGACATGTATGTAGTGATTTTCTCAAAAAGTTTATGGTTCAAAAGGTGTATATATTAAATAAGCATTACTTAAAATGAAGAATTGATACCAAGTTTGAAAACCGGCACGAGAGAACAGAAACCATATAAGAAAAAGTTTTAGGTCAACATCGGATCCATGGTTCTCAATATGAATTTCCCACCAAATTTAATGATTCAAACGTAACCGATTGGAGCCAATAAATTGCAAAATTATTTCCCCCAACCTAGCTACTGGCATGGCCTTAAGCTGTTGAACAACCTAGATAGGGAAAGCTACACTCTTCTTTCTTTATCTAACCATATCAGAGGTCAGAATACCAAACTCGACATTTCACCCAAAGTCCGTGTAACGTGGGTCCACCGATGACTCCCAACCAACATGTTTGTGCATCAAGCCAAAAGGATCACTTGACCACAAACTCTACAGCTTTACCCCTGACTAATGACTTCAAAATCACACCTACAATTGCTAAACTCTACCTATCCACCCATGTAACTTAACACTAAGTCACGACTCCCAACCAATTAAGGCTTAGGCATCTGCTTCAAAGGCTGCCTTAGCTATACCCCTCAGTGGACCGCGTCTTCTCGGGTTTCAAGGCTTAAGTGTGTCACGACTTTATTTTTTTCTTTCTTCTTTTATTTTTATTCGCTTTTTCTTTCTTTTCTTTGAAGACTACATCGTCTTCATATATGGGTAACACAAACCTATTATGGATCGTCAACATGTCTAAGGCCTACAAGTGAAGGAGTATAATTTCAATGTTCTATCGCATAATCGTGCAAGTGTGTGAATTAGCCTAAAGGGAAATGTTCAAGGTTGATAATGCCGAACTTCAATCGACCAAAAATTGCTTCAACATGGACTTGTTCTAGCATTAAGGTAACATGCAAGGTTTCAATTTTTCAATTAAAGGCAATTCACCCTTTGTCCAATTAAAGTACCCAATTGTTCAATTGAAGACAAAACGGTTATACAAAAATGGGACACAAAAAGATTTTGCAAAAGTGAAGTAAAACTATATATATAACAGCGTATAGCTTTTGATAGAGCCAAAATGGCTAGTACATGCATAACAAAGCTAAACATACAAAACATCACTGCCTACTATGGCTAATACATGAATCCTATACAAAAATTAGCAGGCGCTGATAAAGCCGGTAACTATACAAAACATAAAAGAAACCAACCACCCTACCGGGGCCGTGGTGGGCGTGTGGGTCCGTAGCAAATGGCCGCCTGCCAACATATCCAAAGAGGTCGCGTGGGCGCTTACAGCTCATCTCGGCTGAACAGAAACACGTGGAAGACCTGTGTGAGTCATAATCTGGAGCATGGAGCTTACGCCCCAGAGTGGCCTCACCGATCCAACTCGATCCCGTGCCGCCCGGGTAGCCGCCAATGAACATATAGCATCCATCACACTCGCATTCTCTCGAAATGGAATGAACATTCTGGCCAACACGCCGTGGATGTAAAATGACGGGTCAGAGTATCGCATAGGGCCGCGGCCGGGCGAGGTAGAGTAGGAGATGGAGGAGAACGATCGGGCACTTGACTCCTCTCCATCTCGTGCCCAAGCACGAATACCTCCTTGTGAGAATGCTCGCCTGAACCGAACCCTCCCTGGGCCCCCGCTGCCGGAGGATGCGATACTGGCATCACCATCGCCGCTTCCATCGACAGGACCTCGGTGGGCACCTAACCTCATCTCATCCCGGCTCCTCCCGAAAACCCAAGTGCTCGAGGACCCGGTGCATAATAGTCTCTGCATCAGCAAGTGAAGACTCTCAAATAACCGTGCCCTTACTTGCGGACCTTGCCTTCAAATGCATCAAGGAGGTCAATACCACTGCAGGGACTAAACCAAACATCCCTCCGAGATCCCAGAAAGAGCCTCTGTGGATGGCCCCACGCCGCACGTAGCGGTCGCACGGAAGAGGTCGGGTCTCGAACAGTGATCGATCAAGAAGATTCCGAGGGCGGAGCGCCTCCTCAAGAGCACCGCCCACCAGTGGTGTTCCCAAGAATGCGGACCATCTCCCGCCGGTGAGGTGAGACCAATCTCGATAACTCCTCGAATTGGCTCGTGCACCGGCAGCCCCACCGAACATCTCGCCGCCTAAGCACTCCCGGGCGATCGTCTATAGTGAACCGAAGCTCGAGTGGACTAGGTGCTCCTGAGGTCATCGAATCGTAGAACTCAGAACCACCCGGGTACACACCGCCTCGACGCCATGAATGGCAAGCAGGAGTAGTGCTCGACACCGCATCAATCCTCGTAACTGCGGACGCCCATCGCCGGACATCATAGTACGACTCCTCGATGAAAGTCTCCGCGGGTGGAGCCGCATTCTCGATCGGCCCCGACGCACAACCCAGCTCCCATCCCGGGAGGCGGGCGATAATCGTGGCGGCGATGTCGCTCGCCGATGGCCGTGACGGCGAGGGTCCTGATGATGATGACTCACCCGCCGGGTACGGGCTCGCGGAGGGCTCGGATCCTTCCTGATTCGCGCCAGGCACTGGCGACGGCCCGGGTCCTATCCGCTTCGCAGATACTCAACCCCGAGGCTCGCTGACCGCCGGACTGAACTGCATTTGGCTCGGGAACCGGACGGAACTGCGCCTCGCTTCCTCTCGCTTGGGGTACCGGGATCACCTGCGGGTCGGAGGCGGGACCCACCTCTGGTACGCACCATAACTGTAGTCTGAACAGACACTGGAGTAAGGCTCCGCTAATGAGAATGAAACCAGCACCATTATCGTGTAACCGCCCGAACCGGGTCGCGTGAGACTGTGGCACGGTAGTGTGTGTACCGGGTGGCTCTAATCAAGGCCCGGCAAAGGGCAAGGGCTATGGGGAACGGCGGCGTGCTCGTGTCAAGCAGCGTTGGAGGCGCAGTGAACGGCCGCACGTGTGGTAGCCGGGTGCCGAAGATGCAAATGATGGCGGCTCGGGTGCGGTGCGATGGCAAAGCGGCAAAGGGCTCGGGTCTTCGGGCCGTGGGCGCACGCCGCCAGGCTCGGGCCGTGGCTCTATTCGAGGGTCACTGGCTGGTGCAAAGCGTGGCAAAGGGCTACGGCGCGGCACGGGTGACTGTGGCTACACTCAGGAGGGAGAAAATGAAGTGGCTGGAAAACTTTGGCCCTCCCTGGTTTAAATAAAGTTTAGACGTCAGCCGAAGAGTCATTTCCACCTAATTCTCACAGCAGCTAAATTTGAGCCAACTTCACCACCCGCATGTAATTTCAAAGATCAAATTAAAATAATATCAAATATAAATTATTATATTATATTACACTATACTTAAAAATTTAACATAAGGTAATATAATATAGTTACTAAATTACTAAAAAAAATAGAAAACTACTAAATTAGGAAACTTTCTGAAAATAGCTAAAATTATAGAAATTGACTAAATTAAAATAAAAACCAAAATTTATCGAATCGCACTGGCTGAGAACACCAAACTGGCCATCACAAAATTACTCAAGGAGGGTCAAGGAGGATGATCTCCTCAACCCCGGCAGTGGCCTGAGCTGAATCCTTGGTGTTGAATTTTCCATTGTTGTTTGGTTCTCACCGATTGGAATTTGAACTGAAAGTAATCGCTTCTACATCGGGTACCGATGGCAATTACCAAAACCTCCGCTTCACTCGCTGGGCCATTTCCTCGCATTTCCCGGCACTCGCCAGATCCCCGATCAACTGAGCATACTTCACTAGCCCTCTGATTTCATCTTCCATTAATTTGTGCTTGTTGTTCAAGTGGAATATGTTCGCTTCCAATGTCATGTTGCCAAAGGCGAGCCGTATGACTCCATTCCTAAGAATTGATGATCAGACAAGTAAAGTGGGCGTAAATGGTCTTCCAAGGATGATTGGTACATGATTGGGCTCATTTGCAATTGGCTCAGTGTCGAGCACTACAAAATCTACCGGGTAGTAGAATTTGTCTACTTTTACCAAGACATCCTCAACTATCCCCTTAGGGATCTTTACCGATCTATCGACCAATGAAAGTGTGATGTTAGTAGGTTTAAGTTCACCCAAACCTAATCGTCATAATCGAATGGGCAAGAGGTTCACACGGGCTCTAAATCCAAAGCAAAGGTCTTGTCTATGCTAGTCCCACCTATGTTGACTGAAATTCGCGGGAGATCCGTGATCCTTGTATTTGACTCGGTTCTCGCTGATTACGGCACCGACTGTTCGGGCTAGAAAATGCCTTCTTCTCAATGCCTAACCCCTTTTGATTGTGCAAAGATCCTTCAAAAACTTTGCATAGGCAGGGACTTGTTTGATGATGTCCAAAAGAGGTATGTTAACCTTCACCTGCCTTAAGACTTCTAAGATACCTGCTTGCCGGGATGCCTTCTTCTTGCCTCTAAGTGCTTGTGGAAATGGAGGTGGCATGCAATGCTTCATTGAGTCCTCCTTCATAAAAATGTGTTCTGGCTCCATTTCTTCTCCTTTCCTGGTTTCCTAAACAGGCTTGGGCATGGGCTGATCAACCTCTTTCCACTTCGCAGTGATTATAGCCTTCACCTCATCCATTCCTGAATTACTGGATGATCCTACCTCATGGACTCCTTTAGGATTTGGCAATGTTTGAGAAGGGAACCTTCCTCTTTCCTGTACCTCCAGAATATTGTTGATCTTTGTGATTGAATACTGCAAGTTGTCTATTTTCTGATTAAGATTGCTCTCAAGCCCATCTATTCTCTTGTTCTGTGCTCTACGTTGTCAATCCTTTGTGCCAATCAGGCATTGATCCCTTGTTCTTCCACAAAGTTGCTCACCACTTTGCTCAAATTCAGTATCGCTTGTTCAACTGGAGAAGTGGATGATGGTGGCTGTGGTTGAGATGAGGAACCAAACTGTGGTTTGCACCGGGGCAATATAGGCAGGGGATTGAATGTGAGAGGTTAGTGATTCTCCAATTGGAATTGTAGGTATACCATATGGGGTATCGGGTTGCAGGCTTATATCGACCTACGACATTTGCATTTTCCGACATCAAATCCTTCACCGAAGGGCCATAGGATACCTGCTCTTCCGGTGGCAAAGGGATTGGAAATTGGTGCATGGATTGGCCTGTGCAGGATTTTCAGTCACTGCCTGCACTTCATGGAGTCGTTTGCCTTCTAACTCCTCCACCTTCCTAGCTAGGGTTGAGATTTTTGCTTTCATTTCCATGTCCTCTGAAAGTGTAAAAATCCCTCCCCTTTGGTGTGATGAGGGCCTCATTTTCTCCACCTCTCTCGGGTTTGGCTCATCCTAACCCTTGGAAGTTTCAGCCACATAACTCAAGAAATCCATGGCCTCATCCTAAGGCCGAAAGTCACCTCCACATTTTGTTTCTTGTAGCAATTGCTTCATAGCAGGGGACATACCATTATAGAAATGATTCACTAACATCCAGGTATTGAACCCATGATGTGGACAAGCATTGATGGTCTCAATGAATCTTTCCCAACACTGATAAAACTTCATCACATAGCCGAGTAGTGTAGATCCGCTCTTCAAACTCGTTGGTCTTATGGCAATCAAGAATTTCTTCAAAATTAGCTACTTGAAGATCGGCCCAATTTCTAATCGTTCTCGGCCTAAGTGAGTTGAGCCATATTTTGGCTTTGTCCTTGAGGGTCAACGGAAATGCCTTCTTAAATTTTTGAGCAACTCCATGCTCTGCTATACTCTCCTAAAAGTAGTGCACACTCCCTCAAAACCCTTATATGCGACATGGATTTCCTCATCTCTCCATATCATGAAAAGTGAAGCAGGGGCACTAGGTAGGGTCTCACCGCACATCCCCGCAGAGGGGAAAGATACAAGAAGGGGCACCTCACTTGTGAGGGTGTACGGTCCCCGCGACCAGATGTCGTTGGATTTATCGGGTACCGGTCGACTACCGCTCCTCGTGTAAAATCTTATGTTTTCACCGTACACTGACTTCACAACCTTGTTCAATTGGTACCGATTCTTCGTAGTCTATCCGGCGTTCCTCATTCCACCGTGCATAAACACCGTTACATAATTTACACAACAAAGAGCACAAACAACTCGGGCAAAAAGGTTAGTGTTAGTTGTAAATCGATCGATGCAAAACAAAAACAAAGGCAAGAATCGCAAAGTAATGAAAAACTTGCGCTACAGCAACTCGAAATTCAAAAGAATTAAAGGTCACTCACTTGTAATGTGAATTAAGGCACATCAACTTATCACACGAAGCTCGCACCATCCCCAAGAACGGCGCCATTTGATCTGTGCCACGGTGTGGTGAGCTAATCAACAAAATTTGTTTCCTATAGCCCTTCCCACGCGTAGTCAAGCTACTCAAGCAGCATAGTGGTCTAGGGTCGAACACGGGGACAGGTTTTCATCCTATGAATGACTCCGCATCGTTGTCGAAAATGGCGAGGCTTTTGGGCTGATTGAATTTTGTTTTTAAAACAAATGGAGTTGTTTGTTATCGAATAACTGTATAATAATTGAAAATGAAGTGAAATGGTAACTTTGAAGGTTTAGGCATTAGCTTGATAACATGGGGCAAACAAGTGTCCTCTGCTATATCCCTCGCATTATGGCAAGCAACCTATACCCGCCATAATCGGATCTCTTTGTTTAACTATAAACCTAACCCTAAAACCACTCCTATTCGAGTCAACACGTACAACACGCATCCATACCTTTGGGCCAAAACCCTAGCACTCAACCTCATTTCAAGGGCTCAGAAGACCATCGAAAGAATAACAAATAAGATCTAACAATAAGTATGCACTGTACTCCCAAAGATGGTGTGATACAAAGTAATGACATTAAATGATATTCAACCCTAGTTTGAAAGATATGGAGCCATAAATACAGTACCTGTAGCATTTAAAACATGAGGACAACCCGTGAATCGCCACAAAACTGCTTTTCAGCAACCCTCTTCAAAGTTATAAGGCTTGAATGCAAGATCTCGAGTCACATCCCTGAGGTGTTTCGCAAACTTAGAAAATGAAAGAAAGAGGAGAGAGAAAGAGAGAAAAGCAAACCCTAAACCGAAAGTCGGGTGATATTTACATAAAATGAAAAGTCACAAAAGATCGCTGTGGTTACAAAACTACGGGGTTTATATACACCACCCAATGTGTGAAACTACAAGAAAGCCTAAAGTTTTGGCTTATACAAGGGGCAAGGGAGGTAATACACCAAAACGGGTCGTTTGGCATTAATTACACAAAAATTCACGTGGCAAGGAATTTATGCAGGAGAATTTCGCTAAAGATAGTTAAAATTTCATACTTAGCGAAATTTCGCTAGCCTAGCGAAATTGCACCGAGATAGCGAATCATAAATTTTCTCTATAGTAATGTTGAATTTCGCTTAGCTAGCTTAAAATTGCCAGCCTACTAAATTTAGAGAGATAGCTTAAAATGGAGAATTTCACTAGGCACAAAGTGATTTTCATATGTAATGAAATTTCGCTAGCCTAGCTTAGTTCTCTCATTCTCACTAGGATTTCATAATTCATATGGTTGCGTACTTAAGAATCCCAATGTAAATTTTCGCAATCATAGCGAAATTTCCGGGTTATCTGCTCTTCACGCTTGCCTATCGTAATTTCTATCGCATCACTTTTTCATCATTTTGCCTTCATTTTATTGCATCTCGGGTATTCGTGATGGCTGAAAAATAGTTTCAATCTTCATGGCTCCGCACATATCTCGATATCGAACTCCTAAGGTATGCAAAAACCTGCAAAATAACCAAAAATAACCTCGAAATGGCATAAGTGATACTAAGTGGACTAACACCTCAATTGTCTCAATTGATACGATTAGCGCAAGAAAACCTAAAACCTATCTCAATAGTATCAAAATACTGGGCACTAATCAGGAATATTATTTTGTTTTGAAGGAAAAGCGAGATGAAGGATGGAAGAAAGAGAAGAACAAATGAAAGAAAGAAAAGAAATACAAAGAAGAAGTCAAAGATTGTACACAGAAATTGAATCAGTTTTCATCTCAGGGCCTCCTCTCGAACAATTAAGTTCATAGGGGTGTTTCAACACCTGCACTTAACGCTAACCCAGACGAGCCTACTAACCCAAAGTTCTCTAAGAGTGGTAGAAAGCCTCAAAAGACAAAACATTGAACTATTCCTAAAAATCTTTGGCAAGTGAAAAGAAAAGCAAAAAGGGCTTCTATATAAAGGAATTGACTTGATTAGAATGACAGTGGTAAATAAAATTACCAAGATGAGAGTATGCAGTATGGACATCAAGACCAAGTTTGGGGGGAAAATTTCTTTTATGACATTAGTATAAAAGAAAGAGATGAAGGATAGAGACAAAGATGCAAAAAGTGAAGTTTGAATCTGGGTAATTTTTAGCTTAAATTCTCCAATTATCCACCCAATAACCCAAGCCAAACTTTACAAGCCTAAAAGACCTAATTGATCTTAAAGGTTGTATCTTCCTACATTAGTGGAGACTAATATGAAAAACAAGCATGGGACTTAAAATGATATACAAAAGAATCGTGTTGCACTTAGAAGATTAGCTAATTTAGCCAAGGAAAAAGGGAAAGAAGACCATCACACACTCATAGATCAGGATGAATTGATTGAATTGTTTACATTTCAGAAATCATTAGTTTTGTTTTGTGATAGTAATTGAAAATTTTTCCTAAGTTTGAATTGAAAACTAAATTTGAAACCAGCTGCAACTAACTAGATTCAATTTGGGAGGCTGATTCAAAAAAGGATTACAATGTAAAGCAAAAAACTATCCCTAAAAATAAAGCTGAATTGTTTGAGGACAAACAAAATTTTATTTTCTTTGCTTGGGGGCAAGCAAAACTTTAAGTTTGGGGAAATTTGATGAGTCTTAAAATCATCTATTTTTAATCCAATTTTCTAGCTTATTTTTAGTATATTTAGATATGTTTTAATGCCAAATTATGGATTATTCACCAACTTTGTGTTTTGCAGGTTTTAATTCAAAAAAGAGAAAAATCCAGTAAGAAAGAAAAGAAAAAGAGCAATTGCAGCAGTCTCTGTCGCGACATAGTTTTGTGTGTCGTGGAAAACTTCTAAGCAAATGGCTAAGGAAAAATGTTACGACAATATTTCTTCTGTCGCAATACAAAGGGCTGAATATAGAAGAAGAGCTATGTCGCGATAGAACATGAGAAGAAAGTAACAAGTTAGTTGAGACAAAGAAATATAATGTTGCGACAAAGTTTCTTAAGCTGGATGTCAAAACCAGGAGGAACCTGTAGCGACATAAAAGCTCCTGTCATGACACTAGAAACAAATAGAAGGCAAAATCTCTGTCGCGACATTGATTATTGCAAGTTGGAAAATCCTGTTGAGACACTGTATGAGAAGTTATGTCGCGACAAAGTAATGAATGTCGCGACACTAAAAGACAAAGTTTCTGGTCCTGACAGAGAAACAAAGTCACGACAAGTGATGCTAACTTAGAAAACTAACCTGATTGCAACATAAGAGTTTAATGTTGTGACAAACTGCAAGTTGAAGATAAGTTTTTATGTCGCGACAAAGATATTAAGGTCGCGACACAGAAATAAGCTGAACACAGAGAAACAAGGTCGCGGCAGACTTTTCCATATCGCGACAAAGATTCCAACACAAGGAAGAGAAGTTTTGTCGCGACATAACATAATTGTGTTGTGACACAAAGATGAGTTGAAAGCAAAAAGTCTTGTCGCGACATAAAAACTTGGTTGTAACAGAAGACATCTACTATACCAATAGACAATGTCGCAACACAAAAATGAAGCTGTAATAAGAAATCAGGTTAAGTTGAGACAAGACTCTGTCACGATAGACTTTCCTGGTCGCGACAGGAATGCTGACAATACAAGAAACATTGTTGCAACAAGAACCAATGTAAATACCGGCCGCGATACATAAAAATGGTCGTGGATTAATAACTTGAAGAAGCTGTGTAGAAACAATCAACACAATTGTCAATGTGGCAACATAAATGTTCCAACATCCACACATGAGAGTGTCGCGACATAGAATGGACAGAACGATAGACCTTGCAGGACAAAGTGTTAAAGAGCCAAAGAAAGATTTATCGCGACAGAGGAAACTTTGTCGTGACAGAATAAAATGCTGAAGAAACAAAAGCGTGTCACGATAGAATGTTGCATGCTATAATAGAGAACCGCAACAAAGAATTAAAACTCAGTCGCGACAACACTTTCATGTTGTGACCAAGAATGTAATCTGGGCCAGAATTTTGGGGATCCACAATGTAGCCTCGAATTTATTACCCAAACTTATGGGGCTTTATAAATAGAAACATTTGAGGAAAGCGAGGCAGTCGGTCGGTGGAAAACCAGCGAAATCTTGGGAGCTAAGGACTTTTTCAGATTATATTTTTCTTTTATTTTCTTTTATTTTCTTTTTATTTTTATTTTAATTTTCTTATCTTTGTCGATTAGAATTAGTGTAGGATTTCAATTTGTTTACTGGACTTGAAACAGTGGATTGTTCAGAAGTATCGAAGTTGAGCCAAATTGTTGAAAATCAATTCCGATTATTGTTTGAATCTAATGAAGTCCAAAGAAAAGCTGGAATTTATTTCTTTCAGTTGATTACAGTTGCATTGGAAATTTCCTGATCAGTATTTTAGTGTTTACTGTGATTCAGTTTTCGAAACCCAACTTCCACTGGGAAAGATCTGATATTAGTTATGGTCTTTCCTACGTACTTAGAAGGAGATTTCTTGGATTGAAAATCTTTAATTTATTTGAAAGGTGTTGTTCATGAAGTAAAGTGTTCCCAAAATTAGTAACCTATACCCAATTAAGGACTGCTGTCTAGCTCTGATTTCTAGGAGGCCCTCTAGGTGACATAGAGTTGGAGATTCCTAAGA
Organism: Tetrastigma voinierianum; assembly: GCA_016808115.1. Lineage (NCBI taxonomy): Eukaryota > Viridiplantae > Streptophyta > Magnoliopsida > Vitales > Vitaceae > Tetrastigma > Tetrastigma voinierianum. The sequence continues at coordinate 333,156 of JAEQBH010004463.1, forward strand.
TAATAGATGCATTACTTAGGGGTATGCTAGACTATTATTGAAGAACTAATGAGCTCTAAAAGATTACTTTGATAAATCATCAATTTACTCATGGTTTGAGAATTAGTTGAAGGATCTATCAATTTAATCAATTAGAGATTTCTCCTTCGTCTTGAGGAATGATCTTGATCCCGTGTTAGCTTAGATCTAATCAAGGAAAGAGAAAACACTTTAAGATCTGAAGGACGAGACAACATTCATCTTGTAGAGATCTGGCAAATGGCCCCGTTCTCAGCCGTAAACTGGCAGTTTCATAAGAGCTGGTATGAAGTATTGGAAAAGAAAAATACCCAGATCTTACGGAGAAAATCTAATTACAAGTAATTGGTTAGATACATGTTTAAGAAATGAACATGACTCTCTAATCAGTGAAATATATGGATAAGGGAGAAATCCAAACTATCCTACCTTGCCTCTTGACATTTTCAAATTCCAATTCATGAAAGAATAGAATTATAATTTGTTGCAGGAATTGATAATTTCACAAGAAGGAAATCCCAAAGTGTCTACTTTCGCACACATGGTTCATGTCTAGTTTAGGTCTAGGATTTTAAATTTTCCTTTTATTATAGATGTAGAAATTTAAACAGTAGGATTATAGTTAGGTTACTAAAAATTATATGACATGGTAGTTCAAATAGTGTGGAACTTGAACTTTAAACTCTTTTTTATCTCTATGGGAATGATATCTCTGACTATAGGTCCACTTATTACTTGGTACCTAATTGCACTAGCAGCATTTTGACCAAACTAAATCTTAAATGAATTCAATGACAAATCATTTTTATTATGAGGTTTTATCTTGGTCAACAAGTTTTTGATGCCTTTATTGGGGATTAGATTATAGTCCTTTGGTAATAGTAGCTGATTAGTGCCCAAAAAGTGCTATTTTAAACCCTATTTATTATAGGTTTTGAGTGCTTTTTGTGTACTAATCATTCTGATTAACCCGATTTGCACATTAAGGTCCCTACTATTCTATCAGACGCATTATGGCAATTTGCAGCTTTTGCAAGCTAATTATGCTAAAAATTGTCGAAATAATCCAAGACGAAGAATTCGTGTCAACTCATCGCTGCAGATCGTATCCTAGAAGGAAAGAAGAGCAAAGTGAAAGAACAATGCACCAATCGTAGGAATTCTTTCCCGCGAGCACTGCTCCCGCCTCTCCACGCCACTGTTCCTTCCCGCCGCCCCTCGTTCCTTCCTCACGCTGCTCCTTCTTTACGCTATGCCCTATTTTGCATTTGCTTGGTTTTTTTCCATTTTACTCACAGAATAGCCTTCCGATTTTGGTTTTTTTGTAACTTCCTTACACCGAGCATCTATATGCTTCCTACCGTAAAACTTTGTATCAATAAACTTCAATCAATAGTGATTCGGAAGCTTCCAGCCTCTCCTTCGCTTGGCTTCTCCTTTCTCTCGTCTACTTTCATTTTCTTTGCCATTTTCTCGGCTGCCAAACATCCTTTGATGATGACAAATCAAAGGATGTTCGGCTAAACCTCTCCCATCCTTGAAGGGGAAGGGCATTGGGTGCCGGTTTTGAGGTAAGCTACATGTTCTCATGCTCTTCATGTTGGTGGTTAAGGGTATTTCAGGCTCCTGCTTTCTCACCATAAAGTTAAAATTCTTAAGCATGTCCTCCTTTAATGTGTATTTGGTAAGCTTTTGGTTCAAGTGATTTTCATTAGATCCACTGATGCCCAGTTAGTTGTCTCCTATTAGTTATTGTGGGGTAGAGTTTTTGAGATGTGTTTTCACTACTAGGGATATTTATGCCTAATTAAATGCCATCTTTCAAAAGGAAAATCTAAGGGTCTTGGTTTTAAAGCTAAACGAACGTACGGTTCGGGAAATGACTATATGTCATGCTCCCCAACGCGAGGATAAAGACCCGAGTACATGTTGGTTAACTTAGAACCCTAAGCCTAGTGACCCGAGACTTCAAGGATTTCTTTTTCTTATTTTTCTTCATTTTAATCTTAATTTGCACACTATCAACCTCCCCTGTTTTTACCCAAACCCGAAAAATCCAAATTGAAATTCACCATTTTTGAACTCCAATCGCAAATCATTTGTACTGTAAAGAAAAACCATCCCCGAGTTCGACCCTAGAGGCCGCTTATATATCGCAGTGAGTTTGACTACGCATAGTAGAAGGAATTTAGGATATAAATATTGTTGATTCCGGCACCCCTACTATGGCACGAATCAAATGGCGCCATTACCGGGGATGGTGCCTAAGTGCATTTGACAAGCTGTGAAACACTTGTGATTTTCATCACAAGTTCTGGTGAATTTTCCTTTTATCATTTTACTCCGCGCTTAGTTGCCCGTTTCTAGCATATGCATGTTCCAATGGTAAGCCGTGTCGCAGTTGATCACAAACATGGGATCAAATGGAATACCCAGAGGGAGAGCAAAGATAGTCAATACTCCGCTGAGAGAAACCTAAGAGCATACATGTCCGCTGAGGGATCACGTAAATCCTCCAGCGGGTGAGTGCACTTCACATGGTACCCACAGCATGCACCTCCTCCACATCCATAGTATGCCTCTTCGTCTCAAATTTTTAACCACCACCTAATCTCCCCAACAGCAAGCAATTCTGTGACCTACCAAGCTTAGCTGGTGACTTTAAGCGAAGAGCAAAAGACATTCAATGCCAAAATAAGCCAAAGAATTCATACTGTGGAGAACTCCCTGGACCAGAAATTAGATGGGCTTCAAAGTGGAATTGATCATAAAATTGACAACTTACAGACATCAATTTCAAGGCTTGCCCAACAACATGTTCATCAAGAGGAGAACTGATAAGAGTGTATTTCAAGAACTAGCTCAAATGCACCCTCGTGGGAATCGATGTGAACCATTAGAGTTCTCAGGAACTACCAAAGAAGGGAAGAAGGAGGCAGAGAAAGGGAGTAGGGGAAGAGCACCAAAGGCTTACCCTTCACCCAATCCCCATAAATTTGGATCCAAGTGCCACTGCCCAACCCAAAAACAACCCACTGCCAGTCAACATCCTGCCTACACCTGCACCATATGCAACACCTAAAGCACCCACCAGAAAGGCCACCCCATCATTGCTTGCCCTGCAAAATATCAGAAATTAGGCCACCAAGCAGCCTCGCCACTACATCAAAGCACAGCAAATGCCACTCGTGATGGCATAATAAGTTGGTTCGGGTGGCCGGTTCGACTGGGAGCACCCGAACCTCGGCATTTTTGAGCTCCACCAGTTCCCACAGCCTCCAAAGGGTTGAAAAACTGCAGTCTCCCCCACCTTTTGTTTTTATATCTCTTGCCTTATTTTAGTTTCTTTTATTTTGATTTCATTAATTTTTCTTCTTAGATTTGCTTTAATTTTTAGTTAATCTTTGTTTTTAGATTAATTTTTATTTTTCTGAAAATTTTCTTAACTTTTTATGTGTTTATTTTTGCAGCTTAGTCAAGTTGGCAAAAGAGGAGCCTACCTAAAATTTCACACCGCGACTGAATTTTTGCACCGCATTAGTGCCTTGTCGTGCACCGCGCACTATTTCACATATTTTAAGTGAATATATATATATATATATATATATATATATTTATATATATATATATATATATTATTTTTATATTTATTTAAAAAAAAAAAAATTTGTCTTCAAAAATATTTTTATTTATTTAAAAAAAAAAAAAATCGCATGTTTGCGAAATTTCGCAGGTTGCGATAATTATCAACCTGCCCCTGTTTTGCCTCCTTATTTTGTTTTATTCATAACTTTTTCATCCGAACTCCGTTTTAGGTGTTTTTGGTACCGTTGGAAAGCTTAGAGAGCGTAGAATCTAAATATATCCAGAAAAAACAATTTTGAAATTATTATAAAGGTTTAATTTTCAAAATTCTCCAACAGGTCACTTTTTTCCTTTCTTTTCTTCTCCTAACTTGTTTATTTGAAGCCCAAACGGAGTGAATAAGGTGTCGATGGAAAGCTTATGAAGTCTCCTATCCAAAAACGAGCACATATCATCAAGGAGGTAACATTTACTTCTCTAACTTTCCAATCCAAGACCCATTGTGGATAATGTGACATTTGGTTGGGAGGAAAGTTAGCGAAGGAAGTGGCATTTATTTTTGTTTTTATATTGAGCAAGCCCACTTTATGATGTTCAGTGGCTTGCTGGTTTTCCTTTTTGTGAAGCTGTTATACTTTACAGATTAATTTTTCAAAAATTGCACACACTTTTCGTGGTCTTCATTTCTAACCCGCAAGTTGGAAAATTGAAACTCATTTCCAATCCTATTGATGTTAGAGTGATGCCATGCCTAGTTGAGTGGATGATTAGTTGAATTGTTAGAGTTTAACCTTTTCTTTCCACCTTTAGCCAACAACCATACACAAGGCACACGCCAACAGGCTGAAAAACGCCACCTCCTAAACATTGTTAAACCTACCCTAGTTTCGTTGACCACCTGTAATAAAGTTGCTGACCCCCATGAATAGAAGGCCAATGTGTCTTCCAAAATAAAAGAAAAGAAAAGAAAAAGAAAAGAAAAAGAAAAACAATCGCAAAGCTTTGCCTTGAAACCCGAGCACGGTCCGAGGGCGAGCGGTGAGTTTTTAAAGCCTCAGCCCTAAACCAACTCGGGTCAGGAGTCACCGACTGCGGTTCGCTACACCTGGTGATGGGGTGAAGCTTAGCGAAGTTGTAGGTGGTCGGAGTTTCGAATTCATTCAAGTCCGGTGAAACTAAGAGTTAGTGGTCGAAGACCCTGGGCGACTTGATGCTCTAAGCCTTAATTGGTCAGGGAGTCACGGTGGATCCTCGCTACATTTACTTTGTGAGGTCGACTCAAGATGGTAACCCTACAACACACAAAAAGAGTTGTGGACAAGAGTGGGTCCGACCATTTGGGTTGGTTAGCATGCTAGGTTTTGGCAATAGCTTGGTTAGGGGGAGAGTGCAGTTTAGCATTTTATTGTTAAGAACTGATCAAACAAACACTTAGGTTTTGGTGGAAGTCTCTGGTTGATTCACCAAGAAGGAGGCTCTTTTGATGCTCAATTTTGTATGGCATTCATTCTTTCGAGATGGTTATTGGGCTAGGTTTTACGATTCTTACTTAGGATTAGGCATTACTCATTCACAACTTTGAATTGCAACCTTTTTGTAACATAATTTTGTTATTATTTTGTATGCTTTCTCTTTCTTTCTTTCTTTCATTGCTAAGGGACTAGCAATGTGTAGGTTGGGGGGTGTGATTAGTGCCCAAAAAGTGCTATTTTGAATCATATTTATTATAGGTTTTGAGTGCTTTTTGTGTACTAATCATTCTAATTAACCCGATTTGCATATTAAGGTCCCTACTATTCCATCGATCAAGATTTTGTGGCAAATTTTGCGCTATAGCTTAATTATGCCAAATTTGTTGAGGGCCGATCCAAGCACGAAGAATTCGAAAGTCAACCATCATGCATCAGATCCTAAAGGAGAAGAGCAAAGTGAAGAACACGCACCACCGCAGGAATGCTTTTCCCGCGAAAGACATCGTTCCCGCTCCACCGCCACTGCTCCTTCCCCTCGTCGCCTCGTTCCTTCCCACGCCCGGCTCGCTTTTTTACGCTATGCCCCGTTTGCTTTGGTTTTTGGTTTTTTCCATTTTACCCTGTATAGCCTTCCGATTTTGTTTTTGTAACTTCCTTACACCGAGCATCTATAAGCCTCACCTCAGAAAAACTTAGGACAATCAATCTCAATCAATAGTGATTCCGGGAAGCTTCCACTCTCCCGCTGGGCTCCTCCTACTTCACTTCTCTTTCATTTTCTTTTCCATTTTTCACAAGCCAAACATCCTTTGATGATGACAAATCAAAGGATTAAAAATTGCTAAACCTCCCCATCCTTGAAGGGGAAGGGCACTGGGTGCCGGTTTTGGAGGTGTTACATACCTCATGCTCTTCATGTTGGTGTTTAAGGGCATTTGTGCTCTGTTTCACCATAGGTTAAAATCTCTAAGCATGCCCTCCTTAATGTGTGTATTTGGTAAAGCTTTTTTTGGGTTCAGTGGATACTTTCATTAGATCCACTAATGCCCAGTTAGTTGTCTCCTATTGCTTATCATGGTGTGGTTTTGAGATGTGTTTTCACTACTAAACATGTCTGCATTAATGCCATCTTTCAAAAGGAAAATCTAAGGGTCTTGGTTTTAAAGCTAAACGAAGATCCGGTTCGGGAAATGACTATATGTCATGCTCCCCAACGTGAGGATAAAGACCCTAGTACATGTTGGTTAACTTAGAACCATAAGCCCAGTGACCCGAGACTTCAAGGATTTCTTTTTCTTATTTTTCTTCATTTTAATCTTAATTTGCACACTATCAACCTCCCCTGTTTTTACCCAAACCTGAAAATCCAAATTGAAATTCACCATTTTTGAACTCCACTGCAAATCATTTGTACAAAGAAAACCCATCCCTGAGTTCGACTCTAGAGCGCTATATCATAAGAGTTTCGACTACGGCGTGAGAAGGAATTTAGGATATAAATATTGCTGATTCCGCACCATCGTGGGTACCTAATCAAGAGTATAAATTTGTTTTATAATTTTTACAAAAAGGGTCAACATGCCTCTATCGCGACCCAAACCACCTAGCATGCCTTGGAATAGTGTTGCGACATGGAGATCCCTATTGCGACACGCAGCCGAAGTTTCGTCGCGACGCTGCGCGACACCGCGCTTATCGCAGACGCCAGTCGGTCGGCGCTCGATCTGAACCATGTCACGACCGAGGACCACAATCGCAACATAGGACCAGCATTTTCTGTCGCGACAAAGACCCGAAAATGGGTAGTAGCCCATTCTGGACTCAAGATATAACAATTGCATGAACAGTCTAGGACATTGCAAACAGAGTATTCGATTGATGAGCTATGAGATAATAAACAACAAGACACTCCTAGAATCTCTAGCTATGAGGCAGTGAGAACTTATGGAGAGTAATGCCAAGATCCTATATTGGTCAATGAAGACAGTGTCCAGCAAGAAGAAGATACCCCTGCCACAAATCCGAATCTCAAACTGTAGACCCTACACTATAGTCCCCCAGGGTGTGACAGACCCACCTATACCCTATACTAACCTAGATTCAATTGGAGCAGGCCCTTCTACACCTTATACAGAAAAAAAAAAAAAAATGAAACCCCTAGTACATCAAGGAAGAAGGAACTCATCCCAGTAGAGGAGGTCGAAGAATATCTAAGGATGGAAGCAGCCAAGGAGAGGGCTACAAGGAATAAAAAATGAACAATATCCTACCTTTCCCCTTCTCCTCACCCTCTCTATGTTCAAATGTCCAATCATGCCTTTGAATAAAATAAAGAATTCTTTGAAAAATTCTGTGTTCATTTGAGTTCTTGATTGATTGTTGTGTTTAGATTAATTGTCTTTGCTTCATGATTGCCATTTACTTAGTTGAATAAAGAAGAAACCATGCTACCTGGATCAAATTATCTAATTGCTGCAACATATTTGATTGAATTGAATTGATGAAATTTTGGTTGTGTTGGATTGTTGTGAGCTGAATGCATTAAGAATGAACCTCTTGAATTGATGAAAACAACACAACAACAAATCTCAAAACCAAACAAAACATTATAGATGCATCAGTAGGATGAAATAAAATGGAAATAGAAAGTTGTAAGATTATGAATAAATATGTTGAACTTCAAGAATAGGGAAGGTTTTACTAAATTGATGGAACAAATAAAACTCATAATTTTGTTTGATGTAAATAGTTTGTTCATAAAATCCTGATAACTTTGCACATGGTCAATAGTAACTCTGGAAAGAATTGTGTCAAGATTAGGAACATCTTCTGGGATACATCACAGTAGAATCTCCAATGTTCTAGAACTTGTTAGATTATTAGTGAAGGTGAAATCCTAGGCAATAAATTAATTAACAGGAAATGATTGAGCCATCCTGGAAGTTCGAGCATTTCAAAGTCTACCCATATGATATGCATAAGCATATACCCTAGTTCCTTATTTGAGCCTAAAGCCAAATTTCATTATCAACCAGCAATATAAAAACTCAATCCCTTCCTAACATCTGATCCTACAGTAAAGAACCCTTATTTGGCCAGATTGCAAGACAAAAGACATCAATGACAGTAAGGGACGAGTTTGGGGGAATATCATTTTGAGATTTAGAAAAAGAAGAGAGTGGTTGAGAGAGAAAGTGTATAGAGATAATAAGAGATAAAAAGAAAAGATGAGAGAAGCTGTCAAAAACATCAAGATGAATGAGTTGGTCTTGTAGCCTTCCTCCCTGGAACAATTAAGTCCTTAGGGGTGTTCAACACCTAATACCCTAATGCCAACTGGTATGGGAGTTATTGACCCAAAGTTTGTTAAGGGTGGTAGAAAGCTTAAAAGACCAACATTGCTACATTCCCAATAATGAGATGATAAATTGAAAGTGACAAAGCTTCTAAAATAAAGAGGCATTCTCTAGGTGTGAACAAATGAAAAAGAGAAAAGATACCCGAATTTAAGAATATGCAAGCATGCAATAAAACCCGTCAAAGGTTAGAAAGCACTACAATCAAGAGAAATCAAGGATGTATCAAAAGGCAAAAGTGTAAGCTGTCTTGAATCTGGGTTAAATTGAGCCTAAAATGCCTCATTATCTACCTAAATACCAAAGCCACACATTACAAGCCTAAAAGACCTATTTGATTCTGAAGGTGGTATTATGCCTACATTAGTGGAGATTAATATGACAAACAAGCATATGAGACTGTAAGAATGAAAGAGAAAATGTCAACTGAGTATTATCCCAGAAGCTGTAATTGGTCTACCAAAGAAAAAGGGTAAAGACCAGCACACACATAAATCAAGATTGAATGATTGAATAGTTACACACTATGAATTATTGGTTGGTTCAGTGAACTTAATTGAAAATCTTCCTGAATCTAGATTGGAAACATGTTTAGAATTAATCCTACAACTAACTTATGTTTCCTGCCCAATTGAGTTGTGAATGTCCTAAAATAGAAGTTAAAACTGTTGAGACAAACAAAATTTTATTTTCTTGCTTCGGGACAAGCAAACCTTTTAAGTTTGGGGAATTGATGACTTTTTTAACTCATCTATTTTTAATCTATTTTTCTAGCTTATTTTTAGTATATTCAAATCTATTTTAATGCCAAATTATGGATTATTCACTAACTTTGTGTTTTGTAGGTTCTAATCCAAAAAGGAGAAAATTTTAGCAAAAAAGAAGAGAAAAAGAGCAATTGCAACAGTCTCTGTCGTGAGAGAGTTCTGTGTGTCGCGACAAATGTCCAAGCAAATGGCTAAGGAAATCTGTCACGACAATATTTCCTATGTCGCAACACAAAGGACTGAATATAGAAGAGAAGCTATGTCGCGACAAAAGACAGCGTGTCGTGATAGAAAATGGAAGAATGTAACAAGTCAGCTGAGACAAAGAAGTTTAACGTTACGAATACAATACGCCACCGATGTCAAAACTAGGAAGAATCTGTCGCAACATAAAAGCTCCTGTCGCGACAAAGGAAACAGGAAGAAAGCAGAAATTTTGTCTCGACAAGGTATCTTCTACCGCGACAAGACATTAAAGAGCAATAGAGGAAGAATACTGCGACAGATCAATTTATGTTGTTACATAATGAAAAATAGAAGGCAGAATCTATATCGCGATAGAATCTTCTTCTGTCACGACACTGATTATTACAACATGGAAAAGCTTGTTGAGACAGAAAAGAGCTTCGAGAAAGACCTCTGTCGCGACAAGGTAATGAATGTCACAACACTAAAAGAAGAAGTATTTGTCATGACAAGGTAAACAAGGTCGTGACATGTGAAGCTTTCTTAGTGAACTAACCTGGTTGCAACAAAAGAATTCAATGTTACGATATACTTCAAGCTAAAGAGAGGTTTCGATGTCGCGACAAGGATTTTAAGATCGCAACAATGATTCCCACACAAGGAAGAGAGGTCTTGTCGTGATATGACAAATTGGGTTGCGACAGAAAACATCTACAACACCAAGAGACTATGTCGCAACATAGAAATGAAGCTGCAACAAGAAATCAGGTTAAGTGGCGACAAGACTCTGTTGCGACAGAATTTCCTGGTCGCGACAGAAATGCTAACAATACAAAAACATTGTTACAACAAGAACCAATAGAAATGCTCATATACGGATATTAAAACTAGGTCGCTGACATCAATTAAGAAGCCGCATAAATAATACACACAATTGTTAATGTTGCAACATAACTATTCTAATAATCACATAAGATCTATCGCGACAGAATGAATATGTTGAAGAAAAGAATTCTGTCGTGACCAAGGAAACTTCGTCATGACTGAATCCAAGAAGGATGCATAGGGAGCAGGTCATGACAGCACGTACGCCGCAAATGCAGACCTCGCGAGCGCTAAGGAATTGAAACTCGTCAGCAAATAACATTTTCGTGTCGCGACAGAATGCAACTGGGGCCGTAATTTTAGGATTCACACAGCCTAGAATTTAGGGTTCAAACTTCCGGGGCTCTATAAATAGAACAATCGAGGGAAAGCGAGGTAATGATCGACTAAAAACCAGAGCATCTGGGGAGCCAAGGACTCTTTTATATTATATTTTTCTTTTTCTTTTTTTATTTTTTTATTTTCTTTTCTTCATAGATTAGACGTATCGTAGAATTTTAATTTGTTTACTAGACTTGAAATATTGAATTGTTCAGAAGTTTAGAAGTTGAGCTCTATTGTTGAAAATCACTCACCATCGCTTTGAAACTAATGAAATCTAGATAGAAGCTGGAATTCATTTCTTTCAGTTGATTACAGTTAAATTGGAAATTTCCTTATCAATATTTCAGTGTTCACTGTGATTCAGTTTTCAAGAAACACAACTTCCGCTGGGAAAGATCGGATGGTAGTTGTGGTCTTTCCTGCACAATTAGAAAGAGATTTCTTGGATTGAGAATTTTGAGTTTATTTGAATGGTGTTGTTCATGAAGTGGAATTCTTGTTCCTGGGCCATTAGTAACTTATACCCATTTAAGGACTGTTGTTTGGCTCCGATTTCCAGGAGGCCTCCGAGTGACAATGAGAGCTGAGATTCTTTAGAGCATGGGATGCAGCTACTTTAGTGGTATGCCGACTAATATTGAAGAATTAATTGAGCTCAGCATTACGATAAATCATAAATTTACTCATGGTTTGAGAATTAATTAGTGATCTATCAATTTAATCACTCAAAGATTTCCTCCTTGGTCTAGAGGAATGATCTTGATCCTGTGTTAGCTTAGATCTAATCAAGGAAAGGGAGAACTCTTTAAGATCTTAAGGACGAGACATCATTCATTTTGTAGAAATCTAGCACGGTCCCTATTCGGGAAGCAAGAAACTGGCAATTATGCGAAATAGGTATGAAGTATTGAAAAGAAAAAATACCCAAATCTTATAAAGAAATTTGACTACCAAAGAATTGGTTACAATGATTCCGTAAATGACCGTGACTCTCTAATAAGTGAAATGTATGGTTAAGAGAGAAATCCAAACTATACTACCTTACCTCTTTGACAATTTCAGATTCTAATTCATGAGAGAATAGAATTAGATTATGTTGCAGGAATTGATAATTTCACAGTAGTGAAATCCTAGTGTCTACTTCCAAGAATAACTGTTCAATTCCGGCTTTATGTTTAGGATTTTAAAATTTTCTTTTTATTATAGATATAAATTTAGATAGTGGAATTTCTTAGTTAGGTTATTGAAAATTTTATGAAAAGGAGAGTTCAAATAGTGTGGAACTTATAGAGTCGGGGTAGTCGAATCTTTAATTTTTTTTTTTATCTCTCGTGGGAAAGATATCCTAATTTATAGTCCACTTTTATTAATTGTACCACCTGTGCACTTGCAAAAGATTAAGACCAAACTCAATCTTTAAGAAAGTCATTGACAACCATTTCTATTATGAGAAATTACATGTTCCTACTTAGTCTAAACGAGTTTCTGGTGCCTTTATTGGGGATTAGCATATAGTCCTTTGGTAATAGTAGCAGAAATTTGTATCTATACAGTTTTGGTTAATCAACCATGCACTCAGATGATAGTCTTCGGTGTAGGGGACGAGTTGTGGTTCCTCAGTTAGAAGATCTGAGATAGGAGATCCTTACGGAGTTTCATTGCTTTTGTTTATAGTGCATCCAGGTGGCACGAATATGTATCACAATCTACCTTGCCAAGACATCGAGTGGGATACAAAGAAACACGTAGTTAATTTCATTCGACGATGTGTCACGTGTCAATGTGCAAAGGTCGAAAGCACCATAGACCGCCAGGATTACTCCAACCATCGAGGTACGGCGGGAAGTGGGAGCACATCACAATGGACTTTGTGGACCCACTTGCAAATTACACGCGAGGGCATGAAGCGTGGGTAATAGCGACCAGCTTAATAAGCTCCGCACACTTTTCGGGTCGCGCGTAGACCTTCACACTAGAGGAATTCTCAAGTAGTTGTATATATACAAGATATAGTCCGGTTACATGGAGGTCGCATCCATAGTATCGATGGGGATCCTGTGTTTACGCTTCATTTTGAGAGTTTCTAGCAAGCCATGGGGGATACGGTTGATGATGAGCATAACTTTTCATCCCCATTGGACGGTCACGTAGAGGACTATCCAGATGTTAGAGGACAAAGCATGTGCATGTGTTCTAGGATTGCAAGGGTAGTCAGAAGAGATTTGTCCTCGTGGAGTTTGTTAGATACATAAAAGTGCAACAATTATATGTGGTTTAAGCCCCCGCCTCATGTTTTGCTTTCTCATTTTGTGTGTAATAGGTGCTTTGACCCTTTCTACCATTTTTATGCGTGTTCGTTGTTCAATGTCCCGCACATTCGTGAGTCGCTTGGTTCCGATGACAACTACATATCATCGCGCAGCTGATTACGTGACGCTGTCGGAGCCCCGGGTAGTTCTAAAGTGAAGTGGGGTAGCTGTGGAGACATTGGTACGAGTACCACATCGATCGGTACCGCATCTACATGCAAACAGATACAAGGAGCGCGGTACCGATACCAAATCGTATGGTACCTGCACCTGGGCGTCATGGAGTACCAGTTGACTTTGGTATCGGTACCACACTTATCATCGCACCAACATGCCATCTTGCTTAATTTGAGCGCACTCGATTATGGTGCGCGGCACGCTCCCTTTGAGTCCCACTTCGAGATCACTAATGTGGATTGTATTTAAGCCAACTTTAGGGTAGAATTGAGAGAGTTCGGATTCTAGGGTTTTGGCTCTAACCTTTGGAGTGTTTTCTCATATCTTTCTTGGGTTTTCTAGGGTAGAGTAGCTAGTTTTCTTCTTATTATGTGTTTTTGAGTATTTGTAATCTTTCAGTTGGTTTTATAACTTAGTATTCTTGGAGAGACTTTGCGTTTTTGATATCTCAACCTTGCAATTGAAGTGTTATTTCTCAATTCACGTTTACTATTAGTGTTCCAGCAATTATGAATCAGTTCTCAGTTTTAATGGAGTTTTAAACCTCCATGATAGGATTCTAACGGTGGAAACTCACCTCCTTCAAGGTAACATCCCTCAATCCCTCTTTTGTGCTTCAATGGGATTTGTATGATATTAAACACTTGCAAAAAGTCTTATAAAACTTTAGTTTGCATCTTTCTGACAACGTGAACGAGATTCTTGGTACACGCGTGCTCGATCTCAAATGCAAACTAAGAGTCCAAGCAAATCGTCTGAGCAAGCATTTGATATCGTTCACTTATTCTTTGTCTTACAAAAGCTTTTAAAGTTAAATCCTCCATCGAAGACCATTCATTAATGGCTCCTAGATGAGATTGTAAGTGAGCGGTGGGTGTACCTAGTTGGTGGTGAGCGGAAACCTGAGGATCCTATCATTCACCCTTCTCGCTTTAAAATAGTTTAAGTCAATTAGTTAATAAATCAATCAATCAAAACCCCCCAGATTTTACTTTAATCGCACATTCATTAGATAGCAATCCTTAAGGATCATCTAGGAAACCACTCCCTGTGGAAATGACCTGTTGACTCCCACAATATTATAATGCTTGACGACATCGCTTCCACAGCTGGGAATAATTTCAAGACAATTGGGTCAGACGTAAGCATTTTCGCACGCCAAGCTGGGAGTGCGAAAGACTCAGTTGATCCAGAGAGTTAGTGGTAATTTGCAATTGCAAATTGCAAATCTATTACGCTCTTCTACCTTTTCTTTTAATTCTTTGTAGATACAGAAGTGGATACTCACCTGGGTAATATTGGTGCATGTCGTGTCCTGGGCTCGTGATGAGCAACACCGACTTGTAAGAGTTATACCTCAAGGACATCTTAAAGAGTCCACAGTAAGACGTTTCTTTCAAGAGAACCCTAACTCTCAAATGGAACATCCCGGGAATCAACAAACTCTTTTTAATCCAAATGACGAAGGGTTACCTGGTAACCCACAAAGACCCTATGAACCTCCACTTAGTGGCAGATTTGGGTGTCAGACCGCTGGCAACCCAGCACAGGAGGGGGAAATGTTAATTTTCAGAAAAATCAATATCGAGCTCCCCCTACCCCTTTACCCAATGTGGAAAGAACCCTTCGAGAGATTCTGCAACCTCAAAGAACCACAACAAACTCATGTATTTGCCTACCTAAAGAGGCTAACCAATTCCTTATGAAGTCAGAGATGATTCGTCTTCTCTCCCCGGTACCAAGGAGTCGACTCAAAACCCTACTCATTCATGAGAGATTTTGACGATGTTTGCAAAGTAGCTTTTCTTCTACAGATCGCCCTCTATATAATTTTATGAAGTGGTTTTATTCCCCATCTCTCTAAGGAAAAGGCCAAATATGGTTTCACTCTCTTGCTCCTAATTCAATTTTCACTTGGAAACATAAATGAATTTCGAATCTTCCTCCCATACGTATTTCACGTACTCATGCGAGCAATCCAAAAATTTTCTGAAAAACCGGGTGAACCTTTTTCTATTGTATGGGAAATATATAAGGACCTCCTCCATGCTCTCCCGCATCATGGTTTGGATGTCGAACAAATTGTTGCATATTTTCACCAAGGACTTTCCCTAAATAACAAACAATACATCCAAATGATGTGTGTGAGGGAGTTCTATGAGAAAAGCGCTTAGAGGTCAGATAATTTGATACAATAGCAAAAATGCTCGAACTTGGGAGACTAATACATCTCTAGATACTGCTAAAGTGCATAGTACACCTATAGGAGGAGGAATACATCACTTAAGAGGGAATGATGACCTGCAAGCGAAAATAGCCAATTTAACTAGGAAGTTAGAGGCCATAGAATTGAAAAAGGTGTATGAGGTGACTGTTGTACCCAATGTACCTTCGGTGCCTATGGGATCTAGAGTGGAGGAGTCATGCATCATTTGCGATGACCCCACTAATTCAACCATTAACTGCCTTAACCTCCCTCAAGTCAAGGGAGCAATCCAAATAGAGCAAGCTAATGCTCTTAATTACCAAAGGAAGCCCTTCAATTCTCCATACGAGGAAACTTATAATCCGTGCTCTGGGTAAGCACCCCACCTTAGTCGAAGAATGAGGGAGGCCAAAACCATTTTCCAAATAACCAAGGCTTTTCAAATCAAGCCCCTCAATTCTAAAATCAAGGTCCTCAAGGATTTCCTGCAAATCCTAACCAAGGTTTTCTCCCTTCTTCCCAAGGGAATCAAAATCAACAGCTCTACCAACCTCCACATAAGAGAAGTTTGGAGGACAATGTGACACAGTTTATCCAGGCTCAACAATCCACCAACACTGAATTTCGAACCGCTTTAAATGATGTGAGATCTCAAATAACTAAGTTGACCTCTTCTATGGGAAATTTTCAACAAGAAAAAGGAAAACTCCCTTCTCAGACCATCCAAAACCCTCAAAGTCAAAATAATGTTGGAATCTCAAGTCCAAATGATGTAACTTTTGAACATTACAAGGTTGTCACCACTCTTCGAAGTGGAAAAATAATTGATAAAACCATTCAGCCCAAGGAATTCTCCAAAGAGACAATAAAAGATTTGCAAAATGAACCACTAAAGGATGATGATGTGTCTGACAAGCCTCATGTCTTGTGACGTATGTTGTCACAAGCCGAGTCGAAAGAGATAGCTTCCTATGCCCCTCCCCAGCTCCATACCCTTCATAGGTCAGAGCTTCCTAAGAAATTGAACAATCATTCTGAAATCTATGAGTTGTTCAAACAGGTTAAGGTAAACATTCCCTTGTTGGATGCCATTAAGCAAATTCTGTCATATGCTAAGTTTTTGAAAGACTTGTGCATTGTGAAAAGAAAGTTAGGTGTCAACAAGGATGCATTCATACTGAACAGTCCACCTCCTTGATTAGGAAACAACTCATTCCATAAATACAAAGACTAGAAGCCCCACTATTTCCATATAAGTAGTGGTGGGAAACCTGGGAAATTGGGACATGCTCTAGTGGGACTTTGAGCAAGGTTAATTTGTCAGCCATACTGCATATGTCGAGTCAGGGTTAGGAGACGGAACCGACTAATATCACCCAGCTAGCCGACCGTAGTGTGAAAATTCCTGTGAGGTATAGTAGAAGGATGTACAGCAAGTAGATAAGTTCCTACTGTGGATTTTGTTGTTCTCGACACTCAACCCGTGGTGAATCAGGACTTAGTTTCCTGGTGGATTCGGTAGCCATTCGCCACTGCCAATGCCATCATACAATGTAGGGGAGGACTAATGACGTTATCTTTTGGTAATATGATTATTAATTTGAATATATTTAATGTTATCAAGGAGATAGGGTATGATGAGGACGTCTGTGAGGTAAATATGATGGAATATACAGCGTAACTACGATCATGTTTCATATGATAATCTCTCAAGCCTTGTCTAGTAAGCCCAAGCTATGCTGAGGAGGTAACCACATCCTACTGGAGTTTTCGCACCCATAATTGAGCACGCTGAGGTACTGAAGCAAATGGGTGGGCAAATCGCATTTGAAAATTGCCACAAATCGAGGATGAGTATTACCTTCGAAAGAGAAACCACCTAAGCTTGAATTGAAACCCTTACCATCGCATCTCAAGTATGCATTCCTAGGGGTAGAAGATACTTTCTCGGTAATCATATCCTCATATTTAGATTCAGATCAATAGAATAAACTTTTGGAGATATTAAGAACCCGCAAAACTTCCATAGGATGGACCATTGCAGATATTAATGGAATTAGGCCCTTGATTTGCACACACAGGATTCACTTGGAAGAGGATGTCAAACCCTCTGTGACAACTACAACGATGTCAACTCTGGGGCCATGAAAGAAGTTGTTAAGAAAGAGGTCTTAAAACTGTTGGATGTAGGTGTTATTTACCTCATCACAGATAGCAAGTGGGTCAGTCCAACCCAAGTAGTTCCTAAGAAATCCGGGGTCACTTTGGTAGCAAATGAACACAATGAGCTAATTCCCACTCGGGTCACCACAGGTTGGAGGGTGTGCATATACTATAGAAAACTTAATGCTAGCACTAGGAAAGATCACTTCCCTCTACCTTTTGTGGATCAAATGTTGGATAGAGTTGCAGGGCATGAATTCTATTATTTTCTAGATGGGTACTCGGGGTATAATAAAATTGAGATAACTCTAGAAGATCAAGAGAAAACCATGTTCACCTGCCCTTCGTACATTTCGTTTTTAGGAAATGCCCTTCTGGATATGTGCAGTACCGTGAACCTAACGGTGCATGATTAGGATTTTTAGTGATATGATAGAACATATATTGGAGATTTTCATGGACGATTTCTCTATTTTTGGAGATTCATATGAGGGATGTCTGGAAACTTTAAGGAGAGTGCTGGAAAGGTGTCAAGAGAAGAATTTAGTGCTGAACTAGGAGAAGTATCATTTCATGGTGACACAAGGGATTGTGCTAGGACACATAGTGTCGAGAGAAGGAATAGAGGTAGATAAAGCAAAAGTTGAGTTGATCTCCAACTTACCCACTCCTAAGTGTGTCAAGGATATACGGTCATTCTTAGGTCATGCAGGATTTTATAAGAGGTTCATAAGAGATTTTAGTGTCATAGCACGTCCTTTATGCAATTTGCTTGCCAAGGATGTCACTTTTGAATGGTCACATGCATATGAGGCGGCCTTCGATAAACTGAAAACTATGTTAGTATCACCTCCTATAATGTGATCTCTTAATTTGGACCTCCCTTTTGAAATCATGTGTGACGCTAGTGATTATGCCATAAGGGCTGTATTAGGGTAAAGGGAAGATAAAAAAGCATTTGTGATCTATTATGCCAGCAAGACTCTAGACTCCGCTCAGTCTAATTATAAAACTACGGAAAAAGAGTTCTTGGCTATAGTCTTTGCCCTAGAGAAGTTCAGGTCTTACATTGTAGGGTCCCCTATAACCATTTTCACTGATCATGCAGTGCTAAAGTACATGCTCTCTAAGCAGGATACTAAGCCTCGTCTGATTAGGTGGATCCTACTATGTCAGGAATTTAATCTGACCATAAAGGATAAGAAGGGGGTTAAGAATGTGGTAGTTGGCCACCTATCTCGTTTAGTTTTGGAGACAACTTTTGAAGGTCTACCCATAGGCGACACTTTCCTTGATGAGCAACTTTTTTCTTTTGTCCATTGCCCATGGTATGCGGACATAGTAAATTATCTTGTGATAGGACAAATTCCATCACAATGGACCTCTCAGCAAAAGAGGAAAATTTTGATGGACATAAAAAATACTATTTTACTGATCAACATCGTCCCGACCAATTGTTGAGAAGGTGTAGCCAATGGCGATTAAATCGGGGGGGTACTCACCTTCGCTACCGTGCTTGCAGGCATTTTCTCCGCAAGAAAAACGGCTGATAAAATCTTGCAAGTTGGTTTTTATTGGCCTACTCTTTTTTCGGATTGCTTTGACTTTTGAAAAACTCCTATTTCGTGCCAACAATTAAGAGGGAACACAAAAAGGAACATGATGTCTCTTACCCCTATTTTAATTATTGAGATTTTCGATTGTTTGTGGTTTAGACTCACGGGCCTTTTCCCCTTCATGTGGGTACTTTACATTTTATTGGCTGTTGATTATACTTATGGGTGGAGGTCAACTCCAACTAGAACTAATGACCACAAGGCTGTTTTGAAATTGAAAGAACATATTTCTTTTTCTCGCTTATGGAATGCCTCAGGTAATCATTAGTGACGGGGGCTCCATTTTGTAATCGACTTTGAAAATTTGTTAAAAGTATGGAGCTCAATAATAAAAGTTTCCACGGCGTACCATCCATAGACTAATGGTCAGTTCTAATTAGCCAATAGGGAGATCAAACACATTTTGGAAAAGACGGCCAAATTTTTAACGTAAGGGTTAGTTCACTACTCAATCGATGCTCTTCGCCTACCGATTGCTTTCTTTTAAAACTATTCTCGTATGTTCCCTATAGGTTAGTTTATGGAAAGGCATGTCACCTCCCAATGGAAATGGAGCACATAGCATATTGGGCCATTAAAACTCTTAATTTTGATTTTGATAAGGCAGGTAAACAGAGGATGCTGCAGATGAACGAGCTTGATGAATTGAGGCGTGAATCGTATGAGAGCTCGAGAATCTACAAAGAGAGGGTCAAGCTCTTCCATGACAAGAACATTGTAAGGAAGACTTTGAACCTCACCAAAAGGTACTGCTATACAGCTCTCGCTTGCACATCTTTCCAGGTAAACTCCGTTCTAGATGGACTGGACCTTTCATTGTCAAGGTAGTTCACCCATATGGCATAGTGGAGATTGAGAATTCGAAAAATGGGAAACTCTTTAAAGTCGATGGTCAGCGCTTAAAGCCATTTCTGGAGAACTTCGACCGCCAGGAGAGTAATGAGGAACTGGTAGACCCACTCTACCGGGATGTTCCTTCAACGTAATCTCTGTCTTACCCTTTTGTATATAGCTTTTCTTTTCCTTTTCATGCATTTCTTTACTTTTTATTCATTTCGTTATGTTTTTGTGTTTTTCATAAAGGAGTGTCTAACCCTTTTGTCACATTCCCTCGTTTCTCCCCAAAGGAAACCAATGTTTTTTTTTTGCCCTTCCTTATAGTCTGTGGTGCGTTTCTTCCAATGCATTGAGGGCAATGCTTATTTCCGTGGTGGGGTGGGAATACACTAGTGTTTAGAGCCATTTAAGTGCATGCTATTTGGTTTAATTTAGTGTTCTCAGGGGTTAAGTGCATGCAATTTTTTTTTCGATTTTCGCCAGTATGGTATTTGGACTTTTGATGCACATGCAGCCGCATGACCTTATGTATGCACTCCATATAGTTTCACTGCATATACACAATAACAAGCATGCACACTGATTTCATTTCCCAAGCTCATTTTGATTGCTATTACTTCCACCTGTGCATTTTTAGCATTCCTATGTTTACTCAGATCCATCTTATTCTGAGTGAACATCCATACAGAGTTGAAAGATGATTTTAGGCCATATTTTCTTTTTAACTTCTGTAAATCATGTTGAGTCATCTTTTCAACCCTTGTTGTTTTTGAAATGCTGGCAAATTAAACCTTAGGATTCTTGATCACTTTGTAAGGATTACTCCAAAGTGAGTGTGAAGGTGTCGAGGAAGTGTAGTATACAATTGAGCAAGCATAAGTCCGTTTGGAGGGGGTTTTGAAGCAGTGCAAGAAGCAAGCATACATTGAAATCCAAAACGTAGAGACTTATGGAAATTTAATCTCGTACCAAGATCACATTTGATCGGGTACCCTGCATCGAAATGAATTAGATGCAAGAATATTTTGGCAATACCAGCATCACACTTATCGGTACCCCACTCCATAATGACAAAAGTGGCAAGACTTTTGGTACCTGGTATTCACACTTATTGGTACCCCAGACCAATTGCAAGGCAAGTGATAGGCTATTTGAAAGTTCTTTTCCTATCATTTTCAACCCATTCATATTCCCCTCCAACTCATATGCGAGTAACTCCTAACCCTAAGTCAAATGGTTTCAAGTTTCACCGTCAATCCGACCTCGGCATCACGCTCACGCAGAAACCGAAAAGTGTTGGAACCATGTGGGTAAGTGATTCTCGTCCTCAAGCTAGAGCAACTTGACTGGTTTTGCATTGTGTTAGTATGGATTGTTTTGTTACTGGGTCGGTTTTATGCTCTTTGGTCAATAGGCATCCGCACGAACCATATGGGGAGGAAAGTTTTGAATGATTTGGAAAGGATAAGTCAAATATTGCTGGAGATGGGTTGTTGGGAGACTTTTGTGTGTGTATGGGCTGTTCTCGCAATATTCGCTATCGTGGCCATATCTATGGCAAGATCAAAGAACACAGGGAAAGGAAAGGCCACCAGCTCTTCTATGGAGTGAGCTGTTAAAAAAGAAAGGGTGATACGTCGCAAACTGTGAAAAAGGGTAAGGGAAAACGAAAAGGCCATTCATCAGAAAGCGAGGAAGAAAGTGAGAGCGAAGATGAAGAGATTAAGGCTATGTTTGTTGAATCCTCTGAATCCGAGCGAGAAAAGTGGGTCCAGTTAGTTGAAAGACGAGGTCACCACTTTGAGCGGGGAATGAAAATTGAAACGTTTTGTTTACTCACCCCATTCATGTCATTATTCAGGATCAGAATTTCAATTTGTCGATGAGGAAGTAAAAGGCTATTTACCGTCCATTGTCAGGGAATTTTACTCCAACTTGAGAGAGAATTTGAATGTGGATTCCCTTTGGGAGACTACAATCTCGGGGAAGCAACTAATGGTTAGCCCTGACTCGATCGCTAGATCGCTGCATTATGTTTGCCCTGCCACACATGACAAGCCTTACCCACTCAGGGCTATTACAGAGTTTGATGCTAATCTATTTCGAGAAATACCACAGGCACTAACCGACACGGCTGGGGTTTTACGCAGAAGAGTTTACCCCGGGGAAATTAAAGCTTGAGTATGCATTAATGAATAAGGTCATTCACAATAAGATCGGGCCAAAGGGAAAGGGAGAAGTTACTACAAGGAAGAAATCGCTTCGTATGAGCAGAATGAATGGGAAAATTATTGATTATGCTTTGGTAATATGGCGTATAATGAGGGATTTTCTGAGGTCCCCAACTGAGAACAGGCACATCCCCTTCTTGACCTCAGTTACAAATTTTGTGGAAGCTGCTGGGATAAGGGGTTCTAGTAGAGCAAAAAGAGTTCTTCCTAGGCTGGGGCCCATCACAAGAAAAACATAAGAAAAAAGTTGAGTCGCCTCCACAAGGCCTCAATTAGCACATCTCTCTCCGTCTATTTCTGGGCCATCATCATCGTCGGCTCCTGGTCCGATGAGTACATCTCTCTTAAAGAGGATGGAGCGTAGAATCAAAGGATGGTTTAAATGCATCCCGGGAAGCAGAGGCCATCTCACAGCTCTCCAGCTTGAGAGTCACATTCTACGAGGAGAATCTATCATATAGATGACCCCTCTCCCGATTTGGAAGGATTTTGACGAAATGGATGACCTGGGGTGGTGGATAAGATGCATTTTCCTCTAATGGGAGAGAGGAGGCTGACGAAGAGTAGGTATCTTCGGTTAGAATAGGTGGTGTTGGCACTGTAGAGACTCCTCGCCATGTCATGCCAACACCCATTTTGTTTCTGTAAACCCTATTTATGTAACCCATGGTCATTACAATCTTAAAAGACCTTTTTTTATTTTAGTTATGTAAGGTGTTCCTTATTGAATTCGATGCATGTTAGATTGCTTGGTTATGGTGAAATGTTTACAGTTTTAATGAAGTTCATTCTAGTTTGGTGATTTCATTGCATTCCTATTTTAGTATCTGTGATCCCTTATATGAGAATCTCTATTTTGTAACAGTTTGTTATTTTGTCCATTACACTTGGGACTGTTGTTGCTTATTTAAGTTCAGGTGGTTGCATACTCTATTAGGTTATAGCCCTATGTTCAAGTTTGCTCTTTTGTGAATCTTGCAATGCTTGACTGCTCCTTAGTGCACTTTATTGAGCCTCATAGTCGGTAGGCATTACTAGTTCAAATCTTGCTAGGGACTACCAAGAAGTAGGTTGGGGGTGTGTTGGATACATAAAAGTGCGATAATTATAAAGGGTTTTAAGCCCCTTAGCTCATGTTTTGCTTTCATTTTGTGTAAAATAGGTGCTTTTGACCTTTTCTACCGTTTTTATGCATGTTCAGGTTGTTCGATGTCCCGTGCACATTTTCGTAGCGGTTTGGTTCCAGATGACAACTGCAGATCATCATTGATTACGTACGCTGCCTGAAATTCCCGCCTAAAGTGAAGTGGGTGATACACAAAAGTGCTATTTTGAACCCTATATTAGATAGGTTTTGAGTGCTTTTGCGCACTAATCATGTCATTTATGCCAATTGAAGTGTTCAAGTCTCTTTAGTTTCACTTATGCCGTTTAGAGGTTATTTTTGGTTGTTTTGCAGGTTTTGCGTACTTTGGGAGTTCGATATCGAGACATATGATGAATCATGAAGATTGAACCCAATCACAACCATCAATCATACCAAAATCAAAGAGAGAATGAAGGCAGCGAAGAAAATCAATGCAGTAGAGGAGCAGGAGGCAATGCAGTGAAGATCAGCAATTCCAGGGAATTTCGCTAAGATTGCGAAAATTTCGCTGGGATTGCCAAAATTTCGCAATCCTAGCGAAATTGTGAATTTTCGCTAGACTCCAGGATTTTCGCTAAGCACTATTCCTAGCTTAAATTTGCATTCTACATTATTGAAGAATTTTCTGGCTTAAGCTAGAATGCAAATTCTTGCTAGCGAAGAAATTGCCGTGGCCTAGCGAAATTTCCTCGCTGCTTATCTCTTGGTGATTTCGCTTAGTTAGCGAAATTTTCGCTACCTAGCGAAATCGATATGCCTTAGCTAAATTCATCGCTTTGTCATACTTTAAATTAATGCAAACCGACTTCAATTTTGTCAGATACTCTTGTCCCTTAAATTAGCCAAAATGTTAGGCTTTATTGTAGTTTCACATAACTGGTGTCTAGATAAACTCTCTATAGTTTTGTAAGAAAAAAGAAAAGAAGAAATTGAGAGAAATCTGGGCACATTTTTACTTTATGTAAATATCTCGCAGCTTTAGTTAGGGTTTGGTTTTTCTTCTCTCTCCTCTTTCCCTTATTTTCTTGACTGAACCAACCCTAGAGGGATGATAACTGTAGGATGCTTGAGATAGGCTCAGTAGTGAATACTATACGGAGGCATGAGGGGTCTAACATCACTTGTGGCAAGCAGGTGACTAAGCTATGACCCTATCTTTCAAAATATGGTTGAATAGCATTGAATGTTGATTCACTAATACTTACTATGTGCTTTAGAATACAAAGGCATATTTATTGCTAGATGTACTGTGGTTCATTAGATGGTCTTTACGAGCCATTGAAATGATATTTAATGTTAGGGTTTCAAACTGTAAAGGGGCCATAGATGCATGTTATCTGTGTTGACTCAAATAGGAGTTGATTTTAGGGTGAGGTTTGCTAGTTAAACATAGATCCGGTTGTGGCTTGGACTATAGGTTGTCATAACGCGAGGATAAACCCGAGGACACTCGCTTTCTGCCCTGGGTTACCAAGTTAGTGACCTAAATCTTCAAAGTTAACTTTTCACACTTCATTTTCAGTTTTTTTACAGTTAATCAGTTTTCAAACTCATCACACTGTTTTTGAAACAATCCAAAAGTCCAAACAAAAAGCCTTACCTTTTTACACTTATGCAAATCATTCCTAGGATGAAAACCCATCCCCGTGTTCGACCAGACTACTCATACTGCAAGAGCTTCCTCGACTACTACAGTAGGAGGAACTTAGGTATATGGGCCTCATGATTCTTCACTTAGCCACCGCAAATGAATCAAATGGCAGCCGTTGCTCTGGGATGGTGCCAAACTACGCTGATAAGTCAAGTGTACTTTGTAATCTCATTACAAGTGAAGGTAACTCTTTTAACTCTTTTTGTAACTCAATACAAAGAATCGTGAAGTTTTCATCACTTTGCAGAACTTCACTCAAGCTACTTTTTCATACGCCGCTTTATTTTAGCTAACCCTAATCTTTTTGCCAAGTTTTGTTGGTGCTCTTTGTTGTCTCTACAATTTCAGAATGTGTTTACGCTCTATGGGATGTAGACACTTCAGGTAGACTCCGCAGAGAATCGCGCACAATAAATCGACCAAAGCAAAGGAAGCCGTTGCACAATGCATACCATGGATCCTTTCACTCAAGAACAAGCAGAGTCGCAAGGTCCTAAATGAACTAACCGCCTATAGAACCATGAGGACTACATCCACCCTCCTAGAGCAATATTTCCTTCCTCGCATCATACCTCCCGTCAAGATGTGAAGTGAGTTGAGGCCTTAGCTAGTACCCCTACTCCCCACATATCATGGTATGGAAAATGAAAATCCATACACTCATATTAGGATTTGAGGAAGTATGCACTACCTTTAAGGAAGGAATGATTGACATGGATTTGCTTTGGCCGGAAGCATTTCCATCGACCCTAAAGGACAAGGCCAAGACTAAAGCAAACTCATCGAGACCTAGAACCATTAGAACAATGAAATATAGCGCAGTTTTTAAAAATTCTTCAAAGGCTCATAAGACCAATAATTTGAAAAGAAAAATTTGACCTTTGCAAAAATTTCATGACAGTGAGAGGTTTTATCGCTTGTCAGAGAGATTTACGGAGACCATCGCACGCCACATCACGGGTTTGATACATGGATGCTGGTAAACCATTTCTATGGTGGTATGTCTCGCCATGAGGCGCTTTGGAAACCATGTGTGAGGAGACTTTCTGGCAAGCATCCCGATCTAAGCCATAGATTTCTTAAATTATGTATTGAACTTCTGGGCGCTGGGGATGGGAGCCAACCCTAGGAAATGGAAAACAATGAGCCTCAGCCAACCCTAGGGAGGGATTTCATACACCGCCGCAGGACATAGAAACAGTTTAGAATTTCAACCCATAGGGTGCGGAGGAGTCAAGGAAAAGGCTCCATGAAGTGCAGCAAGGATCAAAATCCCGTACAAGCCAACTCTCGCACCAATTTCCAACTCTCGTACATCCAAGAGGAACAAAGGTCCTACGGCCCTTCAATGAAGGATTGATGTCGAATGTGCACATCAGAGACAATATAAGCCACTACAACCCTCCCCCATATGGAAATACCCACAATTCCAATTGGAGGACTCCACCCTAACCTTTCCCGAAACCCAACCCCGCCTATGGTACTCTGTGTGCCAAACCACATTGGTTCCCACTTCACCACAACCACCACCATCCTCATCTCCCGTGGAACAAGCCATCACCTGAGTAAGGTGGTAGGCAACTTTGTGGAAGAGCAAAAGGAATTAATGTGCAACTGTACAAAGGATTGATAATCGTTGAAAATACACTCGAATAAAAGAATGATGGCTTGAGAGCAAATCTAAACCAGAAAATTGATAATCAAGATCTAATCACCAAGATCAACAAGTCATTGGAGGTACAAGAAAGCAGAAGGTTCCCTTCCCAACAGTGCCAAACCCAAAGGAATCCACAGGTAGGATCATCCAACAATTCAGAATGGATGAGGTGAAGGCTATAATCACCCCTGAGGAGGAAAAGAGGTTGATCAACCCATGCCAGTTCACACAAGGAATCCAGCAGGAGAAGAATTGTACTCGAGGATATTCTCCCAAAGCCGAGGATTCAATGAAATACCCCATACCACCTCCATTTCCATAAGACTAGAAGTAAGAAGAAGGCATCTCAAATAAGCAGGCATTTTGGGAGGTCTTAAGGCAAGTGAAGGTTAACATACCTCTATTGGACATAATCAAGTCCCTACTTCTACGCAAAAATTTTGGAAGATCTTGCATTGAATCAAGAAGTGATTAGGCATTGAGAAGAAGGCATTTCTCACCGAACAAAGTCGCTATAATCCAAAGTAAGAATCCGCCAAATACAAGGGATCCAAGATCTCCCACAATTTCAAACAATATCGTGAAACTAGACAAGTCACGTTTGATTTAGAGCCATAGGAACCTAATGTCGATTCAAGATATTGCAGCTAGGCTAGTGAACTTAAACTCACCAACATCACACTATCATTGGCCGATAGATAGCTTAAAATCCCTAAGGATAGCTGATAGATGTCTGGTGAAAATAGACAAAATTTTACCACCAGATTTTGTAGTGTTTGAGACCAGCAATTGCAAAGTGAACCTAATCATGTTCCAATCATCTTAGGAAGACCATTTCTGGTCACAGCCAACGCAATAATAAATTGCCGGAATGGAGTCATGCAACCACTTTGCAACATGACCTGGAGTTAAACATCTT